>VZRF01011327.1:24614-237991 GCA_013396875.1 Vireo altiloquus
TCCCGTAGCGGAGCAAGGCCCCGCCGGCCCAGGCCCGCTCGTCCCGGCTCTCCGAGCCCTTGGCCGCCGCCCCCGCTCACCGCATCCTCCCAGTTCTGCCGGTTGTAGGTGTTGGAGCCCAGCGATGTGGACATGGCGGCTTCGCTCCGCTGCCGGCAGGCGGCGGCCGGAAGTGACGCCACTTCCACCAGCGCCGTGACGGAAAAGGCGGGCCAAGGGAGCGGTGACGCCACAGCGCCGCGGCCGCAGGGGGCGCTCCACGCGCAGCTCGACGGGCGAGACCACGGGCAACGAGAAGGGGGGGGAAGCACCAGGACGAGACCATTGGGAAAAGACGGGGTAGCTCCGCTATTTGTTTTGTTTAAATGATTGTTTTCGAATAAGAGCCAATGCAACAAATCCGAGAGCCACGTGTGTTTTATTGAAGGTCACTACACGACGTCAAGCATAAGGCAACAGGCGCCTGTCGGGGAGCAGGGACAGAGGCAGGGACATGCCAATACCTTTCCTATCGCCTACAGCACCTAGAGGGAGGGGAAAGAACAGCTCGCCGAGCTCATCAGAGCCCTCAGAACGCCATAATCCAATGCACCTCATGTTTTTTAGTGAGAAGGGCGCAGGTCAGGTTGCCTGCAGCAAAATCCCAGCCCCAGGCACAGCCCAAGGCTTGGGTCCTGGGAGGTCCTTCTGTGGTTGTGTTGCAAGTGCAACAGCTGTTTTGGCTACTGAACAGGAGAAGTTGTGGCCAGAGGTGAAGTGCTTTGTTATCTGGACAGGGAAAACTGCAGCAGGCACTAGCACTACACATTAACTACAAACTACAAACTCATGCTGTACATCTGTGTGTCACCTACACAGAGTTGTAAACGTGATGCCTCGCCGCTTTTTTGAGACCCGCTGCAGGATTGGGGCTGTGAGGTGTGAGCCCCTCCAGCACACCACAACAGGTTTCTTGCGCTAAGGGAGATGTTTTGGGGTGCTGCACCACCCCTCCAGAGAGCGGGCAGCCTCATCCTGCCCCTCCATGCAGAGTATTCACAGATCCAGGCTGGCAGAACCATGGTACAAGCATCTGGAGTGACACAGCCATGGCTGGCTGGTATTCAAGCCTTTCCCAGCACAGCAGCACGTCAAAGCCCATCAGAAATGTTTAACAAAGGTCAACGTCTGAAGTGGGAATGCTCTGCAGGAAGAGCCATCTCGCCTGCCTGCACTAGCCATGCACTTAGTGGTAATTCAGTCGCCTGGATACACAGCTCTTAATCACCCATTTTAGCTTGGGCTGCAGCCAAATTACACCCTGGGCAAATGACCTTCTGGTACAGTGTGTGTAGTTAACATATAATGAGTTTCCACCTTTACACCCCCTTCCCACCCACCCTAACTGGAAAAACAGATTATGAACCCAAATCACTGCTGTAGCTTTATGATTACCAGAACTAATATTAACTCTCCAGGTTTCACACCCTCATCGCTACAATCCCTAGCAACACAACATTTTATTGAGCTGAAGTCTGCCAGGGAGCCTCTCTGGAGCATCCCTGCCTCAGTCAAGAGCTGCAGCAGAACCTCAATTCCCAGCTTGCAGCACATCCAGCTGAGATGCAGCGGGCTGATGGCGGGCTCGGTTGCCAGTCAGATCCATGAGCACTACAGTACACTATGTTTAAAGTTTAAAGGCAAACTGATCAACTCCTTTGTGAAAACATATCTGCCACCTCGGCTAAGCAAGCTACATATGCCAGAGGGGTAGGGCTCTACAGCCCAGCCCCCACAGTTGAGGTATCCTATGAGGAAGCAGAAAACTAAAAGAAAAGATCGTGCTGCTGGCAGTAACTTGCCAGAATGCAGAAGGCAGGGACACTCCTTGAAACGTTTGTTTGGGAAGGGCATAGCTCAGTGTGGAAGAGAAGTTGTTCATTATTGGGTATGGAACATCAGGTTTGTGGGCTGACATGGAGAAAAAAAACAGTATGGGTTTTTTCTGCTGGTAAACCCAAATTCAGCCCTAATTATCTGTTGATAAAGCCAAATTCAGTGCAAACCTGGAGAAAAGGAGATCTTTCTCTGTGCTCTAACACGTGCTGCAAGTTACTCTAGCCTGTGGCAGTGAGGGGAAGTGGAGTGGTGGTTAGTGGGCACTACAACAAGGGGAGAGAGAACAAACCAGCCCAAACCACAGCAGCCTCAGCCCCCTCCTGGCGGCCAGCCGGGCCCGTGGCACACCCACACATCACAAAGGAGCTCTGGTAGAACCTTTCACCAGGTGCTTTCTCAGGGTGCCAGTCCATCCAGCCGTCGGGAGCAAGCGCTGGGAGCCGCTATGGGAGCACGGGGCCGAGGCTGAGCTCCACGTGATGGGTGAGCCAGATCACCTCCGAGGTGTGGTCACCTTCCTCGTTGGGCCGGATGGGAGCAGTGAGGTTTTTGAACTCGTGCTTCATCTTGAAACTCACGGTCACTTCGCCCTCTTCTTTCTGCGGCGTGACCTTGATGAAAACTCCCACTTTATTGGCTTTTCTGAAGGCAATAACACTGCAAGGCAGAACACAGAGGAACACTGGGTCAAGCCAAGCTCTCAAAGCATTGTTCCAAATGGAACAATGCTCTCAGAGGAAGCCAAACCACCCTGAAGACAGACAGGAGGAGAGCGAGTTACTCAAAGAGCCAACTTTTTAAGGGTGAGGATCCCCACAGGACACTCACTCAGGGTCATCCTGGAAGTCTTGAGGCTCTGCCAGCTCATCATATTCTGCTGCAGCATCTTTGCCAGCCAGAATAAGTTCCTTGGGAGGAACTGCCACCTGAAATAGAGCATGGAAAGAAAGAAGCCTTTCAGCATTGATCACCAGCTACACTGCAAGCAGGAGAGGGTCCTCCCCTTCTGAGGTCTGCTTCACTATAGTTGAACAGAAAAGTGATTCATCCTCAGCTTTTCTCTGCTCCAGGGCCACCTGATTACCACCCTGACTATGAAATAATAAATTTCTCCCTTGGGTTTTGGATATCAATGAACAGACACAATTTCAAAATGCTTCATGAGCTCCTGTTTACATTGGTGACAGTCATTTAAGCTCCAAGGAGGTAAACGCAGCACAGTTGGCAGGGGTTGAAGGACACATGAAAAGTATGGCCTGTGGAAGGACAAATGGGAGCAGTAAACCCTGGAAAAGGCTTGGGCTTACACAGCAGGAAGGGGTACAATCAATACCTTGGCAGTGCTGTTGATGTTATCAGGGTCTCCCTCCTCACACTCCAGCAATGTGACATGTGTGACGTTCTCCACAGGATTAGTCAGAGTCAGAAGGACTTGGCTCTCCTGGGGAGATTCAAGAATCACAGTTCAAGAAGCAATTGTGCTAGAACTCATTGTTACTGTAAGCACCTCCATCTTCTCTGACTGATCAATACCTTCAAAAATTGCATGACATCCTCTCAATGGATGGATAGCAACCACCCCCCATCTGTAAGAAAGGCATCGATGGCATGCAAAACTCTTAATATAAGAAATATGTATTTTGGGAGTCTAGCTGAGATTTCCACACCTTTTATTCTTCAGACAATGGCAAGTGCTTGTGATGCCAAATGCCACACTGCACAGTAATCTACTTCTGCAGTGACAAGTACATGCAGTGTTACCCTGGCCACTCCCTCAAACCCTGCACCCTCTAAACAGAGTGAGTTTAGCCCTCAGGGAACAATCATCACACCATTTCATCTTCCAAAAAGATCCCACATTCACAGCTCCTGGCTATGTCCCAGCCTAAGACACTTCTGGGATAGTTACTGACCTTCATGTAGCGCAGGTTGGGAATAGACATGATTCTCACTTCAGGGATGTAGTTACTACAAAATAACAGAGCAAATGAATGTGAGGGACTGTGTTGCTGTCTGTAACACACCTCCTGAAGCAAACGGAGGTATGAGAGCTATTAGAACTTTTCTAAAAGGAAAAATGAAGTGTCATTTTGCTGCATAACCCTAATCCTAGAAACCCCTGCTACAGTCTGGGGCTAGCACAGTGTGCAGTGTTTTTGTCAAACTGCTGAAATCTTTAGTAGATCAGCAGCAAACCTATTACAGATAAGCTAAATATACTTAAAAAGGTGATTACACCATTGCAAGGAATGACACAATCCTACAAGAGGTCACAGCACGGAGTCAAAGGAAATTAAAATTGAAGGCATTAAGTAAGCAGGCAATTGTTGTCCCCAGTCCCCATTTCTTACTTACACAGCAACCAGCTGGATCTTGAATTTGATAGACGTTGGATTGAATTCTGGTTTGCTCAGGTTATGTTCACATTTCTAGAGACAGAGATATTCAAGTCAGCACCAAAAGACAGTGTGCAGTCACACACTGAAGAATCAGAGCCAAAAGAATCGTGTCACCAGCCATGACATTAGAGCCTCTAGCACAGCACATATAAAAACTACCTGGGGTGTATGTAGCCATCAATGTATTCAGTTATTGATACTCCAAAAATGTCATATCCAGCACTACCAGTGCAACCTCAGAAACACAAGACTTGGAATAAGTCTTGAAAACACCAGGACACTGACTGCAGCACAAATAGCTGTAAAGCCCTGTGATCTATGCTCCAGAATCCATTCTAAAAATGAAGCAGCTAGAAGTCCTGATCTCATAGACTATTCTTCAAACACAGGATCAGTCTGACATTACTTATTTCTGAGAAAATATTCTGCATTTGCAAAGCATTCCACATCTTAAATACTTACAAGAATATTACTCTATTACTTTAGGAACTAGTTAAATAAATACCCTTGTATGACTGAGAAAACAAATCATGTAGTAAAGGCCATGTAGAAAGCCAACAGTAGAACTTCGATTTAACTCTTGCCTGTCTTCACTTCCCAGATCTCTGCTCTGCTTCTCTGAAATACCCTCTTTCTGCCTCCACTCTAGTGACATGTTCAGTATTCTGCGCTGCCTCTCCCTAATATTTTGTTGACTTTTGTCTTTAGCAACAGCAGAATTTTTTTGATTTTGACTGTACTGGCAGCCTTCTCTGATGCCTTGGCTAGGCAGGGCACTAGCACAAACCAGCTTTGTATCTTACGCATCTTTGAGGGTGTTGTTCCTCTTTCACAACTGTCATCACACCAGGGATGGGACAGCTTCCCTCAACCCCTCAGTGCTGTTACCACTAACTTGGCTGAGATACTTTCAACAACCAGAAGCATTTGAGCCATTTCTTTTAAAAGAGAAACACGCAGCCCATTTCCCAGCACAGTGAGCCTGGAGAAGGCACTTTTCTGGATTGAATTCCCTACCCGGCAGCGCAGCGAGCGTTTGATCAGGAGGTGCTTGTGACGTGGGTAGAGCTGGGAAGCACAGATGGGCTGGAAGTCAGGCTGCAGCAGGCGCTGGCGCAGAGTTGTCACTGGGAGCACGGCAGAAAGCAAGACAAAGAAATGTCTCAGGAACTGAAACTCAAGCTGGATTCTACACATGCACCTCAAACTGTGTGGAGATCTGCCACCATCTCTAAGACACTTAATTTCACCTGCACTCCATAATTCAGAAGCCATTGGCAACTATCACATTTCTAGCAATGAATAGAAAGGCAAAAGCTGAATAAAGGGCTGCCCTGACTGGGCACAGTAACATGAGAGCAACATCAGTGCCAGCCCAGGAGGAACAAGGGACCTACATCTCTCTTCAAAGCTGATCTGGGATCGAAACAAGAGTTTTGTAATCATCTAGAACACAGTTCTTCCCCTCACCACAGCAAACGAGTTTCACAGCTTTGTTACCCTCACAGCTGCATGCTGCACAAGTACAATACACAGCTTCTTAGCAAGGAGCTTGCATAACTCAGACTCACAGGTGGAATTAGAGAAAATAGTTCCCAAAGTAAGAAACTCCCAGTAGCCAAAACCCCCCATGAATTTCTCTCAAAATGCAGGCTCCTCACTGTTCAGGGCCTAAGAGGCAGTGACCCACCTGGCAGCCTTTTCCTCACTATGGGAACCAGGGAAGTTGTCTTCTTCACAGCATCAAACTCACAATGCCAACAGTCTCATCAGAAAAGGAGACCAAGAAGACCTACCCCTTTCCTTAACTGTTTCATAAATTAATTGATACTGGCAGATTTTGTAGGCCTGCAGAACTACCAACACTACTCATTCTACTTGGAGCCACCTCAGCTGGAAGCCCACGTCGCCCCTGTACCTGCTGGTTTATGCTGTTCACTCCAAGTCTGACTGATGAATTTACAGTATTTGAGCATTAAACCATGAGTCAGCTAAAGAACTGGCAAGTGTACACAGGCTGTTCCAAGCTGATGTCAAAGCAATGCGCATTTGTTACTCAACAGCCCAGTTTTGGTTCCAGCTCCCCAGCAGCTGCTATTCTCTTATTTTCTTGCTATTATTTGAAAAAGGACATCAGCTTTTTTCTCCATCCAAAAGTTGATGCTTCACAAACACAAAAATTAAGGCCAGCAGGAAAATTAAATAACCCTTCAGGCCTTCTGGCTCTGAGCTTTCCATGTACAACATGAAGCTGATGCTGCATTTAAAGTTACCATTTAAAAAGTCACGTAT
This sequence comes from Vireo altiloquus, assembly GCA_013396875.1. NCBI lineage: Eukaryota > Metazoa > Chordata > Aves > Passeriformes > Vireonidae > Vireo > Vireo altiloquus. The sequence continues at coordinate 31,184 of VZRF01011327.1, forward strand.
TTCCCAGTGTTTCAATCCCAGCATAAAAATGATCAGAAACTTGGGTCATTAGGAACTTTGCAAGCTTGTAAGCAATGCCCATGATACAAAGAGTAAGGCCAAAAAGTGACAGAATATTAAGGTTTTACCTTCTGTCAGATTGATTGGTCTTGTGTAGTAATCCTCAGGAAGAGGCTCCACTTCTTCCACTGCATCAGCTGGCTCGATCTTGATCTCCTTCTGGTCTTCTCCTTCTTTCAGGCTAAAGCAAAATAAGGGACAATTCGGTCATGAAATAGGGCACATGTGCTCTGACAGCAACAGCAGTAACTGCACTATAGCACAGAAGGCAGCGAGAGCTGAGATTGCACAACAACAATTGCAACAAGGGTGTGAGCAGTCACTTGTTCCCCCTGGGAGAAAGCACAACATCTGGAGCTGTTGCAGAGAGATGCACGAGGATCTGACATCTCTCCAGTGCTCAAAAGGAGAAATCTCCTCTCACTGCTATCTGCTAATTGTCTATCATCTTTCTAGAGTTGCTTTACTGCTCTCTACACCTCCAGTCCTCCCCCGAAATGCAACCCCAACCCTGAGACTCACGAGAGTCCAGCGAGGGCACTGATGGGAGCTCCGGGCCTCTGGCGCTGAAGCCTCGTTCCAAGGCTGTATTTGTCCTACAAGGAGAAAACAAACTGTCACCCTCAGGTCTGCTTCCTGACAGGACAAAAAAACCTGCTGCAAACTCATCCTTTGAGCTGCATGACAAGCATGGGGGTACAAGCAAAGAAAAGCAAAAAGGAAAAGGTATTCAACGCTTCCTAAGATACATTTTTCTGCTTAAACTGTTAGCAAGGAGCAAACAATTCCCACTGCACTGCAGATGGGTAAAGACAGATGGGTGTGACTACTGCTTATAAAGCTTTTTGCTCCTTCCTCAAATCACCAGCCGGCATTAGTGACACATTTTCCCTGGATATTCTCTTCAGAGCAGCTCCATGTCAAGTAGTGTAGAATGAGAGCTTAGCTGCCAAAAAAAGTGGGTTGATGTGGTTGTGCATCCATCTGAAAGGCTCTGTAGCACTACTTGAAGCAGCTGGAAGGTTCAATCTCATTACCTCTCATTACCTACAAGTCTCTCTCACCAGGAATAGCTGAGCTACTCCTCAGCTTTCTACAGCTGAGCTGTACCCAGGGTGCTTGGAGGCAGACATCTTCCTTCTGGGCAGGGCTGAAAATCTGAAATCTCAGCAAATAAGAAATGTGAGTATTAGCCTGCTCTGGTGATTTTTCTAGGATGAAATGATTAATGTTAGACACACTTGCCTTGGCCAAGCAGATAGCTGTGTCTCAGCCAAGGCTGGTGAAGGACTGCTTTTCAAGTGTATGATACTTACTCAAAGACACTGCCCTGTTTCTAAACTAACATAAAATATTTTTTGTGACAAATGTAACCCTCTGAAGAGTTAGGCTTTGTTTGTTCTAGGCACACCTAAGCCAGAGGCCCTGAGGCAGGGTGTAGGATCTGTTACTCCCCTTCAGTTGATACCATGAGAGCTTTAATACCAGCAGAAACTGTGAAAAGACTTACCACTACGTGTATAGTGTGTTGCTGTGGAGAGCCCCCAAAATAGCAGCAGGTAGCAACGGAGACAAAAAATGCAGCCATAAGACACAAGCAAGGGCACAGAGCAAGCACAGTTCATTGAAGTAGCAAGCATATGCAGTCACCCAGCTAAAAAAAGTGAGCATTTACCTGCCAGCTACAATAAACAAGTCATTCAAGCCATAAACAAGTCTCAAGGTTAATTACAGTAGAGATTTCATGCAGAGAAGTGCCAGACAATGCTGACCTATCTGTCACTGAGCTGTGGGATGAACTGTCCTGAGAAAGAGCTGCCACTGGCACTGTGGCTGCAGTTGCATTGCATTTCACTGCTCCAGAACATATTCCTTGGCATGGCAAGTGTAAACCTTTCTGGCACTGTTGGGGAGGACTGTCAGAGAGAGTGGCAATGTAACACAGTAATGAGTGTAGAACTATTCATCCCTAAAGAAAGCCTCATTTCCATCATGTCCTCCATTAGCCAAGGCTGGGCAGCCCTATTGTGCTACCAACTATCTAATTTTCCAGGCTGAGGCTGGCGTGGATCACTTTTCCTGCTCGGAGAGGATGGCACAACCAGCTCACCGAGAAGGCCAGGGGAACGTAGTTGCGGCGTCGCACCAGCTTCTTTCTGTCCCGCTCGATCTTCTCCTTCTGAGCCAGCTGCTGGTAGTACTCAACCAGTTTGTTAATCTGGAGGGAGGAAAAGGAACATAGAGGGCAATGTCACCTGGGCTGCAGCATTTGCTTGTGACCTAGCTGGGGTTCCTACTACTTGTGTCACACTGTTCCTAGTACCAGCTGTACCGTGCAGGACGTTCTTAAAGAAGACTGTGTGTCTTAACGTGTCTTAACCCACACTGTGGGTGAATAATTGATTCTCCCTTTGGAATTAAGTGTGTTGGAGGGCACTGTCCAATTCTCACTTAGCAATTCAGCAACTGAGACTTTGTTCATGAATTTGCCAAGACTGCAGAGAGCAATGTCACATGGCCAAAACTGAGCAATTTGGATTGGCAGAACAAACAGCATCTTTAGCATCTTCTCCCCCCTCCCCAAGGCTGGTCACACTTAGAGTGGAGCCCTAGCGGGTAACAGGGAAGGGTGTTAAAGGTGCAGTTGTGTTTTCCACATCCTAGACACACTCTTGATTGGAAAACAGCTTTTTTTCACATACATACGCAGCACATTCACCGGTGGTGTTTTAACAGCACCATTAGATAGGATGGTTTCAACTGAGCTTCTTCTCAAAAGGAGATTTTATACTGCGATATCCTCAGGGGAGCCTCTAAGAGGCCTTCCCTCCATTGAATTCAGTCAAGGTGCAGATTAGGAACTGGAACTGGTATCTGAAGGATTATATAGATGCAGAAAAAGTGATTGAGAGGGCCTGACACTCTACAGCTCTTTCTGGCTGATGCATTTCAGCCCAAGCACAGCTTTCCTGCTCACTCACCCTCTGTGTGTGAGGATTTTCCGGCTCCTGCCAGCCACCACTCGCTGCACAAGAGAAGAGACAAAGCAAAGTCCATATGAGGTTTCCAGATCCCACACAGAAATCACACCCAACACTCAACTATCTTGGAGTTACTTATAAAATATGACATTCCCTATTTTTGCTACACCTACCATTGCAGTTGTTCGAGCTCATGTCTGTGCAAATATACACCTCTGAAGGCTTTGCGCAGGCAGGTTTGGGCTGAAGGAGCTCTGAGAGCTTTTATGTTGTGTTTTTAAACAAATGCTGTTTGAGACAATCAGGACAGCACCCAGGAGTTATGTCAGCAGCAGGTACATGTCTTTATATGTGTGTCTCATTACAGGCTGCTGCTGTCTCTGCATCCTCAGCTCCATTTTCAGTCACATCAACCCTGGAAGTCAGAGGATCTGCTTGGCCTACTCAACCCCATTTTGGGAGCCTGACAGATATTTTCTGTTCATCTCATGTACCAATAAAATAGATGAAAGCTTTTTTCTAGTGATCTTGTGAAGAGAAAAACAAAGTTCAAACACTGATTAGCAACTCTGGAATAAGTCTAAATGAACAAAAGTGATGGAAAATAAATTAGGTGTTTATGCTGTCAGTCTGAGCAGCTTCAAAGACTGTGAAAGCAAACAAACAAGATTTCAGCTGTGGGGAGAGTGCACTGACTAAAAGAGAGTGACAGTTTTCTCACTAGTCAGGTAACACAGGCATGGAAGTGGGTCACATATTCCACTAACTCATCTTAGCTCTTCAGAGAAGTCTTCAGCAACAAAGAGTTTTCCTGTGAATTTCCAACTACAACTCCAATCCTAGACAGACATCAAGCCTGTAGTACCATCAGGGACTAACTAGATTATCTGTTACCTTCAAAACACAAACTGGGCTTGTGCTGTAACTCAGTTTTCTGTCTTTTAACTGTCCCTTACCGACAGACTTGTCTGCCATGCCGACATCCCGGGAAGTCCAGCGGCAGAAGCCACAGGCCAGGTAATAGGCTTTCTTCATGGTGGTCTTGGCCGGGTCGTCGGGCAGCGGGGCAGGGATGCTCGTGGCCCGTGTGGAGAGGGTGTGCATGCAGCAGGGGCAGTCAAAGCAGTTGGCACACCTGCAAACAACAAGGCAGCGCTCTGAGAAGAGTCCCAGGCTGAGAGAAATGCTCCTGGCAACCACAATAGGCTTAAACCAACAGATCTTTAACTCCTAGGCAACAACACTAGGGAAAAAGGGCAGCAGAGCCATCACAGGAACGTGACAGATTCAGAGTTGTCATAAGAGCAGCAGCAGTGAGAAATATAATGTGATACTAAAAAAACCTTTGTATTGTGAGATCAGATCATCAAAAAAACCCAAATGTGAACAGCACATGATGCCTCATGGAAAGACCCCAAAACAGACTTAACAAGCAGCCATATAATTTCTGCAGAGTTTCAGACAGACATGGGAAGGGACTGTTTTAAATAGGGAGCCTTGATGAAAAGAAACAAAGACAAAGCAACTTTACCTGTTCTTTTTCAGCTTGGCTTCAGCCGAAGGCATGTTTTCCAGGCAGCTGGGGCAGTAGTGAGAGTCCACCTGAAGAAGGCACAGTCACATCACACACATTACCTAGCACACCTGGGTCCAGAGAGCCCCAAAATGCCACACAATCCAACAACAGGTGAAACTAGGGAAGGATTGAAGCATTTTTTTGGTACACAAAACCTTAGCCCATCTCAGCCAGATTTTGATCCTTAATAACATCCAGAAGGTTTTGTAAATCAGAATGGATTAAACTACTCCACCTTATAAATGCGATAAGATCAGCTGGGTGTTGACCTTTAGCAGCTACCAGAATCTCATTTTTCAGCTTGAGCAAGAGGTTTTAACATCTTATTCTCTATTTATACATAAGTTTGTTTTGTCCTTGAAGTTACTCTGGTCAGATAGATATACACTTCAGAAAACACTTTGTATCTCTCTGCTGTCACAAGACAAATTTTTGTCAATTAAAACAACAGCAGCAGGACTGGGGGCCCCTTTTTGAAGAGGAATGCAAACTGATTACTAGATATGGACAATGACTACAGTGCTCACACCAGACTGAATTCAAGACGGATGCAGCCAGGTCACAAAACCACTCTTCAGAGGCCTTAACATTTCCCTAAAGACGCCTCTTCTGAGATTTAGGATGCACAGTCATTCTTTCAAGGCTTTCCAAACCTATCACCATTTCTTAATTCAACCAGGCTTCCACGAAATTTTATTGCGACAATTTATCAAGCCAAAACCCCTCCGCAGCAGAAATCGCAGCGCATAACGAGGAGGGTGTGTGTCTGGGGGGCTCTTTGCCCCTCAACGGCCGGGCCCGATGGGGATGGGTGTGGGAGGCAGTGTCTTGACACAAGCGGTCGGGCCCCGCCGAGGGGTGAGGAGGCCCCGCGGCCACGGTCGAGCCCCCCCGAGGTTTGGGGGATCCCCGCTCCCCCGGCCGGGGCCATTCGGGGGGGGGGGCACATCCACCATGAGGGGAAGCCGTCACTGTGCGCTCGCCCTAGCCAATCACAGCCCAAGTTCCACCGACGGACAGGCGGGTACAGCCAATCCAAGGCGAAGCACCGCCCAATCCGTCACCCGCGGCCAATCGCCGCACCCCGTGCAGCGCTGCGCCCACCCCCCGAACGGCGACAACAACCAATAGCAAAGCAGAGATGGAGTGAGCGGCGGGAGAGCGACCCAATCGGTGCGCGCAGAGAGAGCATCGTCCCGCCCGGTCCCGCCCGATCCCTCCCGGTACGCGGGTGCGGCGCGGCCGGGCCGCCGTTACCTCGTGCGAGACGCACTCGAGCGAGCGGAGCTCGCTGCAGTAGCGGCAGAAGTAGAGCTGCGGCAGCGGCGCCCGCAGCTCCTTCTCGCCGCGCACCAGGTACAGCACCCGCTCCGATTGCAGCAGCGACGCCATCTTGGGAGCGGGCGGGCTCCGCCGCGCCGCTGCCGCCCGATGTCACCGCGCCGCCGTGTGACGTCATGACGTCGGACTGGTCACGTGACCCCGGGGGCGAGCGCAGGGGTCCGGCCGGTCCCGCCCGGTGCCAGCCCCGCCACGGGCAGGGACACTCCCCGTGCCTCGCGGGGCTCCCGAGCCCGTCCCACCCCGCCTTGCTCACTGCCTGGCGTGGGGCGGCCAGAGCTGCTCTGTGCCACTGCCTCACCACCCTCACAGAGGGGTTCTTCCCGATATCCCATCTATTCCTGCCCTCTGGCAGTGGGAAGCTACTCCCCTTTGTCCTGTCACTCCGGGCCTTTGTCCAAAGTCCCTCTCCAGCTCTCTTGGAGACCCTTTAGGCTCTGAAAGCGTTTCTGAGGTCTACCCAGAGCCTTGCCTTCTCCACGTGAACACCCCCAGCTCTCCCAGCCTGGCTCCAGAGCAGAGGGGCTCAGCGCTTGAAGCATCTCCATGGCCTCCTCTGGAGTCACTCCAGCAGCTCTGTGTCCTTGCACCAGGGGCCCAGAGCTGGACACAGNCCATGGCCTCCTCTGGAGTCACCCCAGCAGCTGTGTCCTCACGCCAGGGGCCCAGAGCTGGACACAGTGCTCCAGGTGCATCTTACGAGAGCAGAGCAGAGGGGGTGATCTTTTCACACCCTAAAGTTGGTTTGTCTTCAATCTCATGTCTGCTAAGACAGGGTCGCGACCAGAACAAACATCCAATTGCCTTGGGATCAGCGGGAAAGCACGAGGTCTGTGGATGCTGTGCTGTGTGTGCAGAGGGCAGAGCTGGCATCAGCAAACCACCTCCTGTTTGCTGCTGGATACCCAAACCAAGCACCAGTGCCAGCCTGGCCTGTGGCGTGGATAACCCATCTTCATCCTGGTGTCCATCCCCACACAGTGCCTGGAGTCAGTCCCTGCCCTCTGCCCTCTGCCCACTGCTTGCAGCTCCACAGGAAACCTCCGTCCATGAGGATCTGCCACTGCTTGTGATAAAAACCCACACGCTTTTTATCCGACTGCAGCAGCTGGAGGGGAGCGCTGCTGGGAAGGTTGGGAGGAGGCTGCCTGTGCACTGCTCCCAGCAGAGCTGCATGTCCAGGGGCAGTCTGGAGGTCGGGGGTGTCTTGAGAGCATGTGGTAGGGCTTTCCACCACCAGAAATCCAGCAGGTTTCCCAGGGAAAGGCAGGAGTGAAAGGTGCAGCGCGTGGCTCCCTCTGTGAGTGACATTGAGCTTGTGTCCCAGAAGGAAAATCGGAGCATCCCACCCTACTTTTGCCATTCAGCATCACCAATGAAGTGGAATATTCCACTGGGCAGCAGAAACGCCGTTCCCAGCTGGCGGGCTGAGGTCTGTCCCCTCCCTGGCGATGCTCTCTGCCCGTGTCTCTGTAAATCACCGTGCCCGAATCCCTGGGGGATGTTATGGAGGCTCTGGGTGGTCTTGCCCTGGGTCTCGGGAGCAAGTGGGTGCCTATGAGCCCTGCTGGGGCAGGAGGGGAGCGGGGCAGGGAAGACCTTTTCTTAAGAGCTATGAAGTGAAATGTCCCCACGGTCCCTGAGACCTTCGGGTTCAGCTCCAGATGGTCTCCCCCGTGGAACCCCATTCTGGGTGGGATGAGACGGAGCGTGTTTCTTATCTTTTCCTGGTGTGGAAAAAACGTCCTGCCGTGCCTTGCCTTTCCTTCCTTCCCTCCCCTTCCTTCTATCCCCTTCCCCTTCTTCTCCTCCCCTGCCGTCCCCCGCGGGCCGGGCCGGGCCGGACCGGGCGGAGCCAGGCGGAGTCTTTTTCTCCCGGCGGGAGTCTTTCTCTCCCGCCGGGATCCGCAGCTGCCGTCGCTTCTCGCTGGAGCTGGAGCCGGAGTCGGAGCCGGAGCCTGGAAGCGCCGCAGGTAAGGGGATACGGGCAGGTAGGACGGGCAGGGCACGGGCAGGGCAGGCAGGACGGGCAGGGCACGGGCAGCTGCCGCCTCTCCCCCACAGCATCGTGTCCCCCACCCCCGCGGTGCCGGGGCAGGACGGGGGCACAGCCGCGGTCCCCTGGAGGGGGGACCCCGCTGCCCAGCCCCTCCGCCCCCTTCAGCTGATGGGTGACTCCGTGACTCAGCACGAGGTGGGGGTCGGGGGGACACACACCTGGCTCCCCAGAAGCGAGGGGGGCTCCTGGCTGACCCCACCGTTCCCCCATGTGATGACACACCGCTGAGTGACCAGCGGGACGCCCGGTTGTGGCTTTCTTTTATCAGGAAAAGGATATTATCCCTTATTATCCCTTTATCAAGGACTGACTCCTCTAACAAACAGTAGCAATTAATAGGGAAGTTTTTCCCTGGGCTTTTATCCAGTGCATTCAAAGCGTACTAGAAATCCTGAGGCTAACTGAAGGAGCCTTTACGAAAGGCTCTCGAAGGAGTCCAAGGTGAAAGCTGGACCTGGCCACAGGGGTGTCCGTGGAGAGAGCAGCGGTGGGGGGAGTCTGCCTATGGGAGGGATGGATGGGGCTGCCCCACAAACTGTCTGCCTCTCCCTTGCAGGATGGACCTCCCTAACCTCACAGGTCCTGCCAACCTCCCCAAGCACATCCTGGATATCTGGGTCATCGTCTTGATCATCTTGGCCACCATCCTCATCATGACAGCACTGCTGCTGTGCCCAGCCACTGCCGTCATCATCTACCGAATACGAACACACCCCACGCGCAACGGCATCGTGTGAGGCAGGGGCGGTGGGGGACGGCTGGCTCACTGGGCTGGGGGCTATAGCCATGGGACCCTGTGCCAGGGACCTCAACCCTCCCTGAGAGCTGGAGGCTGGGCAGGAGTTGGGGTGGGCCAGCACCCAGACCTGCCTCTGTACCTGGCTCTCGCTGGGTGAACTCACTGCTCGTTTTGCCCACTGAGCTCACGGGGACTGTGAGGGAAATGACAGCACGGGCAGCAGTGGGGAGATGTGTGACTTTGCTGACATGTCCCAGCTGGCAACAACTCACTCCCATGAGGGAGGAAGGCTGGTCTCTCCATCACTGGTGACACCATCTCCTCCCAGGCAAGCAGCAAGGTGTGGAAACGCCTGACAAAGTTATTTCTTCTTTGGAGTCCCAGCTGTCAAGGTGACTGGGGAAAAAAGAGTCAAAGCAAGACGGATGTGGCTTCTGGTTGTGCATTTAGCACTTGGCTAAAAGCATCGATGACCAAGCCTGTGCTGGCTGCACAGCAGAAGTGTAGCTGGCACCACCTTTTTCTCTATCCATTATCTGGTGAAATTGTAGGAATATCCTGTGCGGCTTTTGGTTCCTCTGGGTCTTGCGGGGCAGAGGAGTGTGTGCAGTTCCTGCCAGCCCTCCTGTCTGCACGCTGGCTGCACTCCCCACTCCTGATAGTGAGAGCCCCCACCATTTGCCCAGCACGCCAGCCCTGCTGGGGAGTCTGTGCATGCCTTACCTTGGCAGGTAAAGTGGGAGGTGCAGGTTCGTGCCCAGCCAGTGGCAAGGGACCATAACCACTCTTGTGTTGCCCTTTGTTATGAAATAAATGGACTTTATCCTTCATGTGAGTGTGTTGTGCAGCTCTGTCCACACTACGGGTGGTGTCTGGCTGTGCAGGACCTGGGATACTTTGTGGCCTCTCCAGAAACCTTTCCTGCTCTGACCTCCTGCTCTGCCTGGCCTCAAGGTCCCTGGAGCTCTCTCTGGCCTTGGAGCCTGGTGGCCGCAGCCCTGCTGGAAGCTCACTGCCAGCCCAGCCCCACACTCCAGGAGAGCAAACCTCAGTCTGGACACAGTGGGTGGGAAGGATCCCTCAGGACTTTCTGACAGTGGTTGTGGCTGTTTTTCTCCCACTGGGGTGACTGGGATCACTTCCCTCACACCAGCCTCGTGCCGGGTTGGTGTGGCAGGAGCCCTGGGGCTGAAACAGCATCTTGGTGACTCACAGCAAGAAAGGTCACAGAGTTAACAGGATGAATCAGGCAAGGATGTGGGGAAACACTACGGTGATGCTGGTGGGAATTGTTTAAATCCTATTTTCTGTGCAGAAAAGAGCAACCAGCCCTGCCGTGTTGGAAACCCTGTGGCCCATCCCTATGTGGCAACAGCCAGATTTGGGTTTGCATTGGGTGGTGGGGCCAGAGGGGCAGGGAGTTCCCAGGGAAGCAGGACCTTGGGCAAACACCTCCCACCTTGGGCAGGGAGCCTAGCACAGGGATGCAGACCTCAGGGAGCAGAAATGCCTGCGCTGGAGCCATGGGCTGTGGTTGTGCTGGGAGGGAGTGGACGCTTATTCCTCGCCCAGCCAAAAAACATATTTCTGTTTTGAGCTGCCAGTTCTCCCCCTCTCAAGTTGCAGAGTTTGAGGCAAATAACCAGAGTTATTTTTCCTGTTTTTCTTCCTCTCTCCCTCCCTTGCTGGCACGGTGTAGCGGCAGCTGGAGGACATTACAGATGTGCAGGGTGGGAGCAGCTCTGGCTCTGCTCTCCCCCGTGCTCCACCCCAGCATTGCATCCCTGGGGGGCCCTGGGGATGACCAGCGACACCAGGAATAGAAGCTGAGCAGCTTTGCTATGAAAGGAATAGGAAAGAAGCCACAAACATTGGAGTGGTTTAGGAAGCCTGGTTTGGAGCAAAACACGAGGAAAAGCATGGAATGCCTCCCTCCCATCCATGCAACCATACATGATGGCTGTTCCCACCTCTGCATTCCCCTTGTCAAGAGCAGCAGAGGGAAGTGAGAGATTTCCTTTCTTGGTATGACTTTTCTGGGATGTTTCGAACGCATGGCAAACATTTCCAGGAAGGGCCTTAGAAAGACAGGTTTGCTCGTAACAACAACAAACATGGAGCTAAATGGCAGCAGGGGCAAAGCAGGGAGAAGCCAGGACATTTTTTAAAGCATTAAAATGGCGGAGAATGGATTTAAACTGAATTTTCAACACTGTCAAGTTGGAAATTCCTCCTCCAGGATGGAGCAAGATAACCAAATCCCCCTGTGGCCCTGGATTCGGTGCCTGAACAGTGCTGGAACTTGGAGGCAGTGTTTGCATGGAGTTTTGCCAAGGAAAAATGCCTTTCTGTTGAGAAGCGGGTCCTGGTCGGGTGACGCTGTAGCAGGCACGGTAATGAGGGCATTGAAGTGATTCAGCATCCACTGGGACGCTTCCCTCAACGTGCTGGCGTGTGGCAGGAGCTGGCTCTGGCCCATGGGGGCTGCTGCTGGGGGAGGCAGATGGGGCAGCCCCAGCAGGGAGAAAGGGATGCAGAATGCTGGCTCTCACCTTGCCTCTGTGCAGCCTCTCTTTGCAGGGGAAAGGGGGGACAGTGGGCCGGGGCCATTTCTACAGGGAACAAATCTTCCCCTGGAAAAGGAAGGGATGGCAATGCTGGAGGGGGCACAGCATATAGCCTGGGGGCTGTGGGCACACTTGGGAGGGGAAACCCCCCACTCCAAAGGGTGCTGAGCACCGTGCCCAGCAGGGAGGCTGCTGCAGAACCAGGGCAGTGTGTGGGAGCACACCAGCTGGGGCAGAGCAGCGAGGGCTGGGTGAGCTGTGGGCTGACAGCCTGGGGAAGCCTGGTGCTCAAAGAGCTGGGGCCTCTTGCCTGGCAGAGCTTGTTTTGCTTTTGCTTCCTGTTGCACTCTTAGAACAAAGGTTCAGAGGTTGCCCTGGGATTGATGCCAAGCCAGGCTGCCAGAGGGAAGCTGCACTGCTGCTAGCCAGGTCAATGCTGCCTGCTGCTGCCTGAGCTCCCTGCCACTGTCCTGCTGCGCTGCTGGCACCATCCCTGTCCCTCTGCATGAAAATACTCCTTGGTCAGCTCTGGGACAAGCCCAGCCGCCAGCACTACATGGTCCCCACCGCTGCTTTCACATTCCCTGTGCTCAGCTGTGGCCCTGCAGCCTGGCACAAGGTCTCTGCAGCCCCGGCACGTAGCTCAGGGGGCAGCCAGGGAGGCTGGTGGCAGCAGCACATGGCAGCCAGGGGGCTGGAAGCGCCTGGCCTCCCGCCCCGGACTCCTGCCAAACATCTGCAGGCAGGCGAGAGCTGGCTCCCGCCCGGCTCTGGTGGAAAAACAACCGAGCAGGAAGGTTCGTGCAAGGGTCAGCACGCCCAGCACGGCTGCCTTTTGGGGTGGGGGACCTCGATCCTGCAGGGGAGCAGCACAGTCTCAGTGGAGCCCCTGGTCCCCTTGGCTCTCCCATGCAGTCTCCAGCATGGCATCGCATGGCACGGCACGGTGGGGACGCTGGGCGACATGCCCAGGGTGCCATGGAAGCTCAGTGGCAGAGATGGAGTCCATCGGCCATGTCTCATTAACTCCTCCCTCATTCCCAACCTCCGCCAAGGCTGATTTGGCACTGGAACCCAAGGAGAGGGGACTTGGATAAACGAGTCCCTTATTTTTATTTTGGTTTTAAGAAAACTCAGTTCAGGAGTGACTCAGACTTTCACTGCTCATGGCAGGGACCAGGGACACGTGGAAGGGACACAACCACACTGTGCCACACACCACTATAACTAGATGTGGGTGGCTGCTCCCGTGGTGGGAAATACTGGGGTAGGGAGCACAGCCCTGAGCAGCTCCCCAGGTCTGTCCCAGCTCTGTCACAGGAGGTGGCTCAAGCCCTGGTCAGGGTCAAAAGTGTGAGCTGTGCTGGGGAGCACAGCCCTGAGCACACACTGGTCCCTGTTGGCTGCAGGATGCAGAAACTTGCAAGCAGCTTGCAGGCCAGGAGCTGCAGCCCCATGGCCCCAAATCTCCCTAGGGCCTGGGAAGTAGGTGGGGTGGGCAAACCCCGGATATTGGTTCCTACAGGTTTTGGCAAGGAGCCACCTCGCTCCACACACAGCCATATCTGTGAGAGTGGACCAGAGCACCCCTGTGGCCAGCCTGGCTCTTGGCATGTTGTGATGGACTTTGCACAGTCTGCAGGCAGAGTCTGAGCATCCTGGGGGTTTGCCTGGACCTGGGAGGGGGAACACCCCACACTGCCTGGGGACCAGGCAGAGCAGGGCTAAGCCATTTCTCCTGTAGCAGTGCAGGTTTAAAGCTTTTTCACTGACAGAGAGACCCACAGCTCTCCTGCTCCACGGGTTCTCTGCGTGCCTGGGAGATGTACCCAACCCCCAGCCCTCTCACGCCAGCTGAGGCTGCAGTTGGAGCCTCACAACATCAGCCTTTCCCAGGACATGGTGTTCCTTCTGGTGAAGAACACGGATTGGGAGATTGTTCCCAGCTTCCTCTTAACCCGTGGCCACGCTCCCTTTCGTTGGTGGCATCTCCAGCAGCTGGCTCAGTGACAGCATCGTGGCAGGGCTGACCCTGCTTTCTAGTAAAGCCAAACCTCATGCTGGCACTCATGGCCCCCCCAGGGCTCCCCAGTGCCGCCCCATCCTGTCCTCCACCCCAGGCTAGCCTCCCCCCAAAACCACAATTCCCCCAGCTCCTCTCCAGGCAGTTAATTCTCCCACTGAATAATTTTGTTGGGGGATTTCAGGGAATTTACACCTCACCACGGATATTTTCCTTGGAGACAGCCCAGGGTAAGTTCACATTCCTTGGCTAAGCAAACAGGACTCTGGAAACTCCTGCCCCTGGGGACACCAAGGGCTAAGGGACAGCAGTGCCATGTCATTGACCTCAGCAGGGTCACCATGGAGCCACAGCTCTCGAGCCCCAGATCAGCCCCTGGCAGAAGGGATCCTCCTCCAGAGCTGCCTCTAGCAGCACCTTTATTTACTGGGCACAAAGGAGAGGAGCAGGATCAACCTTCCCCAGCCCTGCCAGAGCAGCCATTGCGGGGGCACCCACCGAACCCCAGCCCAGCTGCTGCTGGGGGGTTTGGTCCCTGCTCCTCGGGTGCCAACACCCCATTTGGGGGGAATATATCACCCTGGCTGGGTGGCCTGTGCAGGATGGGGCACCTCTCCCCCGCGACACCTCTCCCCCATCCCCTCTCCTGCCCTGGCCCCTCTCCATCCCCTGTCACCTCTTTCCCCTCTTCCCCCCATACCTCTCCCCCCACCCTGCGGGTTTAATCCCGGCTCCGGTAACACGTTGCATAAACCCTCGGCACATGCCGCTGCCCCGTGTCCCCGCGGGTGCCCCAGGTCCCCGCCAGCCCGTGGTGCCACCCCCGGGCGGTGTCCGTCCGTGTGTCCGTGTGTCCGTGCCAGGCTCCACACGGTTAACGCGGCCCCGGCCCGGCCCCCCCCCGGCCATTGGCTCCCTCCTCGCAGCCCCGCAGCTATTTCTCGGCCGCCGGGCTCGGAGGTGACAGCAGGCGACCGCGGCGCTTGTCCCCGCCGCTCGCCCCGGGCTGTCAGGGGGGTGCCGGCACCCCGCACCCCGCGCCCAGCCATGGGGGGCTGCTCCCGCAGCAACTGGATTTTGCCCCTTTTTTTGGCTGGGCTCGTCCAGCTGGGGCGAAGTGAGGAGAGGCAGAAGGTAAGAGGAGGGGGACACCCCCACGGGGCGTTCAGGGGGGTTTAGGGCGTGTGTGACACCCTGGGGACGCTCCTGTTCCCAAGGCTCTCTGCAGAACTCCCCGGGACACCAGTGGGGTACGGTGGCCCCGTGAACCCCCCTCCTTCCCCCTACAGTGCCGGAGCCTGGATCACGGGGCGATTTTGAGTTAGTTCTTGCCAAGGGCCAAGAATCTCTGTCCTGAAGTAGGGGACAGAGGGGGACAGAGCCAAGTGACCTCCCCAGGAGCAGAGCACGGGGACTTTTCCATGCAATGTCCGGGGGGGTTCCCCCATGTTTGGAAGGTGCGGAAGCCGCCGTGTCCCCACAGCCCAGCGGGCAGGGGCGACTGTCACCCGCCCAGCCAGGCTCCCCACCTCGCCATCGGGACCCCACAGCCCCACGGAGCCTTCGCTCCTCGAGCGCAGCCCCTGTGACTTCACCTCTCGCCAGCTCCCAAAATAGCCCCTCAGTGGCGCTTGGCCGAGCCTGGGTACCCTGGTGGGGACAGGAGATGGGCTCTTCTGGGTTAACCCCTGCGGCCCCGGACACAGGGGCTGCTCCAGCCCGACCCTTCCCGGCCCGTTCCCCATCCCACCCGGAACCCCCTGCCTTGCCCCTGTCCCCAAGGATGCCGGGGGATGGTGGGTCCTGCTCACTTGCCCACAGCCTCGGGATTCTGGTGCTGGCCTCCCCCTGTGCTCCGGCTATTTTGCAGCCACTCGCCTTCCTGCTGCTCACTGGTCGGTAAACACTCCCCCAGGTGCAGCCAGAGCCATGTGCATCCGCATGCCCCAGTCAGCCTATCCCACCACCGTGACCTTGGCGTGCTGGAGCCCGGCTGCTGCCAGCGGCATTCAGGGCAGGGGACACAACGCTGGCAGCCGTCCCCGCAGCCAGCAGCAGGGCTGGCCTCATTGCTCTGCCGGCCGTGGGGACAGGGAGGAGGGTGGCCAGCAGCCCCCAGCCTGCTCCCACGGGATGCTCCTCGCCCCATAGGTGGACTGCTACGACTCGGTGAATGACACCATCTACAGCTACGGGGCCCTGACCCTCGATGGGGACGAGTACATCCCCTTTGAGAGGTACAAGGGGAAGACAGTGCTCTTCGTCAACGTAGCCACATACTGAGGCCTGACCCTGCAGTATGTTGGTAAGGGTCCTGCGGGGCATGGGCACCTCGGGGTCAGGGCAGGGCCCAGGAGTGCGTGGGCATGTCCCACAGTCCATTCTGCTTTGGGAAGCTGGGGAAAGGGTTAATGCCTGCTGCCCAGGGCCCGGCCTGGCTGGGATGGACCCAGGGGGTAAGTGCAGGTGTGGAGGTGTGACCGGTCCCCTGCTAACTCACCCCTGTCTCTCCTTGCATGCAGAACTGAATGCACTACAAGATGAGTTGAGAAACCAGGGAGTCGTGGTCCTTGGCTTCCCCTCCAACCAATTTGGGAAGCAGGAACCCGGCCAAAACTCAGAGATCCTCCCTGCCCTTAAGTGAGTACTGTGGTGGGGGCTGTGGGACACCTGATCCCCTCGGCTCTGCTGGGGTCCCAGCCAGGTGCTGGGAGCCCAGACTGCAGCTGCAGCAAACAAGGGTTTGGGGTCCTGTCACCACCCCTGTGAAAGCACCCAGAGCTGTCCATTGCACAACATCCTGTTCCCACTGCCTTGTAGGTATGTCCGGCCAGGAGGTGGCTTTGTTCCCAACTTCCAGCTGTTCAAGAAAGGGGACGTAAATGGGGCCAAGGAGCAGAAGATCTTCACCTTCCTGAAGGTGGGTGTAAGCAAGGGGAGATGAGGGGGACACACACAGCTTGGTTTTTGGAGGGGCAAGGCAGTGATGCACTGGCTCCCCATTGCAGAATGCCTGTCCCCCGGTGGCGGAGGAGTTTGGGAACCCCAACAAGCTGTTCTGGGAGCCTCTGCGGAACCATGACATCAAGTGGAACTTCGAGAAGTTCCTGGTGAGCCCCGAGGGTGTGCCCGTCATGCGCTGGTACCATCGCACCAACATCTCAGTCGTGAAGAAAGACATCACGGCCTACCTGCTGCGGCGGCGGGAGCAGAACCGTGATGAGCAGCCAGACCTTTAGAGCGTGGGGCTGCTGGCATGAGGGCGAGCACCCCCCGGCTGCTTCCCATTCCATTCCCTCCCCAGATGTTCCCCAGCAGCAGGAATAATGCACTGTCCCCTCCATTTCTCCCGTCTCTGGCACACCCCAGTCAGGATGCTGGGCTGGGCAACCTTGTGGCAGAGACCTCAGCGATGGCAGTGGGACACTTCCAATATCCCTGTGTCCCACCTCCACCCCCGGTGGTGACATCTCCTGGCCTCCAGCTTGCCCCTTCCGCCCCACCATCCCGGGCAGTGGGAGGATGCAGGGGCTGGCTGTCCCTGGAGCAGGAGACCACATCTCCATGAAGGCTCGGCCCGAAAGCCCTCGGCTGGGGCGGGCCTGGCCTGATCGTGCCGAGCACGGAGCAGCTCTTCAGTGCATTCAGGCTGCACGTGGTCCTGGCACACAGATGTGCTGCTCTCCTGGTCAGGGGTGGCCAGCCCCTCATCGCCCACCACGGAAACACCAAATAAAGGCTCTGCAAACGTGCAGCCCCACTTGTTGGCCAGGGGTAGGGGGGAAAGAGTAGGAGGCACAGTGGCCAGCCTGGGGGTAGCAGCGCCTGACTGGAGAAACTCAATTTTTTCCACAGTAACTGCACATACGGACTTATCATCACAGCTCAGCATTTGGAGACAGGAAGGGGAGTGAGTGCAGAGCACAAGTGGGCAAAAGGGGCTGAAGGTGGGACCAGGGACAACCCCCAGTGAGGAGCATACTGGAATCCTGTGCCTCCTGCTGTCACACATGTGACAGCCATGCTCACAGAAAGTGGATTGTGTTTGTTTTTTTCCCCCTCCAGACCTATTTCATGGAGCAAGATTTGCTGTGTGCAATGTCAAAGACTGTATCCAAGGCCACTGCTGCATGGAAAGGCAGAGGGGTCAGCAGGGGCTTCCCTGCCCTGGCAGAGGTGGGGGGCAGGAGAGAGGAGGGTGAGGGGCTGAACTCAGCTCACAGAGGGAGGTGGGGGACAGGCACTTGGGGCAACAGATCCTGGGGTGCCCAAGCAAGGATTGGGGTCCCCTTGCACTGAGTCTGTCCCTATGGCTATACCTGAGCACATGGGAACCAACAGCCCTGGCATCCCTCCCCCTCCCCACAGAGAGGCTGCCCCACAGGAAGCAGCTTTCAGGACAAAACCACAGAGACTCGGCCACACTTCAGTCCTTAAATAAATACGAAGACACCAACCACCTTCAGGCCGGGCCATGGCTGCGGCCAGCACCTGCCTGCGAGCGTGGGGTCTCCCACTGCTGGGAGAGTCCCCACTGTCACCCGCTCCTCCAGGGGCTCTGGATTGGGGCAGCTTCTGGGAAGCGCTGGCTCCTCTTCCCTGAAGACCTGGCTCAGGTCTACAGCGATGCCAGGCCTGGCTTCTCGTGGGGAAGGGGATGGCCACAGGGGACTGACCCTGTGCTGGCCGCCACTGCAATGGCACCTTTAGTCCCTCCTTCATGATTTCCTTGGGGGAAGGTGCTGCCGAGCCCCCACGTGCAGCACATGTCCTTGCACAGGCATCAGCAGCCGGAGGAAGCTCCTGGACACACACACACGGGCACACACACACCCTACTCCTCTTCCACTGGTGTCGGAGTGCGGCCGGTCCTTGGTGTTAGGGCAGTCCGGGACCTGCCTGTTCTGAAACAAGAGAGGGGTGGCACAGGGTAAGCACAGCTCTTCATTCTCACACTAGCCCCACAGGAGGGATGCCAGCCATAGCATGGTTGTTATCCCTGAGCACCAAGGGCCATAACTCCATGAGCTTCTGGGGCTCAGCCTGACTTTAGGTGCTGTGGGGATGCTGGAGGGGATGCAGCAGGGACCAACCCCTGGGCATAATCATCCCCTCAGCTGATGAGAGGTAGGGGCTAAGGGGAAATGGCCACTGCCTGGAAAGCTGTACCCCCATCTCTCCCCCATGTGTTCAGCCAAATGCCCAAAGTCTCAGGGTGAAGGACGGGCACCCCTGTCAGGGAGGGTCTGAGCCTTACCCAAGTCCTTGGGGACTGGTTTCACCCCGGCCACTGGTTGGGCGTTCTGGCTGCGAGCCATGGCACAGGGCGGGCGCCAGGGGTATTCGGGCTGCAGGAGGAAATGGAACAGAGACAGGGAATTACCTGGGATGTGAATCATGAGGCTGCACTCTGTGCTTGATTGACAGGGTGTGAGGAGGAGAAGAAGAGGGAGGAGTGGTGGGCCGCAGTCACATGCCAAAAGGACACACATGCTCAGCTCCCTGCTTGGGGACGTGGTGGCCCTGGAGGGCAGCGAGCCCCAGACCCACCCAGATGTCACCCTCTGCTCCCCCTCCTGCTGGCACAGGTAGAGTCTCACCGAGGGAAAGTGGTGGAAGTTCTGTCCTTGCGTGTGCTCGCCCGGAATGGCTGGCGGGTATCGGATCTGCTGCCACTCGTCGTAGCCATGGTACATGGGGTGAGCCATGGGGGGACTGTACTGGTACTGGTACATGGGGCAGGCTGGGCCCAGTGGCCCCGGTCCCGGATCTGGGTGCAGCCTCTCTCCAGAAGCCTGCAAGGAGCCAGGACAGATGCTGGGGAGATCCCAAGGGCAGCCCACTACCACTCAAACCACCACCCATGGCCTGCAGCCCCCCAGCTCCTCTGCCCAGAGAGGGTTTCCTCCCATCCCTACCTGTTTGTGCTGTTTCAGCAGCTTCTTCAGCTTTTCCTTCTCCTCCTTCTCCCTCTGGCAGTCATCCTTGGAGGCTCGCAGCTGGGAGGAAGAGGGGTTAGTGCAGAGCCCACCCTGCCACCCTCCATCTCCATGGGGTTAAGGGCTGCTGAGGGAATGCCTGCACCAGTCTCCCCAGTGAGACCCCCAGGAGAGGTGCAGAAAGAGATGAGTGAAGAAAGGACATGCTCTGGTAGTGACAAGCAGCAGAAAAGACACTCCTCTGGCCTTCCTGTCCTCCTTCAGCCCCTACTCTTAGGTATGTACAGGGACTGTGACACCGGGTACAAGCACCTCTAACATACCCAGGGCAGACATAGGGCTCCCAGAGTGCTACCAGTGACATCCAGCCCCTCCTCCGAGGTGGGTATGGGGGCTGTGACACTGGGACAAGCATTTTCGAGACATATGGGTTTGACATGGGGCTCCCAAAGCACTGCTAGTAGCACCCAGTGCTGCTCACCTGGTTGCTGGAGAGGACCAACTGCTTCTGCAGCTTTTCCAGCTGCTGCTTCAGCTCTTCCTTCTCCTCATTCATCCTCTCCCTGTCACTTCGTTCCCGCTGGAAGTCTTCCTCAAAAATTTTCACCTGGCAGGAAAGAAGAATGTGGGTGCACCTGGCTGAGGGCAGACACTTCCCCTAAGCAACCCCATCACTGCACTGCTGTCCTTGACTCCACCAGCCATGCCAAGCCCCAGGAGTGTGGGCTGGCACGATGGCCCATGGCTGTGGTCCTTCCAGATGAATGCCTGGAGGATGCTGAGTTGGGTCCCCAACCCCCACCACCCCAGCACTGACACCTGCACAGCTGCTTGGCTGCTCCTGGCACACAGGAGTCTTTGCTGTGGAGATTCAGGACTTGCATTTCCTTCCCCATCCCCAGTGGCTCTGTGTCCTGCCCCACCTGCTGCTTGAGTAGCTCATTCTGGGTCAGCAGCTCGTGCTGGGGCAGCTTCCCCGCTGGCTCCATGGCAAAGATGGGTGGTGGAGAGGCTTGGACGTTCAGAGCCTCTTCTAGTGCCTAGAGAGGAAGAGGAGAGAGCAGGGTCAGAGCAAATTCAGTGCCCAAGATGCCTCTGGAGGACCAGGGGCATGTGCCCAGCATGGGAAGTGGGTATAACTGGGCAGGGGCAAGAGGGACAACAGATCCTTCTTGAATCCTCCCTTCCTGGGAGCCCAGAGGGATGTGGTGGGCCTGATACAAGTCTCTGCCTGAGCAAGAATGGGTTATCAGGGTCAGTTTTGGATTTGAGAGAGGTGAAGAGACTTGAGAACATTAAAGACATTTTGCAGTGAGGGGTTGTGCCTTGGCCCCCACCTTGTTCAGCCTCTGGATCTCCTTTTCCTGGTACTCCCGCTGCCTGGTGACTGGAGCCAGCTGCTCCTGCAGGAACCTCATCCTCTGCTGCAGGTCCCTCACCTCCATGGCCAGCCTCTCTTTCTCTGCCTGCAGGATCCAGAGTGGATGGGAGATCAGCCAGGGCAGGGCAACAGGGCTGGCAGCTCCCTGTCATCCATCCCAAGGGACTCACCTCCTCTGTTTCAATCCGGGACTTGGCCAGGAGCAGCTTGCGGTCAAAATCCCGTTGCTTTTGCTCCCGCTCCGACTCCAGCTCAGTCACTGCCCTGCGGGCCTCAGCCAGCTCCTGGTGTAGGTCCGTGACCTGCCAGGAGGGAGTGGGGATGTTGGCCTGGAAGGACCCACACTGGGGGAAAGGAGGTGCAGGCAGCCCCCAAATCTCCCTACACCGTTTCCTCTGAGCCCCAACAGCCAGCACCCAGCAGAAATGTGTCCCCCAAGCACCTAGCCCTGAGCACCCAGCCCTGAGCACCTCCCCCATCCTTCTGCTCGTACTTCTGCTTCATGGAGCGGAAATGTTGATCCCATTGTTTATTCACCTCCAGCAGCTGCAGGGAGAGAGGGATGGCTGAACAGGAGCTCAAATCCTGCTACGAACCAGCTGTGGTGGTCCCCAGCAGAATCCTGTCATGAAAGCACTTTGGGGACCAGCTGGATGGAGATCCCAGCTCCAGCAGTGCTTCCCTGCAGCTCTGAAGCCCTGCCCCAGTCTCTCGGTGCCATCCCAGCCCTGTGCCGCATCTGCCCACTCCCCGCCTCCTTAGTGGTGCCTCCCTCCCAGCCTGGTCCTCACCTCCCTGCGCTGGTGCTCCAGGATCTTCACCTTCTTTTCCTTGGCCTCCAGCTCTTCTCTGCCCGGCGCCTTCTCCACCATGGCCCCGCTCTGCTGGACGCGCACGGGGGGGACCCTCAGGGCTTTTGTGGAGGCTGTGCCCAAGGCCGGCTAAACTTGAGCCAGTTCCCCTCCCGCTACCTCCCCCATCCCCCTGAGAAATCCTGCTGGTCATACTGGGACAAACTGGGGGCTCGATTAAAATAAGGCCATCTTTGCTGATGTGTCAGCAGGCTCCCTGCCTCCTTCCCAGCCCTCTCCAAGGAGATGCTGCCTCCTCACCTGCTGCTGCTCAGCGGCTTCCCTCTTCCCACTGTCCTGGCTGCTCAGTGTCACCATCCTTCGGAGCTCCTGGTTCTCACACCTGTGGGCAGGAAGGGATGGGTCAGCAGGAGGAAGCTCCCAGGGCAGCCCTGTCCCCATCCACATTGCCCAGCCTCACCTGAGCTTCTCCAGAGCCTGGTTTCTCTGCTCCAGGTCATGCTCCAGCTTGGTGCGCAGCTCCTTGTTCTCACTGTGCAGCGTCTCACACAGCGTCTGGAGGGTGAACACTGCCAGCGTGAGGACCATGGCCAGCCCTGGGCCATCCACCTCCCACCAAACCACACTAAGGAGGTGGGTGTCCACCTCAGGGTGGGCAGGAGGGATTTGGCAGGAAAAAAACAAAAGGGGGAAAATCTCCACGAAGTGCCAGGCCAGCCCTCGCTCACCTGCAGGAAAGATGTTCTCTGCTCGTTCTTGTGAACCTTGGAGGCCAAGCGCTTGAGCTCGGAGGCCATGTAGCCCATGCGCACGAAGACCTGGTCCTTGCTGGCCTCCTTGGCACAGCCACTCAGCGTGTTCTCCAGCTGCTGCAGCTGGGGCAGCAGGTTGGCATCCTCATTTGGTGGCTGCTCCAAGTCCTGGCAATGGGGAGGGGATCAAGCATGGTCAGACCAGTCAAAGGAGCATTGCAAAGTTCCTCTTGGGGCAGATGAACCTCACGTCCCATCCAGGGTTGTGATGGGGAGGTGAGCCAGCACCAAGACACTCTGCAGCCCCTCTCAGTACACTGAAAGACTGTGTCAGCTTTGTAAAGGTCTGATTCCCAGCTGCTGGATATGGGACACCGAGTCCCCAGGTGGAGGAGGACAGGGCAGCAGCTCATGGATTCCTTGTGCCCCTCAGTAGTCTGAGCAGAACACACAGCAGTGGATGCATCTCCACCCTTGGTCTCTTCTTCACCCAAGCTCTCCCCATTAGCACGGAGACTAAAAATCCCAGCTCCTGAGACTGTCCTCTCTACGTACACCCTGGTCTGTGCTGGAAGGGGTGGTGGTCTTACCCCAGTCCCCATTTTCTCCTTCCACCTGTCCTCCTTCTGTGCTCTCCTACTGCTGTGGCACATCAGGCACCAGGAACCCGAGCCCTTTGGCAGGTGACAGCCAAGAGGGTGACGCACAGGATTTAAACAGCAGCTGGAAAAGCCCAGGTCAGGGCACACCCACCAGTGTCAGGGCGTACCCTGCCCATGGGGAGTGTTCCCAGGAGGTTTATGCTCCTCTGGTGTGGTTGGTTCACTCCTCCATAGCCTAGGAGGTGCCGCTGGCACAACAGCTGGCACACGTGGCACTGCTGGGAGGAGCTGGAAATGTGCTAGCACACCTACGCCTGCTCCACTCCCAGCCCCGCTGACTCACCTGCTGCCCATGGGAATGCCCCAGGTTGCACCACAGGGAAGCCCAGTGTGTCCCCAGCACCCTGATCCCGGAGTTTACAGCCCCAAACCTGCTGTGGGAGGGTATGTGTGAGGCACACCACAGCCAGCTCCTCCCACCCATGTCCGATGGCAAGGGAGGCAGTGAGGATCCAAGCTGGGAGAATCCAGGTGTGAGCACAGGACTTGAGACTTGGCTCGGGCACCAGCAGCTGGTGGCCAAGCAGATCCCATTCTGTTCTCCATCACCTCACAGCTGCACCCCAGGAGGGTCCAGAAAGACTCAACCTCTCCAAGAGCCTCTCTGGCCAATGTGAACAGGGATGTGCAATGAGAGCATGTCCTCTTACTGGTACCATCTGGTGCCAGCTGATGTCATTCTCCTTGGGCTCCTCATCCTTTCTCCCCTCCATTCCAGCTCACAAAAAACCAGAGCTGGATAGGTCGGGGCAATAACAGCCAGGAAGACATTCAGGTGGCAGCAAATGGAGCACACAGAGGTGCTTTGGCTAGGGCAGAACCTATGACAATGATAATGACAGGGCTTGGAAACCTGGTCCTCCTACCCAGGGTGGGCATCAGGTGAACATCAGAGCATCACTGACAGCTGTTTGGGTTGTCAGAGCTCTTCCTGTCACTGTCATGTGGCATCTGCAAACATCGGTGTCCCCATCTGGCTGTGGCTGCTTCATTAACCCCTTCCCCAGGCCCAGCCTTGTGTAGTTTATCCCTCCTCTGTGGTTAGCCGAGGGCTGCCTTGACATGGGTCTGCCAGGCCTGCTGGTGCCTGCCTGGGCACAGGACTACAGCCCTGCACACCCCCAAATGCCCAACACTGACAGGCTCAACACCCCACCCGCCATCACCAAATCCTGCAGGCACCAGGGCCACTCACCGCTCTCCTGCTCTCCTGGGGAAACCCCTGCGCTTCAATGGCAACGATCTCAAACTCTGAGGAGGATCCCTGCAAGGGGAGGCAGCCAGGTCAGGGCTCCCCAGGGAATGGCAGCCCAGGATGCCCACCACACAGAGAGAGGGACCACCATGAGTACAGCAGGGGAGCTGACCCCTCCTTTCAAGTCCATCCCTGTTTTCAGAGGCTAAAGGCTGCCTCTGTTTGCTTTAATTAGATGGAGAGTCCCTCCCTCTCCAGCCATGGCAGCACCAGTTTCCACGTTCAGCAGACTCACACTGGGAGGTGATTTCCGTGCTTCCACGTCCGGCTGGGCACTGCCTGGGGCTGCCCGTGCGAAGCTGGGATCAGGGCCGACAGCTGCAGAGAGAGGAGAGGGTGCAGCCATGAGCCTTTTGGAGAGCAAGCCCTCTCTCCACAGGGATGCAGAGAGCAGACCCCTGCAAGGTCAGGCGCCGATGGATAATTTCTACCCCAGCTATGGGAATGGGACAGAAACCTCCTTTTAGAAGGAAGGATGGTAGTGGTTTGATACAATCCAGAGATGACATGGCTGCCAAGGACCTTAATTTAAGTCTCTTGCACAGCCTTTCCCTTCCCCCAAGCTCAGGATTCCAAGCCATCAGGTTATTCCTCCATCTCCTACCTCCAGTTTCTACCAAGTCCTCCAAGGAAGGTGATCCAATCAGCATTTTGTTGTCTTTCACGAGGTCCTCTGCCTTCTGTCGCAGCTTGGATGCCTCAACGTGGGACTCCTCCAGAAGCTCTCCTGTTGTGGGCAACAGAAGGATGCTCAGCCTCCTTCCCTGAGTGCCTGTCCTGCAGCAGTCCCATCCACCAGCACCAATAACCCTGTTTGGCTGGAGAAGTGCCCAGAATAGTCCTTCTTCATCTGGAAACAACTATTCTGGGATAAATCCAATAGCAAAGCTGGATCAGCGGCTCACTGGTTTCAGAGATCCTCATGCTGACACACAGGTCTGTTACAGGAGGCAGAAGGGCATCAGGGTGGCTCTCCCAGAAGAGACAAATTTAAACCTGGGTGGTGGACTGAGAGGTCCAACCTTCCCGCTTTGGGGTCTGGCACGGGCAATGCAATCCTCCCCTGAAGAGGGAGGGGCTGCTGTCACACCAGCGAGTCTCAGTCTCAGGTAAGGGCATGGTGACACAAGGGAATCACGAGGCAGGTGGAAATTCGGCTGCAGGACTCAAAGGAGGAAGCTGGCTCACGAGACAGAAAGCAAAACCGGGGGTGGGAGCGAGGAAAGGCTGACAAGGAGAAGAAAGAGGGTGGCACAACTCAGCTGGAACATTTCAACACTGGCATGTTCCTGCTGCCGTAGGGAGCACTCAACATCAGGTTCCTTGAGAAACACCTGGGAAAAGCCCCTGGCCCAGCAGGGCTTGCAGGAGGTGGGGATTTTCATCAAAAGCAGAACAGATCCCAGCACCTGTGAACTCTAAGGAGCTGTCCTTGCTCCAGGACTTGTCTTTTTTTTCCAGCTGTTTATTCCACCATAAAATACCCCAGAAGTTCAGCAAAATTCTTGCTCCCTCTGCATTGCCATGTGAAAAAGCTCAGACATTCTGCTCAATCCTCCAGGACAGGGAAAGCTTTGCTGCTGCCCCAGTGCCAAGACCCCCAGCTTCTACCAGCACCCTTCCTCAACCAAGGAAGAAACCCCAAGCTTTGTGGGCACACACTGGGCTGCCCCAAAAGCAAACCTCATCCCCCTGGCACACAGCAGTTACCGATAGACTTGATCCCTTGCATCTTCTCCTTCAGCCGGGCATTCTCCTCCACCAGCCGCTCCAAGGCCGTGGATCCATTCTCCTCGGAGTCCCCACCAGGGTCATAGATATGGTAGGGTCCTCTCCCTTCCATGCCTGCTGTTCAGTCGCCTACCTCCCAGCCAGGCATCCCTGCAAGGCAATGGAGCATGGTGTCACCTTGCTCTGGCTCCAGATGACACCACAGTCCCCTGGTCCCAACTGTATGGGGGTCTGGGGTGCTGTGCTGGTGCCTCACTGCTCGCCAGTCAGCCAACAAGTGACCCAGGTGAAGGCACTTCCCCCTCCAGCCCTGCTTGGGGCGAATGTGTTGGGCTGACTCACGGCCATGAGAACTGTCACGCGAGGAGGCATCACCAGCAGCCCCACTTGGGGCTGGCTCTCACCCATGCAGGGCACTGGAGTCACAGAGAAGGCTGCAAACCCTGGTTGCTGCATCCCAGGAGAGGTGGAGACCCAGCCCAGGAGCATCCAGTGCAAACCTAGGCACTGTCACCAGGGCATCCCGCTCAACATATGGTATTTCTGGGGTGCAGAAGGGTTTGTGAGAGGCTGTTTGGGGAGGGACGGTGTCTGCAACTCCGAAAGCCTTAACCAGCAGTTGGGGGGAAGTTTGGGCAGTATTGGGGGATGAGCCCCAGGAGGCAGGCAGCGACCCACTCTGTCCTCCAGGCTCAGCCAGAAAAACTGGCTGCCAGCAGCATGGCTTTCTGAATTGGGCACAGGGAACATCTTCGCATGTGCCAGGCTGGGAGCAAAATCCAAGGAGACAAAACACCTGCAAGCAGTGCGCTATTTGCTTTTCCAATTCCTTGCACTTGCAGGTGGCCTAAGGCCACCCCCTTGCTTAAGTCTGGCCTGGGGATAGGTGGGCAGGATCCTGGCTCCAGGTCTCACCCATCTCCTGGAGGGATAAAGCAGCTGCTGTCAATCACAGCACAGCTTATCAGAACTATCCCCTGCTGATGCCAGCTCGTTATAACACGGAGCAGAGCAGCAGCTGAGAAGGTCCTGGTGCCAGCTGGAGCTGGGGTGCTGCCTGGGGGCACAACAGGAGCACCCCAAAGTGCTCTTCTCCCAGCCAAGACAGCTGGTGAGTAGGAGGGCACTGAGAGAAGGCATTCAGAAAGGGGAAGGAGGTAGCCTGTACCCGAAACTGTTTCAGCCTCAGACTAATGCTCATGCCATGAGTGATCCAGGCTGATCTCCAGTTTGGATGACCTGCCTGCCAGGGAGCGGCAGGGACTTTCCAGATGGCAACTGCCACCTGGCAGCGTCCACAACTGGAGCAGCAATTAACGCCTGCCTCAGCGACAGGGAATTGGGCCTGGCCTCAGCAGTACTCTGCTTCTGGGAGATGCATTGGTGGGTCTCACCATCCTCCTGCTCCGTGGGTGCTGCCAAGCCCCCCATGGGGAGCCAGTGACCCCATCCCAAGCAGCTGGAAGTGCCACTGGGAGCTACCCAGCTGTGGTGGTGTGGGGTTAGCTGAGGAGAGGCTATTCCTGGAGCCCAGAGCAGCTGACAGGAAGCTGTGGAAGAACCAGAGCCATTTCTGAGCTGTGGGTCCCAGCAATGGCAGCACTGTCATAGCTAAATAGAGGACAGGTTTGGATTAGGTATTAGGGAGAGATTCTTTACTGTGAGGGGAGTGAGGCACCAGAAGAGGCTGCCCAGAGCAGCTGTGGCTGCCCCATCCCTGGAAGTGTTCAAGGCCAGGTTGGATAAGCCCAGCATGTAGCCCAGTGGGACCCTCGTGGCTGGGAAATGCCATCACCTGTGGCCACACTACCCGCCTGGCCAGCCCGGCAAAGGATGGGGATGGCATCACAGGCTAGCTGGGGACCTGAGCCTGCTTCTCACTGCTGTCCAGTCACCACATACTGCTCTAGACCTGGGTACCAATCCCACCCTGCAGTGACCATCTTGCAGAGCATCTGCATCCTGCACCAGGACGAGCCCAGGTGTGTGTCAGGGAAGGTAGGGAGAGGAGGAAGAAGAGGGAAGAGCTGCCCTGTCCTGCGGTACCATCTCCCCATGTGGCTTGGAGGCAGCCTGAAATACCAGTCCTCACTCTCTTAACTCCAAGTCCTAAACACGGAGGTTATTTGCCATGTCCCACAGCACATGGGAGGTCCCTGTCCCCTGTGCACCTCTGCAGGAATCCCTCAAACACAGTTCAGCTTCACTGACCACCCCACCAAACAGCAGAGCTCACTCACAGTGATTCTCTATTCTCCTAGCTGGATGGAGCCACTGAAAGCCTCTGATATTCCCTATTCTCAAGATTCTATCAAGAACTTTTCTTCTCAAGGTCTGTATGCTACCAGAGAGATTGCAGCAAAGGGACCACAGGAGCTGTTTTCAAACAACAGCTGGGGACAGGAAATGGACTACCTCCAGCTGACGGAAGCACAGACCAGCCACAAATTCACCAGCAAACAATAGCCAGCAAGAGGGAGGGGTTTCCACAGCATTCCAGGCCATCACTGGCGACAGGGTAGATTTTCCTGGAGCGGAGACACAGTCCAATTTCTACAAGGAGCTGCTGGAACAGAGAGGTCACCCTGGGGACGAGAGACCAAGTCACTGATTCCAGTCTTGGTTTGTCAGTGTTTTTTTCCTTAAGAGTTCTGACAGGTGAGATTTACAGGGAAAAATCTAATTTCAATAAAAACAGGAAGGGAGGAGAGAGGGGACCACAGACCAGCACCTAATGGTGGTTAGATACGCAAAGAAAACACGACTACCACAGACTCCAGGAGAAACCACCAAACCACCAGAAAACACTTCCCTCTTTGCCAGTCAACAGTTCCTAAGGTGATCTGACAGTATTTCACAGCCCTGGGGGCTGAGGGCTAGGCATGGACCATGGCTGCCTGGCTGCTGCTCGCTGGCTCTGTGCCCAGTCAGAGACTGCCAGGGGGCACCCGTGGGCATTGCTGGTTCCATGCGGGACACCAAGACTTTTAGGTAGCAAATTTTTCTGGCAACTCAGCAATAGTACAGAATAAGAGCGTGAGTGGGCAGGGGAGACTCATGGGCAAAGATCAAAGCAGAGTGGTGTTTTAATAGCTGTGCTGTGGCTTGGGAGTGAGCTGGAGCTGTCACCGCTGTCACCCAAACAACACGCATCGCTGCCACAGCCATCACTGTGCCAGCCATGCAGAAGTGGCAGAACAATGTGATTCCTACTTTAAAATTACTGAACACTGAAGATACCAAGGCTTAGGATGTGAATCCTGTACAGGAGGGGGCTGGCACTGCTGGGGGTTTGCTTTGGGCAGTGACCCCAGGGCGAGGAGCAGCCTCCCAGAGCTGCAAGCTTGGCAGCCCTTCAATTCCCATCCTGTGATGGCCCAGCCCTAAGGAGAAGGGGGTTTTCCTTACTCCAGTGCACAACATTCACAGGAAGCCTCCTCCGCACCAGGATCGCAGGAGGTGAAAGCAAATCCCTGCAGGCTGCCAGCATAATTTTCCCATGACTGGGGCTGCTGGGTCCCTGGCATGCCTCCTCAGAAAAGAAGCAAAAGCCACTCAGATAGATACCATGGAATGCATTTTTTTTGTTTGTTTGGTCATTTTACTGGAAAACACTGTAGGCTTTTCTTCTACAGAGCTCCAGCAGCTCCCCAGACAATGGACAACCATTCCCGGGCTGCTGGACTGGTCTCATTTGCAGGAAAGCAAAAAAAGTGGAGTTGCCCTTAGGAGGCAGCAATAATGAGACTTTTTGGGCATTGAAGTCCACTGGGCTGGGGGTAAGAAAAGAAGAGAACAGCAAGTATTGCAAGACTCAGGTCTCAAAGGGAAAGGTCTGAACCTCCCCTTGCAGCATTTTCCCTTCCAGCCAGTTTAGCCACAAAGGGAGGGTGCGAAAGGCAAGAGCTTTACCCAAAACACAGCAGGTATTAAAGATGTCCCCCAGCCAGAAATCCCACTCTCGCCTCAGAAACCCACCTACCAAAGAGGCTTCACAAAACCAAACAACCTGCTTCTGATGAGGCTGCTCACGAAAAAAATAAACCATTTCCCTGGGTCCCCGTTTGCCAGGTTTACAAACACAGGTAGCCACACACAGCTGCAGAGCTCCTCAGGATGGGCCCAAGCTTCGACGCAGGCAGGACATGCAGCCAGGCACGGTGCTGGTGCTCTCCTGGCAGCACGGGGTGGGGGATTTATGCAAGACCCTGTCTTCTGCTGCAAAGACATCTGGCTCATCCTGCCTGCTCCACTTCTCCCTGCAGAGCTCAGCAGCATCATGGCTGCTTGTCATAGCGCTCCAAAGCAGAATAAGGCACAGCCACCCCTCTCCTTGTAGCCTTTTCCTTGCTTCCAGGCTACTCCTGTCCAACTTGGTGTGCTTCAGCCAGCAACAACCAAGTGGTAGCAGACAGTGGCACCACAAAGCTACACCAGCGAAGTGCCACCCAAAGGGTAAGGACTGCTGCTTAAAAACAAAATCTGCAGTGCCACAAGAGTAGATGGTTTGGTTTCCTCCACCCACGAGAGTTCTCTACCAGCTGCTGGCAAGCAACAACTCATGGCCCTGTGCTAAATAGGTCTGTTCAGCGTAGGTCGGGCTGAAAGGGCGTAGTGGGATTTCTTGCACAGCCAGGAACGATGCCAAAGGCAGCAAAAAGCCTCTCCTGTTTTCTTCTTGCTTACTTCACCTCACCACAGAGACAGCTCTCAAGGATGTGCTTAGCTGGAGCCTTCCTGTCTCCAGAACTCATCCCAGTGCCCAAAGTCCAGTCTCTGGAACGCTTCAGCTGAAAGCACTCTTAATGAGATGTGCACTCCAAAAGAGCTTGTGGCAGCAGAACAGCTCCCATTACCTCAAGTGGGAATAACCCACCCAAGTGATGGGAATAACTAGCTCAAGGGAAAAGGCTGCATTTGACTTCTTGATAATAAAGGGCAACCTGTGTGCCAGGGACACAGGAACAGGATAGCTGGATCTCTGAGAGGATGCAGATCCCCCTGAGTCCCACCTGGAGCTATTCTCACCCGAAAGCATCAGTGACAGGCAGCATCTTTTTTATTTTTTTCTCTCTGGGGTCTTAGCAGGGTATTGAGGGAGGGGAAAGGGGAAGACAAGCTATGCCGTCCTCCCAAAAGAGGAGGATGCTGCCATCCCTGCTCCAGCTATTCCAGCCTCTGGATCCGCATCCGATGCGGACACACACAGCTGGACCAGAAGGAAAAAGTCAAAGAGAAAGGAAAACAGCACGGGCAGGAGGGTCCTTGAGGCCACGGCCGCGGCAGCCCCCCCGGGAGGGGACACACGCTCCGGCCCTGCCCGGGGGGGATCGCAAACCGGGGACAGTCGGGAGGCAGATGCGTGGGCCCGGGGAAACGCCGGGGTTGTGCAAGGCGGGGCGAGGGAGGAGCGGGGCCGGGCACGGCAGCGGAGCGGGGCCGCCCCGGGGCATCAGCACCGCCCGGGGGGCTGCGGGACCCCCACCCGCATCCCGCCGAGCCTCGCCCTCTCCCCCCGGGCAGCGCCGGGAACACAGACACCCAGCCTGGCCCCCGCGGGGCGGCGGCAGCCCCCGCCCCGACCGGGAGAGGGAACACTGAGGCACGGCACGATTACCGCGACCGCCCGCGACACCGGGCGGCCCCGGGGCAAATCCCCGGGGGTCGGCGCGGCCCCGGCCCCCTCCGGGGTCTCACCCCGACCACCCGAGCGGCCCGAGAGCCAGGGAACCGACCAGATACGGGCAACGCGCAGTCCCGATCCCAGCAGTTCCCTCCGGCCCGGGCCCCTCCGCTGGGGCGGCGCGACCCCGGTGCCCGGTAAGACCCCGGTGCCCCGGGCAGGGCTCCTGTCCGCGAGGGCTGCAGGGCCCCGCAGCGCTCCCAGCTCACCTGCCGTGCGCCCCGCGGCGGGGCCGCTGCCGGGATCGGGATCGGGGTCGGGATCGGGGTCGGGGTCTCGGTCCGGGTCCCTCCGCTCCGCCACCAGCACCGGGGCTGGTTCCGCCCCCGGGAAATTCCCAGCCTGACGGACAGGCGGCGCAGCCAATCGGCGCGCGGCGCGGGGTATAAAGTGGAGGGCGGGGAGGTGGTGGGGAGGGTGCCTGTCATGGCGGAGCCGTTGTTGCTGTATGTTCCCCTTGTGGGTTCCCTGGGGCTGCATGCTGGTCCTGTCCGGCTGAGTGGGACTCTGAGGGGCGGCATCAGGCGGCCTGCGCCTTCCTCCCGCGGGAGGTTCCGCTCGTAAGGGAGCGGCGAGGCCGACTTGTGGAGACACAAAATGGCGGGGCCCAGGGGGGCTCCCCGTGTACCCTCGGTGTGCAGGAGCAATGGCTGAGGGGAAGTTGTACTGAGCCACTCTGGTGGCCTCGGCCCCGGGAAGGAGAAGGGTGGTGCTGCCGGCCAGCTGAGGCTGACGTTCCTCTGAGGCAGGGAGAATTCCTTACCGAACCTCCAATTTAATGTTACATGAGGAAATTCCACCCTCTAACTGGAGCGCATATTCCAGATCCTTTCCCTCTGTGCTGCTGCTGGAATTGTGCCGTCATGAAACACCGAAATCAGCCAGAGGAGCAACAAGCTCAGGGAACACCTGGTTGCACTCTGCTCTTTGGGACTTGCTCAGCAACTACCTGGTTTTCTTTCTTCAGTTGGTTTTGCCACAAGGAGAAGGTGGTGGGTTTTTATTAAATATATGTATAAATAAAAGCAACGAAACAGGAGCGAAGAAATCCTGCTGTAGGAAGCTGTGCTGCTCTTTGCCTGTATTCCAGGCATGTCCTCCTTAG
The DNA here is from genome assembly GCA_013396875.1 of Vireo altiloquus. Classification (NCBI taxonomy): domain Eukaryota; kingdom Metazoa; phylum Chordata; class Aves; order Passeriformes; family Vireonidae; genus Vireo; species Vireo altiloquus. The sequence goes on from VZRF01011327.1 coordinate 63,850, forward strand.
GTGACCTGGTGCTGGGTTCATCGAGGTCCTTCACTGGAGATGGAGCTGTTTCCAGCTGCCCCAGTCCTGGCTTCTTGCTCAGCTGTATTTGCACAGCTCCACCACTTCTTGGGGGATTTGATGGTTTGGGTTTTAAAAATTAAAACCCCACAAACGTGATTTTCTGACTGCCCTTCACTGGCAGCAGGATGTCACCCTGGCAGCCTGGCTGGGTTATGAGAGCTCAGTACTGGTGGGACCCTGATGTGCACTTTGTGCTCGTGTCTGAAGTCTCACCTGGGGATGAGACAGCAGTGCCCAATATCTTCCCTTTTGCTCCCTGAAAATCTTGTTTTACCCCAATGAGAGGCCCAGTGCTGTTCTGTAAACCCTCAGAAAACCTGTCTTTAAAGCTAAGTGCAGTCCCACAGAACCAGAAAACACTTTGGTTATAACTTAATGCCTCAGCCTGCATGAAATAATGAAACCCTGCTTATTTCTGTGTGGAGAAAAAGGGATGGTTTAGTTTTGCAGCACCCCAAAAGCTGCCTGCCTTCTCTTCACTCCATCCCGGGCACTCTTGCACCGAAAAAATCATCGCACTACTCACCGGGCTGGGTCCTGGAGCAGCTTGTGGGGAATGAGAGCCCTTCAGAGCAGGAGCTCTGTGCCTGCAATCCCCAAATGCAGGAAGGCTGGCCCAGCTGAGCTTACTTTTAGGCATGGAGAAGGGGAATTCCCCATGATGGAGGTCCCAGACAGCTTCTGTGTGGTTTTGATAGGGAGCCAGGCACCACTTAAAGGGCTCTCCTGTGCCGTTCCTCCCAGGGGCCAGTCGTGTCAGGTATTAGTCAGCAAAAGGGGGGGTGGGGGGCTGTCGTGGAGGCTGTGATTCACATTTGGACAACTGGAGAGCCTCGTTACATCATTTTCCTTGCCTGGTTTCTGGGCAACTTCTGTGGGATTGCAAACACTTGCTTCTCCTCAGAGAAACTGCTGCATCTGGCAAGAGGCATTGTTCCATGTGTATTTCCATCTCATCCTTGGTCCTATCTGAAGTCAGAATAGGGTGCATCTTCCTGGGGAAGCAGGGAGGAGCTGGCTCTGTTGACGGAGGTGCACAGGTGATGGTTTTCCTGGGTTGCAGAGAATCCCTGGAAACCATCCACCAGGAGAACTGGCGGTCAGAACCAAGGCTGGAGCCAGCTGCTGCTGGAATAAACACCAAGGCTTTAAATGTTTCTATTTTATAGAGGCTGATTCCAGCTCCCCAGCTCCTTGCCAGCAGGTACAGGGTGTTTGGCCTACACTTGCCAGGTGTGAGCTGCAAGGCCTGAAGAGGGCCCGGCTTTACTCCATCTGGTTTGGATGGCAGGAATGTGAGTGCTGGGCAGGAGGGTGAGGAGCCGTGGGTCTGGGGTCTGCCTGCACCTGAGAACCCATGGATAGCATGCCCTGACCACCTCTAGCCAGCTGCTCTTTGTGTTTCCGCCTGAGCTTTCCAGCTCAGGCTGGCCCAAACACCAGCACAAATTTCACTATGAAAACAAAATGCTTTTGGTCCTTCCTTGTTCCTTTGGTCCTGCCATGCTCCCAGGGGAGAAAACTCCCCTGATGGCAGCTGTGGTTTATTTATTATTTTTATTATTTACAGCCTGTGTGGCTGTAAGGGTGTGATCACAGCTGACACGTTGACATACTAGGGGTTTTTTTTTTTTGGCACAGAGGGTTGGGTTCAGCATCTTCAGTGGCAGCTCTCTTTAGTGAAGATGCCCTGATTGCTGCTGTGCTGTGGGAAATGGGTTGAGAAGGAGCACAGGCTGCAGTTGGGGTGGTGGAACTCCCCTGTCCTCAGCTCCTGCTTGTCTCAGATCAGGTCTTCGCTTCCTTCAAGTTGATCCCATTCCGGAGTGAGCAGGGTGGGCCCAGTGGTGCGAACCTAAAGTGGAACTGGCCCAACAGCTCCCATTGCCCAAAAAATCCCGCTACCCTCTGTGCTGCTGGACAAACGAAGCTCACTTGAACCCTGATGGGGCAGTGGGGCCAGCCAGGACCAGGCTGTCATGGGTGGCTGTGCCTGGAGCTGGCCCTGGAGCAAGATAGGAGCAGAGCAGGCAGCGGATGCAGCTGGTTTGGCACAGCATTCCAGGGCCACTCGTGGGCTCAGCTCCGCAGGGGGCTGCTGATGGATCCCTCTCGGCAGCTGGGACCTGCTGTTTGTGCTGTGCCGGTTGGATGTGTCCCGGTGCTCCGGCAGCAAAAGGAAGCAGAAGGCTTACAGTGACGCTGTGAGAGTGGGGAGGAAGCTCTGGCTGCAGGAGGGGATTTCCAGAACATTGTGATCTGCTGCTTATGCAAATCAGAAACTCAAATTAACCTGGCAGGATGGGAGGGCTCTGGGATGGAGGGCAAGGGAAAGGCAGGGGAGGGAGTCGGGGATAGTCGGCTGCTGGGAGGGCAGAAGGGAGCGTGGAAGAGATCAAGATAAGAGAGAAGGGAGGTATTGGGGTGCAGTCCTGCTCCACCAAGCCTCTGCATTACCGTCAATTCACAGGGGATTGGATCACACCCTGGCTTTCCAGGGATGCTGGGCTGGGTTTACCCTCTCGCTGAATGAGGGCTCCCTTCTTTCTCTACCTCTGGCATGTGAGACTGGCTGAACTCAGTGTCACCCACTTCATGGGAGATCATAACCTCCTGCCATCCTCCCTCTCCTCCACAGTCAGGAGGGGATGGGTTATGGTGGGACCTGGTGCAGTCCCATAGTGGATATGCCAAAAACTATGGGAACCAGAATGCTCAGAGGCTTTCCTTGCATACCTTAAGCTTTGAATAATTTGGAATCTCAATGTACAAAACCAGCAATACACACAGAGGGGATTTTCCCCTCTTCCTCTCTCCCCAGGCTATGTCTCATCCAGTTGCAATGCTTGAGAAAAGGGCTCAGCAGCAGTCATCATGTCCTGTAGAGCTGCTCCAGAGATGTGAGAACAGTCCTGGAGAGCTCGGCTGTTTCCCCAGCCCCAGCTCACTGTGGGGAACAGACTGGGCAGTGAGGGCACCTGGATATGATGGGCAAGGCTCTTGCTTCCTCCTTTGGCTTAGGAAGAGGAAGAGCTGAAGAAGAAACCTCTGCCACCTCCCAAGACTGAAGGCTGGGTTTCTCTCCTCAGGGGAAGGGGAGAACAGCAGGTGGGATGGAAGTGGCTCGCATTGTGTTAGGGATTAAGGCCAACATCCTATCTGTGTCTGTGGCTCCTCCTCTCCAGGGGCTGGCAGCAAAGATCTGCAGTGGCTGACTCAGCAGAGGTCTAGCCCTCTGTGCAGCAAACATGGGCTCGTGGGGTTTTCTGGATGTTGCAACCTGTGAAATCTCGCCTTGGCTTTGCCTGGAAGTGAGCTCTTGCCCCCAACATTGCTGGTCAATGTGCAGAGTGTAAGTCCCAGACTCTTCCCTGCAGCAGTCCTGAAATCTAAAGCATGTATGGCCAGCATGGACCTGCCTCCAGCCCTTACCCTGCTCACAGCCTTGCTAATTCTTCACCCTTCCTTTCCTAGCCTTCCTTGAAATGCTTACCTCCTTGTTGATCCCAGAGGTTAGGCATGAGATTTGTCACTGGCTGCTCTTGGATTGGATGGGTTGGAGCCAGCGGATGGAGAAGTGGTGTTCCTGGACAGTGGTGCTATGAAGTGTATTTTCTCTGGAGACTGGGATGCTACAGGGACAGGGATGAAGCTGCTTTTTGAGTGAGTACCAGAGGCCATGCTAGTGCTTCCCAAGATCCCATCACCCTCCTGGCATTGCCTTAGGATGGGTAGCTCTGCTGAGCTTAGGCCAGTTTGTGGTTCTTTGTAGGGTAGACCCAACCCCAGCATGGGCCAGGTGCTGAAATACTCTGTGATCAAATAGGGTACTGACTGTGCTCGAGTGTTTGCAGCAATTAAAATACCACTGGCTGTTTTCTTCTCCAGCTGTAGCAGCAGCTGCTGCAGGAGATGGATTACTATGGCACTGGGGCAAGCCAGAAGCTTTTTGGCTGCAGGACTTTTCCAGGAGAGGGAGTTGCTCCAAGGCGGAAACCCCATCTCACTCTCCCTTCCTGTCCCCAAACTCTGTGTGACTCTGCTATCCTGTCTGCATTGTAGGAGCAGCCTGCAGCAGGCACCAGGGAAATTCGTGGCCTTGGGACCAGTGTGCTCTGGTCAGCTAGTCCTCCTGGTGATGGCATCACCCTGAGCCAGGCTAGGGACTGGCCCTGAGGGGCTCACTTGTGGTCCTGTGCCACTCCAAGACATCTAGGCTGTGGGTGGTGAAATCCCTGGCCACTGGCTTATAGCAGTCGTGGTACAGGCAGAAAATTCACTGGAGTGTTTACACCTGTCTCCAGGGAACACCCCCTGTACAAACCCCTTGAGCATCTGTTTTGGCAACAAGAAGGAAGCAGACGATGGCTCTTGTGTTGTGGCCCTGTGCTAAAGCTGGATTTCCCCCTGCTCTGGAGGAACAGGGCTCCACTGCCCCAAATCTCTGTCTCCCAGGGGTGATGGGCTGTCACACCAGCCTCAAAACTTCATTGGGCACTGCCGGGTCCCTGAGCCCTGTTCCCAGCTGCAGGGAGGTGGCCAGCTCTGCTTCCCTCAGGCTCTGTGCCACCCCTCGTCTCCAGAAGCCTCTCTGCTGTAAAGCTCGGAGCTGCAGTGTGGAGCCACAGGAAGAGACAGGCAGATGAATATTGGGGTTACATCCTCCCTTCAAAACAACTTCTGCAGCTGCTCAGAGTCTTTGCAGCAGGTTCCTGGCCAAGCAGGTGACTCGTAGGCTGCTGCAGGCATGGCCTATGTTCAGCTCCCCAGATGCTATTTGCACAGGGATGCCCAATCCTACTTAGACACAGGGGCAAGACAGAGGAACCCAAATTTCCATGGGGATTATGGGGAGGGTGAAAAAGCTTCAGCCAGACTGTTTCTCCCAAGAAAGGTTATTTTGTTACAAGGGGATGTTTTACAGGAAGGCATCGAGGGAATTTTTAGTGGGATAACACCCAGCTGAGTTGTTTCAGCTTCCCTGGTTTGTCTCTACATGTTGCTGCTGCTTGACCTCAGCTGGTTTTGAAGTGTTGTAATAATATTGTGTTATTATTCCTAACGCTGCTTTGATATTTTGAAGGTGAAGCTTTCCTCACCCAGCTGTTCTGAGGAAGACTTGGGTATTCACCACTTTTTGTTCTGACTTGGAAACAATTGAAAGTGCTGGAATTTCCCGCTTTTGGAAATTCCAGTTCTTTTCTCCTGAGTGTTGGGGGAAGTGCAAATAAACTGTTTGGGGGTGTAGCCTCTATGGCATGTGCCTTTCGACTGCTTCTTCAGCAGCTTGAAAGCACAGGAAACCGCGTGCGAGGAAGGATGGATGCCATCAAGTCTGATTTGTATCTCTGGTTTATGAAAGCATCATCCACACACCGGCATGAACCCTGCCGGGGATTTTCAGAGGCATGAAGTGAAGCTCTTTGTGAAGTCCCTGCACTGCTGCCAGCCCCACATGCATTTTCAGACCCTTTCTCAGCAGAAGCGTTGCTCAGAGAGGTTTTGTGGTTTCAGGGTCCTCCCTGGAGCTGGGGCAGGGCTCTTGCCCGAGTTTGCCTACGGGAGCAAGGAGACACCAAGGCTCCTCTGTCCCACCCAAATCTGCCCCAAAAAATCAACTGCTCTCGCCCCAGGGTCAGCAACAGTGAGGTTTTATTTATCAGATTTAAAATTGTCTTTTCCATCTGGGTAAATTCCTTGGTTTAGTGGCATGTTTGGGTATGAATTACTTTGCTTCAAGACAATCTCCCTACCCAGACCCCTCTGCTCCCCTCCCCGAGACTCCCCTGCTTGCAATGTGGTGCTGCTTTCCAGCGCAAAGTGAGTTGTTCTCTGGAGGGGACTGAGCGTCCCCTGAAGCCCCCGAAGCTGCGGTGACATCAAGGCAGTGGCTGTGTGCTGGCTCAGACATGAAGGGCCCCAGCTGCCACCTAGTCCTCTCCGCCACACAGGGCCAGCAGAGCCTTGCGGTAGTCGCCAGAGGTGTCCTTCTGCAAGAAGGAGAGCCATGTCAGAGAACCAGCCCTGGGGAAACCCAATTGAAGGTCTTGGGCACAGGGAAGGCACAGCTCCATGTCCTGGACCCCCTGCAGGTATCCGTGCAGCGGTGGAAGATGCCAGCACATCCTCTCTACGGCCAGACCAGCCAATACTGGGGCTGCTGGGGGCAGGTTCCCCCTCCCCAGGTGATGCTCAGCCCTTGAGCTGCTCATGGCTCAGGTCCCCTCTGGGCTCAGGGCCAGGACTCAGGCAGACAAGGTGATGAGCCAGGAAGGGATGTCCCTGTCCCCTCACCTCAATCATGTGGTGCAGCGATTTGTCGAACAGATCTATGAACTCGCCCCGGATGTTGAACAGGTCAATCTCGCTCCGAGAAATCATGATCCGGGTCAGGGTCCTCTCATCTGTGCCAGCACCCTGCGAAGGGGAGCTTGAACAAAAAGCCCTGCAGGGACTGGGGCTCACAGATGCGCTTGGCATCTCCAGCACAGTCCAAGCTGGGGACCAGGCCCGCAGGAGGGCCACAAAAATTATGAGAGGGCTGGAATACCTCTCCTGTGAGGAAAGGCTGAGGGAACTGGGGTTGTTCAGCCTGAAGAAGACAAGGCTCTGGAGAGACCTTTTTAATACTTATAAGGGGCTTTAGAAAGATGGGGACAAACTTTTTAGCAGGGCGTCTAGTGATAAGACAAGGGGTGATGGTTTTAAATTAAAAGAGAGAAGATTCAGACTAGTTGTAAGGAAGAAATTTTTTACAATGAGGGTGGTGAAACTAGCACAAGTTACCCAGAAAGGTGGTGGATCCCCCCTCTCTGGAAACATTCATGGCCAGATTAGATGGGGCCTTAAGCAGTCTTGAAGATGTCCCTCTCTGCTCATTGCAGGGAATTGGACTAGATGACTTTTGAGGGTCCCTTCCAACCCAAAATGTTCTATGATCTCTCCTTGGACATATATCAGACTTGCTGCCCAGCCAGACACATCTCCTACCAACCCTAGCTGTTGGTTGGAGCTCAGCCCTCCCTACTCCCTCAGGGACAGCCAGAGGACAAACCCCATCCCTGTCAGGGGGTTAAAGCACGGAGTCCCAAAGAATCCCAGCAGAGCCCTCTCCCACAGCCCAGCCCCAGGAGGGTCTGTCCGCACCTTCATGGACTTGTAGAGCTTGTCAGCGAAGAAACCTGGCTTGTTCTTCACACTGCGGACTGCAACACACAGAGGGGAGGGGAAGTGGGCTCATGGCACCCAGGGGACACATCACAGCAAGGAGCTGTGGCACTGCTGCATCAGCCTCAAGCCCTCCTCGGTACAAGGGTGCAGGCCTGGCCTGCTCTAGGGAATCTGTAAGTGCCCCAACCCCATGCCCCACTGGGAGTCTCCATGGCCCTTTAGCTGTCACTGCCAAGGCAGTGTGGCAGCAGATTCCTGCTGCCATACTGCCTTGGCAGTGACAGCTAAAGGAGCTGCCTGCCCTGCAGAGAGCACTGACCGATGGCCACGAAGGCGTCCCTCACATCTCCCGACATCCGCTTCTTGATGGCGTGCTCCACGTCGTGGTTGGTCATTTTGATGAACTCCTGGAACACTGGGGATGGGAGAAAGGGTCACTGCTGAGTTCTGTCCCAGCCCTGGGCACCCAGGAGACTCAAGCCTCAGCCGTGGAGACTTCTGGACCAGGTGGGACCAGAGCAGGCTTTGGTGACTTCAACGAGCCACCTCAAATGCCAGGCTATAGCATCTCTTCCCACTGCCTCATCCCCACCACAGCTGGGGAGACAGGGCTCAACCTCAGCCTTGAGGGGACCCCCATCTCCCATCCAGCCCAAATCCAAGCACTTGTGTTGTAGCTGATAGAGAAATGTGATCCCACCTCTGCGGAGGTGGGGGTAGCTGCGGGTGCAGAGGATGCTCAGGAATCGGGTCTCCAGGGAGTCACTGGAGTCGTTGCTGGAGACATCAGCAAGTTTCTGGGAGAGAAAAAGGAGTGAAGAGGAAGGCAGAGATATGGACATAGCAGAGAGGGACACAGATGTCACATGGCTCTTCCTGGGACAGCCAGTCTTGATTTAAAACCCTTTTGCAAAGAGGGTGGCCTTATATGATCAGGAAAATAGCTGGCGTTTTTTCCCCTAGAAAATGTTAAAAATGGCATTTCCTCTGCATGGATGTGAAGCTGCACACTCACACCTTATCTCTCTAAGAAAGACGTTTTCCAGTTTTTATGGAAAAAGCTCTGCAATGCTCATGGTTAAGGCTCTTGGTTTGTCCTTTGTGCAGGATGTTTCAGGGGTGACCAACACCACCTGAAGAGGAAATTCTGCCAGACACAGGAGCCACCCTGGGCCACAGCAGTGCTGCCCATGGGTGAAATGGCTGCCATTCCTCTGCAGGGGTCAGTGGGAGGCTGTGCTCATCTCACCCATTAGGCTGCTGCTGGAGAAAATCACCCCTTCCCCAGTTCCCACTTATGGGGAGCCAGGGAAGCCAGCCCTGTGTCCCACACTGCCTGGAACATGGGTCCTGCATGCAGGCAGCAGGCAGGCTTGCTTCCCGAGGGCAGGGCAGGTGGCTTCCTCCCTCTCCCGCCCCACACTGCAGGGAAGTACCCTCATTTCAGGTCCCATCTGTCCCCTTGTCCCATGTGAGCACAGCCCATGTGGTCAGAAGAGCCTGGCTTGTGGGGCTGCAATTCCCAGCCCTGCACCCCAGGACCTCAGCATCCCCTCAAACATGCAGAAGGGTGAGGAGCGAAAGGGCAGGCACTCACCAGGGTCTCAGCAACAACCTGGTGGAAAGAGAGAGAGACAGGAAGACAACAGGGTCAGAAGGTGCTGCTCAACCTTTGTCCTTCCTGACAAAGCAAGGGAAGTCTAGCAAAATCCCTTAAAATTACCTGTCCCCAGGTCCCCTGCTTCCCCATGAGCAGGACCTGTGTCCTCCTCCAGTTTGACCTCTACACCAGTGCCTTGGGAGGGTGGTCTTTGGCCAAACAAAGGGAGTTCCCCCAGCCCTGGAGCCTGGGTGCCAGCCCGTTGCTCCTCAGGGAGCATCCTTGCCTGGCTCTAGGCTGGCTCCCACCACCTCTGCCAGGCACAGTGGGACGAGGGGAAGGGCAGCTTTGCTGACGAAACACAGCATGGTGCCAGGTCAGGTGCCACCTGGCTGCCTTGTCCCTGTGCTTGTCATCCCTGGCTCTCTCTGTGCAGCAGGGCAAGGTGAGCAGCAGCACATGCAGCAGGGGTGCAGGAGGGCATGGGCAGAGAGAGGCACAGGCAGAGAGTGTGGGAGGGTGCAAGAGGGCATGGGTAGAGGTGCAGGCAGAGAGTGTGGGAGGGTGCAGGAGGGCATGGGCAGAGGTACAGGCAGAGAGTGTGGCAGGGTGCAGGCAGGGCATGGGCAGGGACACAGGCAGCGCAGCATCCACTCCCTCTGCTGGTGGCAGCCCTGGGGATGCTGGGAATGCTGCGGTGCTCTCCCTTGCGTTGGAACATTCAGTGCTGGCACAGGACAGGAAGCCAGAGCTCGGGTTTGACCCTGCATGGATCTTCCCAGCCCCTGATAGAAAAGACGTGGCCCGGAGGAGCTGGATGTCAGGGAACACAGCCTGTGGGTCACAGGTCTTCTGGGACCAGGAGCTGAGCCAGGGAATGGGCCCCCACACCCCCTGCACTGCTTCTGGTTGCTCAGCCATCCCCCTCCAGCTGTGTCTCACCACAGCTCAGGAGAGGTTTGGAGCACCCCAGTGTGTCCGGGCTGCACAACACACAGAGGTGGGTGGCTCCTGCAGACCAGCCCAAAGCTCAAGAGCCAAATTTCAGCATCAGTGTTTGTTACTAAACCCCAGAGCGGCAGCTCTGCACAAGAAAGGCTGCAGCCTGCTGGTTGGGAACTCCCTGGGGCTCTGTCTCATGCATGGAGCGGCAGAGCCAAGGGCATAAGGAATCAGGCATAGAGGCTTTACCTCCAACAGTGTAATTTCACCTGGCATCTCCCCCTGCAGTTTACAGAGACTCTAGCCCAGCAGCATTTGGTTTCCTGAGAATGTCGATTTCAGACCAGGGCATGCAATATCCTTTTTTTTTTTTTTTTTTTTTTTTTAATGCAAAGCCCATAAGATCACTGCCAATATGGGTCTTACCTTGGCATCTTCATGTGCCTGTGTTTGGTTCTCTGGTCCTTCGTCACGGTTGCCCTGTGGTTGGATACAAAAATCACGGAGCTGGAGAGGGGACATCTCCTGGGAGAGCCCCAAGTGAGGGGGTGGCAGATAGAGTCTTCTCCAGCCACTATCCTTCTAGACCCCCAGCACTGCCTGTGGCAGGGAGAGGAAAAGACCCAGTGAGAGCTGCCCTTACCAGAGCCAGGGAGACGAGAATCCTCTTGAAATGCCCCGATGTGTCAGAGCTCAGGTCATCTTCCAGGCTCTTGTGGTAGGCTGTGGAGAAGAGATGGCTGAGTCCTGCATCCTGCCTGTTTCAGCTTCCCACCTACCAGTGCCTGTTTGTGGATGCTGACAAGTAGTCAGAGATTTTCCAGCTCTCTTAGCTCTGTTCGTGAGAAGCAGTTACCTTCTCACGAGCAGAAGCTGAGAAACCAAGCAAAGTTTGTGTAAACCATCTCATGTTTTGGTAAACTGTATCTCACAGCTGGTGTTTGGCGCACTTTGTTATTCCTGACTTGTTCTCTAACTGACTAATTGTAGCTGTTCTCACACTGCTTTTGGCAATGCGAGAAGAAGCATTCGCATCTAAGAAGCAGAACCTAAGGATCTCTCTCTAGAGATCTCTTTGCTTGCTTTGCATGAAATAAAGATTTTTGCCTTCTGATGATTCTGAGAATGGAATCTCTTTTGTCACTCTGGCCCAAATCTGGGGCCAAACAGCTACCCCTGTTGTGCCCGTGATCCCCATGGGAAGCATGGCTGGAGCAGATGCCTCCATCTGCTGAGTTCAGGACAAGGGAAGAGGGGATCAGCCCAGCAGCTCTAATGCTCTGAGCACAAGCACAGCCTCTTGCTCCAGGTACTCTGGAGGATCATTGTGAAGGAGCTCTTGGGGAAGGACACATTGATGGCAGAGCTGGGGCATGTCACTGTGAGATGGAGAGGCCAGGATCAGCACTCTGCTGTGGGTACTAACAGACCTTCACAGCACCAAGCTATGGACCCAACCCAGAGACAAAACTTTCTCTGGGCTCTGGAAGGGCCTTGTGCAGTGTGATCTGTGCCCAGAACCTGGGTGCTCACCCCTTCCCTCCTGTGCCATACCTTCCTGATAGGCCTCATTGATAGCCCTGATCTCCTGGTTGTTCCGCGTGGCCATGATTTCGATGAGGACGCTCTCATCTGTGCCAGCCCCCTGGAAGAGAGTGGCACGGTGGGGTGCTGCAGGTGCCAACACCAGATGGGGACAGGGTGGCACTGCCCTGCAGTGCCAGGCAAGGAGGGGTCCAGGTTAACCATGTGACAAAAGTCTATGTCCAGCAAATGGCCCCAAGGGCTGGTAGGAACCAACATCAAAGTGTCCAAGTACGCTGCTCATGGAGTCCCAACTGGTGTGACTGGTGGATAGCAGTGCGTGTCACTGGTTTGCCCCTACCCAGGCCCTCCTGTGGCTACCAGCTGGCTGAGCATGCTGGGTTGCAAAGAGGCCAAACTGGGCACCCAGCAAGTCTTGAGTGCAAACCAGGTCTTTGTCCTAGTGCTTTCTGATCTTTTCTTCTCTATAGGAGATGAGACCCTGGGGTATGTGACTCTGTGGGTATTGACAGCCCCAGGCCACCAGCACTGCAGGTACGGCCACAGTGAAAACTACCTTGTCCTCCCGTGCTGGCACCAATACCAGCAGTGTGACAATTACCTCCACGGCCTTCCTCAGCTGCTTGGCATCGTACTGCGCCGGCGTCAGCATCAGCCCGAGGATCAGCTTGGCCAAGCTGCCCGACAGCTCGGATTTCAGGTCTGCCATCAGGTCCTGCAAAAGCATTTGAGGGTTCAGTCCCCAGCTGCTTCTACAGGGATGGACCAGTCAAGGCAACATGAGAGAGAAAAAAGGGGAGGAGAGTGTGGGGATTGGAGACATCTGTGAAAACCCTTGGGGCAGTTTAAAGTCACATATTAGGGGTGGCTCTGGGGAGATCCTGGCTCTGGAGTTCTCTGTGCTGGATCGAGGATGCAGAAAGCGAAGGGGAAGGGACACCCTCACTCGAGCTGGTGAGGCACCCAGAGTGGGAGGCTGCTGTGACAACAGCCTCTCTTGGGGGACTCATGCCAGGGCACATGGGAGTGCCCCAGCTGCCCTGTGCTCCCTGGGCAGGATTCCTTTCAGTGAGGGGCTGATCTCCATGTGGGAGGGGGCAGGATGTGGGCAGAAGGAGGAAGCAAGGTCGGATGGAGGCTGCAGTACCCTGCCATAATGAGCCTTGTAAGCCTTTAGGATCTGTTGCCTCTGGGCGTTGGTCCTCTTGGTCACCACTTCAATGATGGCCCCTTCGTCCGTGCCTGCAATGACAGCAGAGCCACACTGTGTCACTGTGTCACCCCTGATCATGGGCACATTGCCATCCCCACAAACTGGCTAGGTGGGGAAGGGAGAGCTCCCACAGCTCCATCTCTTTATTCCCCCTTGGGTTTCCATGCAGCCCTGTGTGGGCCAGGGTGGATTTTCTGCCCCAGGAGCTGCTGAGGAGCAACAGGAAAGGCCTAAACTCATGGTCCCCACTTACCCAGGCCCTTCATGGCCTTCCTCAGCACCTGTGCGTCCCCATCATCGTTGAAGTCTCCTGCAGGCTGCACAGTTCCTCGCAGCTGTGGATGCAGAGGGGTTTAGGTTCACTCCTGAGATGGGAGGGAGGGAGGGAGGGATGGAGGGATGGAGAGAAGGAGGGATGGAGAAGGACGGAATGTGCCACCCAGCAAGCTGAGGCGAAAGCAGGTTCTGTGTTAGTGCAAGCACCTGGGGCTCAGTGAGGATCTCCCCACCACTGTCACCCCTTCCATTAAGGGACAAACCATAGCCAGACCAGCAGAGAGCAGGAAGGAGACAGCAACAGACAGTCCCTGGAGTCTCGGTGTCCTGCCCAGTGTTACACCTGCCCACCCTAGCACTGGGACATCTCAGCCTGGGCTGGCCACGTCACTGAGGCAGAAGAGGAGTCGCTGAAAAGGTGCCCACTCCTGCCCTGCAATTCCACCCTCCTGTGTCCTTACAGTTCCAAACACATCTCCATCCTCACAGTGTTCATGTAGGGTTTAGGGTGTCTTTTCTGCCCATCCTAAAGCACCCTTTTGTGGGAGCTCCAGCTGCATGCAGGGTGCTGCTCCCCAGTGTGCAGCCATGTCCTGGCCAGCTCTGGGCTATCCCAGGGAGCAGGAGTTCTTTGGTGGGCACTGGAGCCAGGGCTGCACGTGAGGCATTGCACAGACATGCAGGACCCACTGCCCCAAGGGAGGAAGGCCTCAGAGAGAGAGAAGGGGATTAGTGGAGCTCACAGGGATCGACTAGCCCTGCCAGCGTTTTCTCCTGCCAGCCTCGTACCCCAAAACCAGAGAATGGCATCGAGAGAAGCTGGGGAGCGAGAGGCAGAGCAGAGGTGTGGGGCTGGCCGTGCCCCATGGCAGAGAGGAGCAGCCAGGGGTCCCAAGCTGGCAGGCAGCACAGAGGGGGTACAGGGGGCTGGGGGTGCTGACCTCTACTTTGACCGCACTAAGCTCCCACATCCGATAGGCCACCTGCGCCGCCTCGGGGAAGAACTCACCTGCAGCGCTGCAATGGGAGGGCAAGGACAGGCGACAGTGAGCCATGGGGGCCCTGCACCTGCCATAAGCCCCCCCTCACCCTGTCTTGCCCCTCCACCAGGTGTGTTTTGTACCCACTGGACACAGGGGCAGGAGCCAGGTGCTTGCTGTGGGGCTGGATGGGTGGGAATGGGAGGAAATGTGTGGTGAATCCCAACCTCCACCACCGGAGTATCCTCTCTCCGGGGGTTTGGCCCTGCCCTGCAGGGCTCCCATGTGCCAAGAAGAGACCATGACATCGTGGCTGGCCATGCAGAGAGACCACAGGACCAAACCACTGTCACTGAGGGTGCTGCCAGTCCAGGTGCTCCACCAGGCTCTGACCCAGAGGTTGTACCCAGCACCAAGGGGATGAAGAGGGACAAAGGGGGGTGACAGGTGGTCTTACTCATCGTCCCCTCCGCACAGCTTCAGCAGAGCCTTCTTGTACTCCCCAGAGGTGTCCTCCTGGAAAGGCAGATGGAGACAGAGAACCATGCAGTAGGTAGAGTCAAGGTAGTGCTCATGGAGAGGGGTCTCCCTAACCTTGTGCTCAGAGATGGACACCCAGCACAGCCCTCCCAGGAGCACTGGCAGCATGAGGAAGGCAGCACCAGCAGCTCTTGGAGTGTGAGCAGGGACCCCCGGCACTTACCTTTATCATGTTGTAGAGAGATTTCTCATACTTGGTCCTGAACACCTCCCGGATGTCCAGCATGTCGATCTCGCTGCGGGACACCATGATGCGGATCAGCGTGTTGTCTCTCGTGCCCAGACCCTGCAATGGAGCAACTCCCACATCAAGCCTGGGATGGCCAAGCAGCCCTGCTCAGCCCACCACATGTGGGACCCTCTGTCTGATTTCTTCCCAGCCCTGGGTGTGAAGGAGTAACTCCTTTGGAGGGAAGGGCAGAGACCCCAGGTGACGTAAGTCCTGCCTTCATGGACCTGTGTCACCCTGCTCTCCGGCAGCACCCCGGGGCAAGGGGACCTCTCCTCTGGCTAGCTCCCTGCAACGCTGGGGGGGCCCTGTGGAGAAGGGGAAATTTACTCACCTTCATGGCCTTGTAGAGCCTTTCAGCAAAATACTCTGCTGTGCTTCTGATGCATTTCACTGCAGGGAAATTGAGGTGTGGTGAGGGATGCCAGCACCCAGCTTCACCAGTGCCCCCAGCCTCTGAGCACCCACACCCCTTGGGAACCACATCCAGCATCCCCACCCACCCTGAAGGAGTCTCCCTGAGCTCCCTGATACCGGGTACAGCCACAGCCCTGGCCCTGGCACTGAGCCCTCCCATCCAGGAAGGCTAGTGACATTTTTGCAGGTCCTTGTGCAGGGCTGGCTTACCCACGGCCAACATCAGCTTCTCAAAGTCACCAGAGAGCTCCCCCCGGATGCTCCTCTCAATGGGCTTCCCAGCAATCTTCAGATATTCATCAAAGACTGTGGGATGAGAGCAAGGAGATGCCTGGAGACGCTGCCAAGGTACCTTCAAGCCCACCCTGAGCTCGCAGGTGATGCTCACCCAGGCGGAGATGCTGCCTGCTCCTCCGGCCAAGGATGTAGATGAACTGGGCCTCGTCTGTGCCCCATTTCAGCTCACCAGCTTCCAGCAGGTCCTTGTGGGATGGGGAAGGTGACACAGCCTGACTCAGGGTGCTGCCCTTGGCATCCACCCACCTTTTGCAGGCCTAAATCCAGATTGTCCCAGTGCCACCAACCCCATCCTGGCCCAGATACCACCTGTCACAGTGACCTGCCAAGCCTCACCTTGGCATCCTGCTCTACCAAGTCCTCGCTCACCACATCATCCTCTTCCCTGGCACCCTGTGGGAGAGAGATGGGCTCAGCCCTGCAGAGCACAGGCACCCATCACCTACAGATGCTGGGCAGATAAACACACCTGAAGCAGAACAACGAGCATCTTCTTGAAGTGGCCTGATGTGTCTCCAACGATGTCAGCTTCCAGGTCTCTCTCATAGGCTGGTGGAAGAGGAAGGGATGAGGTCAGGCCTGGAGAGCTGGATCCCTTCACCTCTGCCCTTCTCATGGCTCAAGAGGGCACAGGGCAGCCCCTGCCCTTCCCCAGCCCTCACCGTCTTTGTAGGCAGCCACCAGGTCATGGATCTCCTGGTTGGTGCGGGAGGCGAGGATCTCAATGAGGCACTTCTCATCTGTGCCAACACCCTGTGGGCAAAGACACAGCCCCATGAGCAGTGGGGTTGGCTGGGGTGTCCTCAGAGGGGCCCTGGGGGGGATGCCCACCCCTTACCGAGATGGCATCTTTGATCTCTTTGGCATCACCATAAGCTGGGGGCCGCATCAGGCTCACGATCAGCCGCTCAAACTTCCCCGTCAGCTCGTACTTCAGGTCTGCAATGAGGTCCTGGTGGAGGGGGAGGAAGGGGCTGGGGGACCCTTTGCTCCACAGCATCTCCAAGTGGGTCCAGGGAGCAGAGGGCCCCTGCTGAGTGGTGGCAGACACAGCCACTCATGTCTGCAGTGGGGGCACAGACCAGGGAGTGCTCCTGGCTTTACCTTCCCATAGAGGGACTTGTAGGCTTGGCAGATCTCCACCCGCTGCTTGTTGCTTCTGGATGTGATGAGGTCGAGGATGGCCTCCTTGTCACTGCCTGTGGGGACAGCCAGGAGTCATGGATAGCCTGTGGCTGGGCTCACCACAGCCACCCTGCTGTGCCCAAAGCTGCTCTGGAGCTGGGGCTGGGAGGACAGGCAGAGCCAAGCTGGCTCCAGGGAGGAAAGAAAATCAGGAGAGCTTTAGCACTCAGTCAGCTGAGAGGGGAAGGGATGCAGGACACCCAGCCGTGCAAGGGTCAACTGAAGGAACAGGGGACATCAAGGGTCAGTCTGGAGGAGCATCCATACCAAATCCCTTCATGGCATTGTACAAGGCCTCTGCATCCTGGTTGGCATCAAAGCCCTCGAAATCCTTCACCGAGCCCCTGTAGACCTACGGGAAAGGAGGGGAAAAGGTAAGGAGGAGGGGAAAAGGGAAGGAGCAGCCCCAGTGGGATGGGGGAAGGAGAATTGAAGCTGAGCAGGATTGAGGTGAGATCCGTTTTGGCTGAGGCTGCCCAAGGCAAAGCTCAGCCGCAAACATAAACAGCTGTTCTGCTCTGCAGTTGTTTCCTTTCCTGTTTTCTCTCCCTTCCTACAGAGGGAATTAATTTTCCACTGCCTGTTGCAATCAAGGAACCACTCTGTATGCTGAGGATGCCCAGGCTCAGCATGGCCTCCAAGCAAGGAGACAAATTTACAGCCACAAAGTCATCATGGGCTGCTAAGTGGAAAACACTGAGAAAACCAGAGCTGCCAACAGTTTGTCCTGCCCCAGCATGCACACTCATGGGGCCCAGGCTGATCCAAGGGGTTGGAGCAGAGACCCTGGATATCAGGAAAGACTTTCCTGAGAGCCTGAGAAATCCTGGGGGTTGGCATGATCCACTTCTATCTGCTCTTCTGCCACTTCTAGGCTGCACAACAGGGAGCCCAGGAATGACACCTCCAGAGACTTCAGGAAAAAAGAGGGACCAAGATCCCCCTCCCCAGGTCAGCTTTGCCCAGGGGAATTCACCCCAGGGCAGCCTGGAGCCAGACACTGAATGAGATCAGCATCACCCTGGGTGGAAGCAGATGTGAAACCATCCTGGTCCCACATAAGGAACTGGGATACATCCCCACCAGAGGCATGAGTGGGAAGAACTGAGCAGCAGCATTTCCTTAGCAGTCTTGCTGGGAAACAGGAGGGCTGGGAGCTGAGCTGAGGCTGTCAGCTGTGTCAGCAGCCTGGGAAACTGAGCATCCTCCCTTGGCTCTACCTGTACCACGTGCCAGCCAGGTGTGTGCACCTCCCTGGACTCATCTGCTCAGGATCTGCAGCACGGCTTCTTTGAAAACCTCAGGAGCTGTACAGAGGCCCAGGCCTGCTGCCAGCACGGACATCTAAAGCCAGCAAATCCTCACAGAAGATGGGCATCAATATCCCTGACCCAGGAAGCGCCTCCAGGAATGAGCCCAAGGAGACAGACTCAGGGCAGCTGCACACCCACTGCTCCCCTGGGTCCCATCCCAATGCCACGGCACAGCAGCTCTGCTGCACATCCCACCCACCCAGCACCTTCAGAAATCCTCCTGTTTCCAAAGAGAAACTGGGCTCAACCCACAGGCCCTCCTGGGAGGAGCTGCTGGCACTGGTGTCCCATGTGGCAGGGACCATGAGGAGATGCTGCCCTTCCAGGGAACCAGGCGGGCATGGAACAGATCGTATTGCAGGTGATTCATCGGGAGAGCTGGATTTAGCCCCGCTTCCCGGCAGCTCCCAGACCCTCCTGGCTTGGCACAAGCTGCTGCCACACACATGCCTTGCAGAGATGGAAATAAATTGCAAGGCAAAGGAGGTGCCTGGAGGCAGCAGGAGTGAACAAGTGTGGCTGGAGGGTATTGGGGAGTCAAGATGTTGGCTGTGGTTAAATGGAGAGGAGGAGCAGGGCTGTGTTCCTGCCTGCTGGGCCATCAAAGCACGAGCTGCCTGCCTTGCTGGGGCAAGGGAAACTGAGGCAGGAGCTCAGTGCTGTGCGTCACCCCACACTCCCTGCATTCTCTGTGCGAAGGAGCCCCAGGGAAGTGCAGGACCATCAGTTAGGATGGAAACAGCATCCTGCCCACTGCATACTCCTCATATCCCCATCCCGCTCTCCATCGTGTTTCAGCTGCCAGGGGCCTCTCGCCTCCCCTCCTCCAGCCTCTGAGTCATCCCAGCCTGTCCGGGACCTCCCAGCTAAAAATAAGCCACACTGGGGCCAGGAGGGTGGAAGTAAAATTCCCAGAGTGGCTTCACTCTCTCCCACTCTGTGACTGCTTGAGGTTTGGGACCACCACAGGGGAATGTTCACCTGCGTTGTGCCTCAGTTTCCCCACCTGGAGCAACCAGTGCCTCAGCTGGGCAGGAAGCTTTGGGTAATAAGGCTGGAGAAAAAAATGGCTTGATTTCTCCAGGGAATGGAAAGCAGAGCCTGGCCCCAGCAGTGGAGAAGGGAGGCTCTGGGCTGGGACTCCTCCCCTGCCAGCAGGCAGGCTGTGCTGAGCCAGCCACAGCTGCCCACCGAGGCAGGGTTTTCCACCCACGCTGAGATGTTTTCCTGGCTGCAGGGGAGCACCTGCTCACCCAGCTGCCATGCTGCATCAGTCCCAGTCTGGAGTGGGGAGTAATCCAGGCTGGGGAGAGGCCCAAACAGGGCTGCAGTCCTTGCAGCATGCTCAGGCAGGATTTTTCTCCATCAAAATCCCAAATCCCCAGTGCAATGTCTCTTCTCCCCTTCCCACGGCCCTGCTTCTCTTCCCCATCCCACTGTGGTCCCAAAAGGATTTTTGCCCCTTGCTGTCCCTGCTCCCCAGCCCAGCACTTCCCCCATCTGCATCACATCCAGACAGCATTGGCTGGAGAGGCAGGAATGTAAACAGGCTCTGGGCAGCATGGTGTCCATGCACGTCACCACCATCCCTGCTGCTGCTGGAGGTACTGCCCCAGCTCTGGGGTCTGCTGTGCAGCACCCCGGGACCCATCCCTGCCGTGTGGAGGTCACCCTTACCTTTCCTTTGGGTGCCATGGCTTCCCAAGCTGGAAATCACTGGAGCGAGGGCAAGGAGGAGCTGTGGAAGGGAACAGAAAGGTGAACATGAGCCAAAGCCCCTCTCTGCAGGTTGTGTTAGTTAAGGCAGGGTTTGCTCCCTCCTGGAGTGTGGTGCCCACGGGAGGGCAAGCCAGGTGCTGCCCGATGGATCAGGGAGGGGCTTTGCTGACCACCCTGCAGTCACCGAACCTTTGGTGTCTGACACTGAGGGGACCCCACAGGCCAGGGGCAGCTCAGATGGGTCCTGCACAGCTTCCTGCCAGTACCAAGAGAAACCACAGGGGAAAAATGTGCTGAATACGTGGAAACGGGCCGAGCATCCTCCGCAGGGCTGGGCCTTCTCACTGCACCCTGCAATGTCCCTTCTGCTCCCCTGCAGCCCCCAAGCTCTGGGGCCATCCCAGCTTTAGCAGCTGCTGGGGACATTCCCTTGTCACATGGTGCTGGGCAGCCCCCACAGGATCCCAGCAGCTTTTATCTGAGTTTCTGTGCAGCGATCAAGGCCACCATCAGTCCCACACATCCTTGGAGACCACAAACACAGCTGGGTTTCCAGGGTAACTCGCAGGTTGTTTTCTAACACCAACACCATTTATAACTGCAACCCACTACGGTGTGGGCTTTCCCTACCCTCCCAGAGGAAGTCCCCCAACAGCGCCATTTGCTCCGAGGAAGCTGGTAGAGGGAGAAAAACAGCTGGAAAATGGAGCCCAGCCATGAATGAACCGCTGAGCGTCAGCTGAGGCCAGCCATGAGGCCCGGCCCCGCCTGGCTTGTTCACCCTCCCTCTGAGACACGTTGCAGAAAAATTCAAGGCAGAGCAGAGCCACCCTGAGGGATTTCTGACCCCAGAGGAGTTCGGTTTCATGCCATGGAGCGAGCAGGAGAAATCACGTGAAGTTCCCTGGCTTGGCTGCACATCCCTGGAGGAGCACCCATGCAAGAGGAGACCCAGCCCAGCAGCCACCAGTGCAGCTGGGTCCCCCTGCTTGGGTACAGGAAGCTTTTAGCACCCTCAGGCACCCTGGTTGAGGGGAGAAAGTTTCGCAGAAAACCGGAGCTGCTTTCACCTTCCTTTCCCTCTTCATCTGGGGAGGCTGTGAGCCTCACTCCCTTCACGTGGCTCCTGGCGGGGGGACAGCCCCCACACACCCCACACGCAGTGGGGCCGCACTGCGGCCAGGTGCTGGGTGGGTGCCAAGGGATCCCACCCCCGGCACATGTAGCCTGTTAATGCCACTTTGGAGCCTGTACCCGAAGCTGTACCCTCCTGGGAGCGGGGAAAATCCGAGCATGGCACAGCCCTTCTCCCTCGCTCCATGCATGTGGCAGCGGGGCTGAGAACCACCCAACTCATCTCGGCAGCGGGGAAGAATCGCCGACCACACCCAGTCCCCGACCTGTCCTTGTGGTGCCCCGTCCCTGTCCCCTCCTGCTGCTGACACCTCTGCAGAGCCCGGGGGAGCAGCGCCGGGAAAACCCTCGGACAAACACACCACATCCATGGGCAGCAGTGCCCCAGCATGGGGGTACACCTGGTCCCCCAACAACGGGGAAATGTGGGTTAAGGGGGTCCCATAAGAAATCCTAAATGATGAGTACAGCCTTTGTGGAAACCTCTGTTTCTCCAGCAATGCACCCCTCCAGCCTCTCCGGAGCCCCCGCACAGATCTGAGCTCAGGGGTTGCACCCCGGGATCCTGACTGCCTTGCGGGGCTCCCCCAGCACGGAGGCCACGACACCCACTGCCCCTCCGCCCGCTGTCCTGAAGCAAAGGGAGCTTCCCTGGGTTAAAAAAATAGCGGCATCCATCCTCCTGGTTGGGGCTACGGACGTCCCCAAAGTGTCCTGCCCCACCCCACTGCCAAAAAGCCTCCCAGGCCTTCAGGATCTCCGAGCCTCTGGGCTCTTGTGGGGTGCGTTTACCTGTACAAACCTGGCGGGCACCAAACCAGGTATTTTGGGGGGATCCTCAGCTTGGATCCCAGCTGGAAGGAGGGATGGGTGTTTCCGCAGCCGCCGCAGCACCAAAGCACGGACTAAGGCGCATCCCGGCCGGGACACACCCAGCGGGGCCCGCAGCCCCATCAGCGCCCACCTCAGAAAGCACCCACCGGCAGCGCAGCCCAGCCGGGGGCTTGTCAAAAGGGAAAGATTTTTCATAAAAAGAAAAACCTCCAGGGATTCCCTCTGCAGCTCCCCCCTGGAGGGAGCCTCCCCTTGCACAGCTCACCGCCCAGCCAGGGCTTTCCACGACTTTCCTCCCCCCAGGCCATTGCGGAACAAAGCTCCCGGCGCCGCCGAGCCCCCGCCCCGCCGCCCGTGTCCCGCAGCCCCGCGGTGCCCCGGCCCGCAGCGGGCACTGACCGGCAGCGCCGAGCCTCTGGGTGCGCTCGCAGGAGCTGCCGCCGCCGCCGCCGCGCTCGGGCTGTTCTTGTGGCCGAGCGCTCGTCCTTGGCGTGCAGCTGTTTCCTCACGGCGAGACGTCACCGCCCCCGAGTCCCCGCCTGCCACGGCCAGGGCCACATCCCACCCCCGGTGCCACGCCAGACCTCAGGCCGGGTGCCCGCGGTGCAGCGGCACACAATGTCACCCGCAGAATCACCCTGCCCGGCTCTGGGGCAGGGGGTCGCCTGGCACAACAGCCCCTCTGGTGCGTGCAGGGGCACTGTGCCAGCGGCGGTGACACGGACACTGCCAGGCAATACCGGTGATTGCGTTTCAGCTACGGAAATGTCACCCCTTCTGTCCCCCCTGCTGTGGTTTCCTGGTGAACGCCAGGCGCAGGGTGCCCCGCTGCCTCCCGGGCCTGCCGCCAGCCACCTCCTCTTGCACCGAATCACCCCTTCCCTGCTCACGGCTGGGAAATGTCCGTCCCTGACTCTCTGCAAGAGTCGGAGAAGGGAAGAATGGCTGGACGTTGGCCCCCCGAGGACCTGCTTAAGGAGGGAGGTGCTGACCAGGGCTCTGCAATGAGCACCCATGGGCAGGACCCGAGCTGGCACGATGAGCCGGTTTTCCCCCCAGCCTTCTCTTCCCATGCTGCAGACACAGGGATGAGGTGCAGGTTGAGTATCTCCAGGATGCTCCTGGAGGGCTGTGCCGTTGCCTGCAGTACCCCGAGGCTGTTTCCTTCCCTGCCTCACTCACGTTAACTCGGTTCCTTCTTTGCCCAGCCAGCACAGAAGCCACAGCAGGGCTGGAGGAGCTGGCGGAGCTTCCCAGGAGCCGCGGGCAGTGGTGTCTGACACCAGCAAGAGCAGATAAACCCGAGGGGGGACCCCTGGAGATGCTGGAAGCTGCTGGTGCGTAACCTCTCAGGCATCCCAGCCACCAGACTGAGCATCTCTCTGGGGCTACAAGGCAGCTGAGCTGCTCAGCCCTGCCTGTCCTGGGCAGCACGGACCCCAGGCTGGGTGTGACATCCCTGATGGCTGGCACGCAGCCATCGTGCTCCCCTGGAGGCAGCCTGGGAGGGTGAGACCCTCACGGCCAGCTAGCTTCCTGCTCTGTTTTTCTCTCAGGGCAATGTTCCCTTGGGCTGGCATTGGTATCTGGAGACCTCGCTCATGTGAGATGGCGTGGGTGACAAGCAGGGCTTTGTTCGCCCTGTGCTGCAGTGTGGGACAGCAGCCCTGCTCTCCTCCTGGTGCCCCTGGCTGTGCCATGGTGTGCTGAGCCCCCCTGCCCCAGAGGTGCTCACCGTGCCCAGCAGCTCACTGGTTGCTCTAGATATGGGGCTGCCCCACAGAGCCAGGACAAGGCAGCCGTGTGGTTAGAGTGTACATCTGTGCTTTAGATGCTCTGGATCCTTCCTTGCTTTGCTCCTGCATGGCTCCTGCTCCCTTCCTCTGCTCCTTGCAAGCTGAAAGCCAGAGGCTGGGCTGAGCCACAGCCTGAGAGGTTTTTGTCACTCAAGTACTGTAAACAGACTCAGCCTGAACACTATCTACAATAAAATCAAAGTTAAGTCCTCACCCCAAAACACCATCTCCCAACCTCTCCCAGAGCCCAGACTGGGTCCTCTTCTCCCAGGATGCTGATGACCCACCAGGATACCCCATCACTTCCTCCATGGCCTCTCCTTGCCCGGAGCAGCCCTGCAGAACAGCCTAAGGACACTCGAGTGCCTTACTGGCCCCAAGCAGCCTCACCTGGGACCCTCATCCACACAGCTCTGTGCCCTCATTTAAGCCCAGCCCTGGACTTACCCCTGCCCCTGCTTGCACTCTGCTGCTCAGCCCTGTGAGCTGCACCCCAGGAATGCCCAAATACCAGGGAGGCACAAGCAGCCTCAGGGCTTTGCTTCAGGGAGTTACAGCTGGACATGCTCCTGCAAACATCCCATGGAGCTGGGTCTGTGCTCCTCTGCCTTGCTGCTGCAGTCCATTTTGAGACCTGTTCACCTCCCTCTGTGTTCCCCAGGGACAGCTGGGGCCAGTCCTAGCTGTAAGTGCACACATGTCTAAACCTCGACCCAGCTCTTCTCTGCCTACATTTCCTCCAAAATCAGCTCCACAGACCCAGATGTGGGTCCTGGTGAGAGAGAACAGGGACGAAGGGAAAGAGTTCCCCCTTCCACCTGCCCCGGGAGCTTGGAAAAGTGAATTAAACTCCCTCAATAATGCCTCTGAGCCTATTAGCATTGCAGACTGTGTGTATGATTTGGAAGGCGTTGTGGGAAAAATATTTCTGCATAGATTTCCCATTGTGCCGCCCGGAGCGGTGGTCATCGGGGGGAGGGCCAGGGCGCTCCCAAAAGGGATTTAAGGGGAGACTGTAAGGGGGGCTTGCCTGGTGCTCGCCGTCCGCACCAGTTCGCCGCCGGAGCAGTGTACCCGCAGGATGGCCGGGGTGAGTAGTTCGTTTGCAGGAGAAGGGAAAATCAGCGGGGCGAGGTGCCCTGGGCGGGACTGGGGCTGTGCAGCGGGTGGGGGCTGCTGGAGGGGTGGGAGGGCGGCGGCTCCTCGCCCCCGGGGCACAGCGTTTGTCCCCCAGATCGGAGCTCCCTGTGCCACAAGGAGCTCCTCATCCTGCGGGTCTGGGTGCTGGGCAGGGTTGTCCCTGTCCCCTCCAGCGCCACACCACAGCAGGGATCACATGTCCCCTGTGCCACGGGGATTTGCCAACTGGGCAGGGTTTCCAGCCAGCTCCTGGCCATGTGAGTAGCAGGTTATGGAATTTGGAGTGTGTGGCCCGGCTTTTGCTTTGCCGTGTGGGTAACCTGGAGGTCCTGGCAGCACCATGGGATGTGAAGGCACGTTCTCCAGTCCTGGAGCTCCTGGGAAAGGGTGTGCAGGATGGGGGAAGGCACACAAATCCCAGGCATGCCATACCAAGCACCTCCTTCCCTCAAGCACAAATGTCACACAATCTGGGGTTTCTGCCAGGCCGACATCCCCACTGGTGCCCCCAGCAAGCCACAGCATCATTGCACAGGCCGATGGCCCAGGGGATCCAGTCTCCACCTGAGCTGTGCCATTGACCCACAGTTACACATGCTGTGGGACCATCTTCAGCTGAGCAGGTGGGTCCTTCCTGCTGCACTTCAAGGCATCTTCCACGAGCAGAGCATCTCCCACCCCTCCTTCTCTGGCATGGTTTCTGCATTTCAAACAGTTTCGGTGTCAAAGATGGGATAATCCTGGCTGTGTGTCCCTGCTGGGGAGGCTGCTGGAGCAACAGCACTTTCTGAGCTGGCAGGGGGACAAGCAGGCGTCCTTGTCCCCTTGCACGAATTGGACAGAGCCAAACAAACCTCAATCATGCATTGCTCCACTAGTCACTGGGGATGAGAGAGCAGCACAGCTGCTTTAGCCCCATCTTGCTCCAAAATGGGCTGTTTTTCTGGCAGAGATAGGGAACAGGCAGCACCCAGTGAGTGCAGAAGCACTGTGCGGATGGTGGGAGCTGCAAGCAAACCACTGAGGCTGGGTTTGTGTCACATCCCCAGGGTGGTCAGTGCCTGTGGGGCAGCAGTGTCCTCACTCCTGCTGCTTTCCTCTCCCACAGATGCCGTGCTGGGGCCACCTACGCTCTGTGCCGAAGCTGCTTGCCCGCAGAAAACGAGTCCCAGCCAGTTCAGAGGGCTCCAGCCTCCTCCGCTGCCTCTCCACCGTGGATCTGGTTGCCTTGGGAGTGGGCAGCACGCTGGGGGCTGGTGTCTATGTCCTGGTAGGGGAGGTGGCCCAGACCAGCTCTGGCCCAAGCATCGTCCTTTCTTTCCTGATTGCAGCTGTGGTGTCTGCCCTGGCTGGGCTGTGCTACTCCGAGTTTGGGGCTCGTGTGCCCCTGGCTGGCTCTGCCTATCTCTACAGCTACGTGACAGTGGGTGAGCTCTGGGCCTTCTTCGCTGGGTGGAACCTGCTGCTGTCCTACGTCATTGGTACAAGGCCCTCTTGATCCCTCCCACTGCTGTGTTGGTGCCTTTGCTGGGTGTCCTTTGAGACCTCCCAGAACCACGAGAACACAGCCATCACCTCTCCCCAGGTACTGCCAGCGTTGCCCGGGCCTGGAGTGCTACCTTTGACCAGCTCCTCGGCAAGAAGATGGGGAGGTTTTTGGGTGCTCACACAGCCATGAGCTCTGTGGGGCTGGCAGAGCACCCAGATGCCTTTGCCGCTGGCCTGGTGGTCCTGCTGGCAGGTAGGTGCCTCCTCCTGTGCCACCCTCCATCAGGTAAGATGAGCTCCTTGCCCCATCGTGGGCTCTTTAGGATGGTGCTGACCCCATCTGAGAGTTTGCCATTTCCCTGAGCTAAGAATAGGGAATAGAAAGGGAATCGGGGGAAATCTGCAAGTTGTCCTGAATTTACCACTGCCCCTCTTTTCCACCCTCCCCAGTAATGTCTACCCTAGAGTCATCCAGGGGACTCATCCAGTTTTGATTTTTTATTCTCCAGGGCTTCTTTCTTTTGGAGTGAAGCAGTCCACCATGGTCAACAAAGCCTTCACAGCTCTCAACGTGCTCATCCTGCTCTTTGTCACAGTGAGCGGCTTCATCAAAGGTGACACAAACAACTGGAAGCTCAGGGAGGATGACCTGCCACGGGCAGCTGCCCACGAGGCTGGGTATGAGGGGCTTCACTCTCCCTGTGCTGCCTTCAGAGTGGGATGGGGAGTCAACCCCCAGTGCTTTATCCCAGGAAATCTCACTTTCTCCATTTCTCCTTGTTGGCAATGTGTCCAAGAGCCGAAGTCCTAAGCCCTGCTGGGTTGATGCTGAGGGTTGAGCAGGCTGGATGGACTGTTCAGCCTGACCCCAGCTGGG
Organism: Vireo altiloquus; assembly: GCA_013396875.1. Lineage (NCBI taxonomy): Eukaryota > Metazoa > Chordata > Aves > Passeriformes > Vireonidae > Vireo > Vireo altiloquus. The sequence continues at coordinate 90,608 of VZRF01011327.1, forward strand.
ATCCCATTGCACTGACCTCCTTGCACTGCCTGACTCTTCCTCCTCCTCCCAGGAACCAGTCCATGGCCGACAACATGACCAGTGCCTTTGGGGTGGGAGGCTTCATGCCCTATGGTTTCACTGGGACCTTGGCCGGAGCCTCTGCCTGTTTCTATGCCTTTGTTGGGTTTGACTGCATCGCTACCACAGGTGAGTGAGGAGGGGGTGCTGCTGGTGGGACCCTCCCTGCAGGCTGGGGGGCTGTGGCACTGACTGTCCCCACAGCCTCAGGAACTGGGGTAGGGCTGGGAGATGGGCACGTTCCCAGCTCTGTGCTGCAGCCACCCTCTCCTGCCCATCCTAAGAGTCCATGTGGAATGTCTGGGCTAATCCTGAAGCACAGACATTCTCTATCCCAATATCCCTGGGGCCCCAGAGGTCTAGTGGTCCTTGCTAGAAGGTCTCTGTGTCCTCTCTTGGGGGGGATATAGGATCTGCTCTCCAGCCTGAGCTGGGCTTTTAGCATGCCATGCACATTAAATGAGCATCTATTCCTACAGCTGGGCTTGTCCTCCCCAGGGGAAGAAGTGAGGGACCCGCAGAGATCCATCCCCATGGCCATCATCCTCTCCCTCCTCATCTGCTTCCTGGCATACTCTGGGGTGTCTGCAGCCCTCACCCTGATGATGCCTTACTACCTCCTAGACACCATGAGCCCACTGCCAGTGGCTTTTGAGTACATTGGCTGGAGCAGTGCAAAGTATGCCGTGGCTGTGGGGTCACTGTGTGCCCTGACCACCAGGTGAGGGGCGTCCTCTGATGGCAGTTCTGTGGTTCAGAGCAAGGTTCTGGAGCTGTGACATGTCCAGGAGATATCCCCAACCCCTTCCTCCTGAATTCCTCCTTGATTTTCCTGCTTGACCAAAATCCCTTCCACTCAAACCCTGTTGCTCCCACCCTGGCCCTTCCTGATCAGGGAGAGCAGCCAAACCCCTTGCGTGACACTGGAGGAAGTGGTCAGGTGACACTATGTCCACAAGAGGTGGGCTGGGGTGTTCTGGTGTGCACAGGGCTCCTGGTGACTGCAGACATCTCTTCCCTGATAATGTCCCTCATCTGATGGTGAGGAAGGTGATGATCTTGTCAGAATGGTCTTGAGAAGGCTATGGGACATACAGATGAATGGGAGGTCCCTTGGGAGCAAAAGGCAGCACAGCGCCTTCTGGATTCCTCCCCTCTTCTCTCCCATCTCCTCCCCTCTCTCATGCAGCCTCCTGGGCTCCATGTTCGCCATGCCACGGATCCTGTATGCCATGGCTCGAGACGGGCTCCTCTTCAAACCTCTGGCCAAACTTAGTCGCCGTCAGTGCCCGGTGGTGGCAACTCTGGTGTCTGGGGGAGTGGCAGGTGGGTGAGTGCTTGGGTTACCCTTAACTGTGAGCAGGGCTTGGTCGGTTCCTCTTTCCCTCTCGCTTGCCTGCAGCTGTTTGAGCAATGTCTCTCCACCCAGAGACAGATCTCGCGGTGGGTCAGGACCATTTGGCCTCCGTGATGTCCCAGACACTGGTTCAGCCTCTCTGCACTGCCAGGCAGGAGGTGACCAGATGCTTTGCATCACCAGTTCATCGAGGTTCTATTGCAGTGGGTGTCAGGGGAATGTGAGAGGGTCAGGACAGCGTGACTGAGGTGGGCACAGCACTGCCAGCTCTGCTGGGAGGCTGAAAGGGCTTCTCTCCCCACAGCTCTCCTGGCCCTTCTCCTTGACCTGAAAGCTCTGGTTGACACCATGTCCATTGGCACACTGCTGGCCTACTCGATGGTGGCCGGCTGTGTGCTGCTGCTCAGGTGAGGCTGCTGGGGACAGGGGACAGGGCTCACCCAGCTTCTGACATGGGCCATGCCCGGGACAAGGCTCTGGGCTGGGTGCACTGCAGGTGCAGGTTTATGTGCAGTGACATCCAATATCTGCTCCTCAGGTATCAGCCTGAACCCAGCCCTTGGGATGCTCCTGTGAGGAAGGTCCCAGCTGAGCAGCTCTGGTGGGAGCACCTGGTCCGGCCGCTCCCCCATCCCACCCCTCGCTCCTCTGCTGTGGTGGTCTGGGCTCTGACAGCTGCAGGTGTGTCTGGGGATGATGGATGGGCTCCATAGCAGGCGTGGGGGGACCCATGGGTGACATCCCTGCTGTAGTAAGTGCTGGCAGGTTCCTGCCCAGTGAAAACCCCCCAGCAGTAGATGCAGGGGCTGCCTGGCTCCTTCCTGCCCTCACCCCACTGCCACGCAGCTGGCTGCCCCAATGGGACCTCAGGAAACCTCCTGCTCCCTCTGCTTCCCTGGAGTGAAAAGCTAAACCCACCATGAGAAGCCACCCAGCTGTGTCCCCTGGTTGTCCTTTGTCCCTCCATGGCAGCCTGGGACAGGGGTGGGCCCAGCCCAGGGAAGCTGCCCTGACACTGTGGTCCCTCTGCAGCCGCCCTGGCCTGTGCCCTGAGCTGGGTGAGCGCTGCTGGACTGCCCTGCCTGCGGGCTGGGGGTGCCTGGTGCATCACAGCTCTGGCCCTGCCTCTCCTGGGGATCCTGGTGGCAGCTCTTCTCATCTGGAGGCAGCCTCAGAGCCAGGACAAAGCATCCTTCATGGTGAGCACCCAGCCCAGCCCATGCCCAGGGAGAAGGACCTGGGGCACTGAGAGCAGGCAAGTGCTGCAGCCCTGTGGGGAAAGGGTGGCATTGAGGGGTGATCCCTCAGCTTTAGGTCAGGCACACCTTTGCTGCATCCACACTAATAAGGTACTGCTGGAGGCAGCGTGTAACTCATGGGGTTTTCCATAGGGACCATGAGGGCTGAAGGGGCATCTCCCAGCTGAGCCCAGTGCCTGCTGGAGAATCAGAGCTGCTCTTCAGTAAAAAGACACCTGGCCTTAATATCCTGGCTTAGTTTTGCGAGTGCTTTGCTCCCTCCCACATCAGATCCTGCAGTACCTCCTGTCCCAGTGCAGGACCTGTCAACCAAAACACCCTCCAAACATCCCTCTCCAGCACAGGCTGCAGTCCGAGCTTGAATCTCTGAGCCTCACAGCCAGGCTGGGCTTCCCCTTACCTGTGGGCAGCTAGCCAAAGCAGCAAAGATCTGAATTTAGCAGTGGAATTTACCCTTGTGCTCCCTGCAGGTTCCCTGCCTGCCCTTCCTGCCTGTCCTCAGCATTTCCATCAACACTGTGCTGATGGCCCCGCTCAGCACGGCTGCCTGGCTGCGGTACCTGCTCTGGATGGCTGTGGGTAAGCACAGCCACTCACAAGGTCCCAGAGCTGGCAGCAGCCCCTCTGGGTGGAGCTCTGGTGGTTTGAGAGCCCGTGGCACTAATGCTGCTCAGAATGGTGGTGGGGAGGGAGGAGATGCTGGCCTCTGGTGTCCAGGGGTGGTGGGAGCAACATTTCCTCTGATATGTGGCCCAAAGGAAGGGGCGAGCACTTGGTGGTTGGGAGGGGAAGGAAGAGAAACACTCCATACACACCCTATTCTGCCCTTTCCCAGGTTTCCTCATTTACTTTGGCTATGGGATCTGGCACAGCACTGAGAGCCACTGGCCTGAAGGGACAGGTCCCCGGGAGCTGCCGGGAAGCAGAGACAGGGAAGTGGCCCCAGAGCCCTGCAGGACTGCCCTGTGCCCATCTGCTCCGGGGCAGTAAGAGGAGATGGCTCGTCCCTGAGTGCCTGGCCCCCTCCATCCTGTGCCCGGGGGCCAAAGAAGCCCCTTGGGCTGTGGCTCCTGTCCCACAGAGGGGGCCAGCCCTGCCAGAGCTGCAGGAGCTGCTTCCCCGAGTCTCGTGAACCTCCCTGAGCAACCTAAATCTTCACAGCGAGCCCCTGCAGAAGGAGTTCTGTTTGGAGAGGATAAAGCACACAAGTGGTTTTGCTGCTGATTCTGGGCTGTGGTTTTAGTTTTTTTCCTTTAAAACCTTTCCCTGCAGCCCCCCACAGCCCCTTTGCCCTCGCCCACCCTGGCCCCTCAGTTGCTCACAATGAGAGGAGGCTTCTCTTGCTGCCCAGACCCTCCATTTTGCCTGGGCACCCAGCCTGAGCTGACCTGTCATTCCCCCTGTGCCTGCCAAGGTACTGCCTGGTTCAGGCTTTTCCCTCCTTACCATGGGCAAATCCTTTTCTGCACTCATTTATTCCTCCTCCTCTCTTCCCAGTGTCCCCTTTCCCAGAGTCAGACACATTCCTTCAAGTGCACACAGGATCTGCCTTTGGGGCAATGGGACATGGTACCAGGAGTCCTGAGCAGGCTGCCAGACCCCACCAGCTTCGTATCCCTTTGCCCAGAAATCCTGATGCCTTCAGCCACAACCAGGCGAGATTTGCTGGGGCATCTCCTGCTTTGGTGCTACAGCACCTGGGGGATGCAGGGATGATGTGTGGAGCAGAAGGTGCCCTGGGGGGACATGGTCCTGACACAACAGGCACCCCCATTTCCCCCTCTGGCCACCCCACGGAGGTGTGTGGGTAAGAGCTGGACCCCACATCAACGCTGCCTTCCTGGCTGCCTGTTCAGCTGCTCTGTTCCTGATAAGGGTCAGCACAAAGGGTGGAAGTGGCTGAGGCAGTGGCCCTCATGCCTTGGCAAGGCTGGGAGGGTCTGGGTCTGCCCTGTGCTGGGAGCCCATTGAAATGAATGAAAAGAGGGAAGGAGCAGGAAAACGGGGATTGGCCTTAAGGGCCTCATCTGGAGCTTCCTTGTTGAGTCTTTTTGGCGCCTGCCCCCACCCTTCCCTTCTTCCCCCTGTTTGGGGTGTGGAGCACACAGCCCCACTCTAGGATGCTCCTGCACCAGTCCCCCAAACCACTGACATGGGGTTCCTGAGGCTGCTGCTTCTTGCAGATTTGTACTCATTACAGCCAGCAGCACGTTGGCTGTGCACACACACACACACACACACCTATACAGCCCTGGCCAAACAGCCCTGGGGAGGGGACAGGCCTGTGACAGCTCCGGAGCAGTGACTCCCACCACGCCCAGGGGAAAGTGCTTGTGTGCATCCAGCCCTGACCCACAGCCATGTTGGCAGCATCTTCCCCGATGGGGATGCCCTGGCTCAAGAAGAGGGATGGGACCTGTCAAAGCCTGATACCCCCTGAGAGGATGCTCTGCTCCCTAAATGTGCAGCTCCAGCCTCTGTCCAGCTTTTGGGGAAGAAGATGGAACTGGTGGTGCTACTGATGAGCAGCAGGGAAAAGGAGGGCTTGGGGTCTTCGTGGCAGTGAGCTGGGGCATGCCTGGGCTGCAGGAGCAGTACCTGGGAGACATTTGCTGAAGTAGGAGGAGGTGATGGGAATAGGAGGGCACAGGTGGGAGCCCTGCCTGGTGAGGTTAACACCATGTCCCCAGTGCCCTCCTCATCCTCCCAGTGCTTGTCCCCATCCTGTCCTAGTGGCCTCCTCATCGTCCTCGCACCCTGGGCAGCACTGGTGCTGTTTGTACTCTGAGCCGAGTGCTGGGTCAGATCCAGCCCAATGCAAGTCTGCATGTCCTGGCTGATCCCTTTCACCCCCAGACGGCTCCTCACCAGAGGAAGGGGTGCAGAGACTGCACTGGTGGGTGTCCAGGGCCCCTCTGCAGCCCCACACGGGCTGGGGAAATGCAGGCGTCAGTGTCCCGTGAAATGCTCCATCACTCCGGTCCATGAGGCGCCCCGAGGGCTCGGCCAGCCCGGAGCCCTGCCCCGACTGGGCGGCACTTGTGAGAGCAGCCCTGGGCTCGCAGGGCTGGAGGGGAGCCCCGGCAGTCCCCCGGCAGCGCTCGGTGCCCTCGGTGCTACGTGGCGATGAGGGGCACCTCGCCGGCAGCCATGGGGAAGGGGCTGCCGTCCCCCGCGTTGAGCACGCGGTACAGCAGCTCCTCCTTCTCCCGGCGAGCCTGATCCCGCAGCTGCGCCTCCTTCTCCAGCTCCCCGCGGGCGGCCTGGAGCTCTTCCGACAGCTGCCTGCGGGCAGAGGGCACAGGCTGCCGGAGCCGCAGGGCAACGCGCCCGCCAGCCCCTCTGCCCCCCAAAAGCACCCGGTGGCACCGCAGGCTGCGGGGCGTTCCCGCACTGCCACCTGTCCCCCCATCGGAGATGCCGCCTGTGCACCGGGTGGGTGGGACCAGCCCTTACCTCGCCATGACCAAGTGGTTCTGGGTGCGAACTTGCAGGTCCTCGTTCTCCTGCTGGAGAGTTTTCACCTTCTCCTCCAGCAAAAGGTTCCTCTCCTCCTGGAAGGGAGGCATAAGTGTGAGGAGGGGTCTGGGAAGCACCTCTGAGCCCCCTGCCACCCCACTATGGGTGAAATGCTGGCCTGGTGGCATTGCTCCTGCATCCTCTCCCCATACCAAGAGAAGAAACAGGCTCCATCCACCTTTGCTCCAGCTGCTGTTTCTGGGCAGAATTTAGGTGGGTAGAAGAGCTGAAAAGAGGAAAACCCATCTGTGAACCCCCCTTTCAACCCACCACAGTCTCCAGGTGCAGCAGCTTCTTGTCCAGGCCGTGGATGTGCTCGTTCTTCATCTCGATGACGAAGTGCAGGCTCTCCAGCTCCTGCTCCCAGAAGGGGCTGGGGCTCCCATGCTCCTGCAGGGCCATCACTTGTGTTCAAAGGACCTCAACACCTCCCCGGGACAGGCTTTGCTTCCCCCTTCAGCTGTCCTGTGCTCCCCCCTGGTTCCAGCCCCACTCTGCCTGTGTTCATCAGAGAAGCCCCATGGCTTTGGGTCAGCACCCCATAGCCCTCCCTGACACCCCTCCCTGCACCTGGATGTGCTTCTTGTAGTCAGTTCTCAAGAGTGACTCCTCCACCCGCTTCATCCTGTCCTGGAAGGATTTCAGCTGGGAATTCAGTGCCTGAATCGTCTCCTAGGAGAATCAGGGAAAAAGCAAAATGAGAAATATCTGGGATTTCTTTCTGAGCCTAGGGACTGCTGGGCTGTGGTACCCAAATATACCAGGACTGGAGGAGCCAGTGTGGTCCCTAAGCACACCAGGGACCAAGGTGGCCACTAAGGAGTGTGGGGCCAGATGGCAGAACCAGCAGATGGTCCTCAAGCCCTCCACAAGCCCCTCCTCCCCAGGGTTTCTCTGCAGGTACCTGTAAGGCTGCTTCAGACCTGTGGTGGGACTCAGCCAGCAGCAACTTCTCCTGCTCGTGTACTCTCTGGAGCTCTGCAGGGGAGCATGGGCTGGGTGTCACCATTGTGAGGACATTGGGGCAGCAGGCCCCACCTGAGCCCCACAGTGCTGGAGAGCAGGGCACAGCATCGCCACAACCCCACAGGCAGCCAAAGGGGCACTGGCAGTAGCAGGGAGAGGGGAAGGGGGCTGCAGGGAGCCCTGCTGCCCCAGCACGCACCTTGCAGGGTTTCTGTGTGCTCTCTCCTCAGGGCATCAAACTGCTCCTTCAGCTCCAGCCCTTTTCCCTTTTCCACCTGGGAAGCAGTCAGTGTAAGGGATGCAGAGCTTCACTGCTTTGGGCTTCCTCACCCTTTTGTAGACTCGTACTTCTCCCAAAAATGGGAGAGCCCAGCCCAGCACTTGCCAGGTTCATGATCACTGCCTGGGAAGTCCTGGCTGGTGACCCTCTCCATGCCCAGCTGCTGCCTCCAGCAGGACCAGTTTTTCCAACTGACCTGGATCTCAATGTCCTGGGAGATGCTCGCAGTGCCTGCCTGGCCAGCATCTCGCAGCCGCTCCTCCTCCTGGCCTTGGAGGAATCTCGTGCTGTCTGTCCACCCTGGCAGTGCCGCCTTCTCCCCATCCTCAGGAAGCAGGGAGGCATTGGCTGCAAGACAAACACAGCTGAAACAGCTCTGGCTGCCTCCTGCTGTCTGGGCTGTCTGCTCATCCTGGGCAGCTGAACATGCCAGTGCAATGGGCTGGGCTCAGCCCTGCCCTCTTCCCACAGGAGAAATACCTCCCTCCATCTCACTGGTCCAAATTAGCACTAATTGGGATGGTGCTGGCAGGCTCAGAGAGGACAGAACTTGTCAGGTGTCCTGTTCTGGGGATGACCTGTCTGACTGAGGATGGGATGCCATTGGCTCTAGGATGCCATTGACACATCATCTCTGGGATGCCACTGTCTCTGGAATGCCCTCTTTGCCCTCCTGCACCAGCATGCACCTGCATCATCCCCCTCCTCCCTGGTGCCATGCTGGGGTCTGTCTGCTGCTTCCTTAATATCATTCTGAGAAAGCAAAGCAAGGGAAGAACATATTTTTTTCTCACCGTTCTCTGTCTTCAAGGCTGAGAGCTCCTGGGAAGCTGGACCCCTCTGCTGCTGGGCTTTTAGCTGTCTCTGGCAGAGAGAGAGGGGGCTGGAGCAGGGGGCAACAGAGAGGGGCAGGCAGCTGCAGGCAGAGAACACCCTGCACTGAGCCTGCATCAGCTCTGCTAGAACTCTGTCTTTGGGGAGCAGTGGTGCCTACCCAGCCCCCTGCCCTCTCCCAGCCCTGAGCACCCATGGGTGTACATGTGCTGCCCATCAGGTGGCCCCAAGCTCACATCTCTGCATCCCAGACACTTCACCATATAGCATTCAGCTGGAAAATCTGGAGGAAGTTCACAATATCCCCCCAACAGGGTGCTGGCGTAAAAAAAGGCTTCAGCATCAAAACATTTGATGGGGGAGAACAGGCAGCACTTGGCTGGGCTCCAGCTTATGCACTCCCTTGCCACCTTCCTCCTGTCCTGAGATGCTCAGGTCAGTCTGGTCCCCCAAACACACACCTCTGCCAGAGCCTTACACAGATGGGCTTTGACACAGCTGGAGCAGGAGTGAGAAATGAAAAATAACGATAAATCAGAGGCGATACAGCCCCTGTGCAGGGCTGGCAGCAGGCGAGAGCTGGCGGTGGCCAAGCAATGACCTCAGGAGTGCAGGAATGTGCTGCACAGCTCCACACTCCTGCACGCTCCCACTGCTGCCACGGGGCTGAGATAACCCAGAGCCGGGAGCTGCCTACAGCAACACAGCTCCGCGGGATGCCTTCCAGCCCTGCATGGGTTTAATTTAGGCACTTGGAGGGAGAAGAGAAAAAAAAAAAAAGAGTGGATATATTTTTATCAGTTGCTGAAAGATAGAAGCAAAGCTCACAGGCTCTCACGGCTTGGCCTCGCTGGTGCAGGGCAAGTCTGGTCCCTGATGCCCATCACTGAGCTGTGCTTCTGGGCAGGGCAGAGATGCATCAGGGGCGAGAAAATTCACCTGCAGACACGCTGCTGCTCTCCAGCCCCCGGCAAAGCTGCCCCTAAAAATACTGCTCCCTAAGGAAAGCGGCCGTGCTGCCTGCGGGGAGCTGCTGTGCCGGCTGCTCCCCGGCTCGGCCCCGCGCACAGTGGCCAAATACAGCCGGGATTAGGGAGCCTGGCTTGGGAAAAAAGCAAGGGAAAGCAAACAGGCGTCCCTGTCTCCGCCTCCCCTGCAGCCCCCCTTCTGGAGCTGGAGGGAGGCGCAGTTCCAGAGCGCAGGAGAACTCCAAGCCTCTGGGAAGCCACAGCTTTATCTTCCCTTCTATGGCATGAGCAGCCGCGGCGTTGAACGTGGCCCAGGCGAGGGGGCGAGGAGGCACCCGGCAGCCAGAGTTCACAGGGCTTGTTCTCCTGGTCCATACAGCTCACCCTGAAAGCGTGGGGTGCCCTGAGATGCTGCTGAACCTCACTGCTGGCACACCTTACTGCAGAGGGTCCCCAGGGCTCCCCGCCTGTCCCCTGACACACCTCATGCCAGTGCGCACCTCCCTGATATTTAACGTACTCCTGTTCTGTGATGGGGTCTGAAGTCCTGGGATGGGGGACAAGGGGAGAGATGAGTGAGACAGTCCAGGCTCTGCAATCCTGAGGGCATCATAGAAGTCCCAAAAGGCTTCCTCCCCTCACCCCACACGCCATACTCCCTCCCCCCTTTTTTTTTTAACTGCAACAAAGCAAAAGTTGTGTAGGAGGACACTCCTGACAGAGTGGGGGTGACATAGACCTTGACGGTTTTGGATGATATCAGCAGATCTGAGAGCAGGATGCTGTTACCACTTCCAGGAGGGACCCAAAACCTCCAAACCAAACCACCTCTGCTGTATGTGCCCTGCTCACTGGCAAAAGTGATGCCCAAGGACAGAGAGCCCAGGGCTGGTCACTGCCATAGCACAAGCAATGTCACCAGGGAATCACCCCTCCCCCACACCCCAAATCCAGCGGGATGGAGCCTCAGAGCCCCTCAGCCTCTAAAGGAAGATGATTTGAGACACCTGCACTGAACTCAGAAACAGCTGAAGTGAGCAACAGGTTCACCAGCATCAACAGACAAATCTAAATACTTGCCCTGAGGCTATGAGTGAGGCACCTTCCTACCTCTAGGAGCAATTAAAATAGTGTTGAGAGCTAATTTTAGTCATAAGCACTCAATTGTCCTTTGGGATAAAATCTCCACCTCTGGGATGAAAAGCAAAATTTGTCTGCAAGCTCTGAAATATGGAGGGACTTTCCACTGCCACTTCCAGAGCAGCTCTGTGGCACCGGAGCCTCTGCTATCGCCTGTTGTGTTTTGGAGAGCTGGAAAATCATCCTGGAATCCACTCTATGTGGAAGGAGCATGCTGGGAATTGCTCCAGCTGGAACAGCTTTGGCCAGGGGAAGAAGCAGCCTGATACATCCTGCAGGTGGGGGCCATCCACAGTGTAGCTTATCCTGTAAAGCCTTGGAAACCTCTGCCAAAAATACCTTCCAGCTGTGAAAAAACCAAAAGTATCTACATTCTTAAAACTAAATATTTCTAATAGTCTGGAGCAGAACTGTTTATAGATGGATTAACAGGGATTTCCAACAGGACCTGAGTCATCTCCAAGGGTGACGGGGTGGGGAGCACCAGTGCAGAGCAGCCGGCACAGTGTGGGTAGCTGAGGTGGCTGCAACCTCTGCTTCAGCTCTTAGCGTGAGGTGGGGCTTTGGACTGTATTTTTCTTCCTCTTTTTCTGTTTTACAAGTACATTAAGCAATTCGACCGTGCAACCTAGCAAAGGAAATCACAAAGAGGCAGGAAATGAGTACTTAAATCCTGACTCTGCTCCTGGGGAGGAGGTTTTGCTTTGCGGCTGTGGAGAAGGGGGCCAGGATTTGGTCCATAACTGTAACACCTCCCAGGACCTGCAGCAGATGCTCAGTGCTGCCAGAGCAATGCTGGCAAAGGTCTGTGGGACCTGTCTCTAACCCTGATGCTGTCTTTCCTCCAGTGATGGTGATGGTTGTGTTAGGGAATGATTATCACCTCTCCTACAGTCAGATCTGTGCCACAGACTGTAGGCAAACACTTCACACTGTTGACAGCCCCGAGTTTTGCATTCTGACCCTCCCCTGACTCCTGGTGCTATGCACAGTTCCTAGCTCTTCAAAATAAATTCACCCCAGCCCTGGAAGGTGGCCAAGCCTCAACCCTGATCTTTTGGGAAGGCAGCTTGGACTCTCTCACGCCAGGAGTGTGACCAAAGCGTGAGTGGTGACTGTGAGCGGCCAAGCAGGAGTGGATGGAGCTGAAGGGGAAGGAAACCCCAGGGACGGCAGCTCAGGGCTGGGTTCTCTCTCTGCCTCCCTTATCACCCTACTGCCCGCAGACTGGTGCCAGGGAAGGATGAGGCTGCCAAGGAGCCTCCCCCGGGGCACACAGTGGCTCCTGGTATGTCATCCACCCACCAGACCCAGCCCAGCACCAGCTCCTCAAGGTCACCTCAAACCTGGGACTGGCCTCAAAAGCCTCTGCAGCTCCCAGCCCCATTAGAGTCCCCAGCCCCATGACCTGCACATGGCTTCTCGCTGGGCTTGCCTCTGGGGTTTGAAGTCTTCCCCAACCCCAAGCCATCACAAGGAACCAACTCTGCAAGTCCACCCATCAGCAGAGGGAAGTGAAGGTCTCCCATCCTGCCTTTTGGCACTCTAGACACGAGAACAGGGGCAGGAATGGCCCCATGCCTGCCCTTATGCCTTTTAGCCATAACGGAGATTTTAGGTGCTACTTTCAGAATGACTTTCAGTCACAGCAGCAGGGCTGTTTTATGGGTCACGACTGTTGGTGGGTAGTGACACAGGGCTGAGCAGAGGAGCTCGAGAGCGGGCAAGTGCAGGAAGGGAAGTATCTGCAGGCAAATGACAAATTTCCGTGCTTTGGTAAACGTGGGGCTCTCAACACCTGCGGCCTCAGGGCTGCCGTTTCTCCCTGTCCTATGCCCGTTCTTGAGAGCTCTCAGAGCCACAAACCAGCCCAGAAATGTCTGATCTTATGACATAGCAAAGAGTGGGATTTTTTCCATGATGTGGAGAAGCTACCAAGCCTGCAAGTGCTGTAAATAAAGGCACTTGTTGGCTGCAGGGCTGTGTGAGCTCTGTGCCTGCTCCCCCCACACATCCAGCAGTGGGTTCTGTGGTCTCGGGCAGCCAGGCTCTCACAGCTGGATCTGCAAAGGGCCACCTGTACCGGGGGCACGGCAGCACCATGGGGCCTTTCTGCCTTCCCTCCTTCCCCTGCCACCCTCCAGTGATCACAACACCCAACACCAGTAAGCACAGCACATCTGACAGTGCAAACATCTCCCGAGGTCACTGGTGCGGCACTGGGGCAGCAAGAGCACATCAAATAATAATAATAACAATAATAGCAAAAATAATGATAATAACAATCAGCAGATAATTTCAGACCTCACGGAAGAGCTCTTCAGTACAGATCAACGTGCTGAGATCTGAGGGGGACTCAGAATGTTCCCCTACAGGAGTGATGCTTTCAGCACAAGGGGCCACAACCTTTGGGATGAGGGAGGATGCTGTGGGAGGCTGGCAGAGATCTAGGTGGGGGAACCTATCTCTGCCTTCTATGGAACCAGCATTTCCAACAGGCATTGTCATCCCAGACGCTGCACCCCCTTAATTATGGAATTCCCGTGATATGGGGGTGAGGCTGGAGGGGTGCAGAAGGATGCAGGAGGATGCAGGAGGGTGGGTGGCTGCCAGCTCTCATTGTCCCCGCTGCCACCTCCCCCATCACAATGCCGGTGGGGTCCCACGCAGCCGGGGACAGCCACGCCGCCCGGCCCCACCGCTCCCCGGGGCAGGGAGGAGCCCACGCCGAGTTCCCCCAACACCCCTCGTCCCCCACAGAGCAAGCAGGACTCCCCGCAAAGATCACCCCACGCGAACCCCAACACCATCAAACCGCGACAAAGTGTACACTCGGTCCCACGAGAGCCCGACCCCACGGAGCCCCGACCCCACGCGAACCCCGACCCTGAGCAAACCCAGCCCAAGCCCAGCCCAGCCCAAAAGTCCCCGCAGCCGCTACCTCGGCACCGACGGGGCAGCAGCGCAGGGCGCTGCCGGTGCAGCCCATGGAGCCCCGGCGGGACCCGCTCAGCCTCGGGGCGCGGGGCGCGGCATCCCCCGGCGAGCGGCACCGGGCGGGACGCGACGGGACGGGACGGGATGAGCCGCCCCAGCTGGCAGGCAGAAAAAAATAATTAAAAAAAAAAGTAATAAAAAAGTCCGGCAGCTGCTGACAGGCAGCGCCGGGAGAGGGTGCTCTGCACCCCCGAGCCGCGGGCAGGGCCCCCGGCCGCAGCCTGCCCGCCCCCGGGGCTGGCCCTGGGCCCCCTCCACCCCGGGGTGTCCCCGCCCTGGGCCGGGGTGCTTCGGGAATTATCTGTCCCTGGGGTCCCCTGCACTGAGGATGCTCTGTTCTGGATGTGGGGTAAGGAGAGCAGGACCTCTGCAGTGGAGGTGTCCTCTCCTGGGCGAGAAGGGGAGCAGGACCCCTGAACCAGAGCTGGGGTGGGAGCAGTACCCCCAGCACCAGCTGCTATGGGGTCTTCCACTGCTGAACCCACCCCAGCCCCCTTAGGAGAAGGGATGAGAGTGAGAAAGCAGAATCCAGCTGGCTTTTGCCACCACCCCATGAAGTTTCAGCTTGTTTGGGGGTAGTTGAGGAAAAGTGGTGGCTTTGGGGTGTTTTTCCTGCCAGGAGCTCTGCTCTGGGGGTCGTTGTGCTGGCTGGAGAGGGCTTTCGGTGTGATCCATACTGCCTGAGGGACTGCATCCTAGAAACGCTTCTCTTGAGCATCCCAAACACCCCAAATGCTGGGCCTGAAGCCAGGGTGCCATTTTCCAGGAGGAAATCCTATATTTTGGAAATGGGTCCTGAACACGTAGGGAAACACACGGATTTGAAAGTGTCCCATCTAGAAACTAATGTGAGGGAAGGCAGGTTCTTACAAATGTTTTGATTTTGATGCTTTTTAAAATGTATTTTTTTTAAAATTACCTTTTTATACATTTCTGAATGACCATGCATTTTGACCTGAAAACCCATTGGTGCTACCCAGAACTGCTGAAATAGGAATGTTTGAACCTGGTCATGAGGCCGTGCCTGTATGGAAACATCGCAAGTTTTTGTCAACAAGTTTCTATTCTGACATTTTCCAAATATCCCCTGGGAGAAGTCCAAGCAGCCTGCGGCTCTGGGGATGCCAACACCTTGGCAGCTCGCCTGGGCGGCGAGGGAGTGGAAGTGCCTGGTCGTCCTGTCACGTTCGACTTGGAGGTGTTTTTCTTGCCCTGGTAACCCTGGGATGGGGGAAATTATGAAACACCACTTGGATGGGAGGGTGGGGGAGGTGAGGGGCAGGCCCATGCTGCCCCAAGTCTCCCGGGGACTGGTGGGACCAGTTGCCTGCGTACTCTTGGGTGGGTGCTGCTTAACCTGAGAGAAATTTAGTGAGTCACAGCAGTTTCTGGCATCAGCTGCCACTGCTCAGAAACCACCGAGAGCGTCTCAGTTCTTATCTCTCCCAGCACTTCAGAGTGGGGCAAGTCTCATTCCCTGCATGAGAGTACTTATTTGGGCTGAGTAGATCGTTTGTGGGATAAAAAGCTCTGCCAGTGCAAGGTGCTGGTCTCCACCTCTCCAGGGTTAATCAAAAATCCTGGTCCAGACTTTTGAGACTGAAGGCCTACAGGGGCAAGAACAAAGCACATGCCGATTTCCAGGCTGAATTTGCATCACTGGGGCTGTGGCTGCAAAGAGAAGCAACTGTGTGGGCAGCTGGCGAGGATCCTGTCCAGCTGCCATCATGTCTTGCTGACACACGAAGATCCAGGAGTTTGTGAGTGTGCTTGTGGAAATTTCTGCTTTTAACTGTGGGGGTGCCGAGGAGGTGCTCTGAGATGCCCCCGTGCCACAAAGTGGGGCGCCAGGTAGGGTTTCTCTTGACAATGGTGCAGAAAAAACAGAGTTTGGTCACATCAGGCTGAGGCATCGAGTCAGCCAGGCAGAACTGGGGCTTGGGGATGGGCCTGTGCAGTGAGGCCAGCTCTAGCACCCCGATCCCCAGCCTCTGCTGCAGGCTCTGGTGTGACAACCCTGTGCTTCTAGAGCTTGCTGACTTTTGGAGACAGGGCTGCCCAGACCACATTACACCCTTCCTTCAGCCTGTGGGTGCATCTATGAGGCTGCCTGCCAAAAGACCTGCCTGTGCTACTCCAAAGCTCTCTTATTTTAGCTTGATTTTAGCAATTCCTCAGTTTCTCCAATCTTTCCTGTGGACAGTGCATGGGATGTGTGCCTGCCAAACAGGTCTTTCATCTCAGCCCTGCTTTATCCTCCTCTGCTTCAATATACTGAAAACTTGCTCCCTTTTGAGGGCAGCACTTAAACAGCCAGAAACTGCTCCCTTCAGCTGAGTTTTTGAGCAATTCAGGGGCTTTCCATGGCATTGTAGGGGTAACCAGAGCACCCCGGGGATCTGGGGAGCACAAGGACCTGGAGGCTGCACGTAGCAGCCTGGAGACAACAAGGACTGTGGCAGTGAGGGAATTTCTGCCCAGGCAAAGACAGGAAAGCAGAGGTGGTGTGTGGTGGCCCCACCTGAAGCAGCTTCAGCTTGTTTTGAAGTTTGCCCTAATGTCTTTTTTTTTGGTGTTAACTTGATCTCTCCCCAGGAATGGCAGCAGCTGGAGACATCTCCAGGGTTTTGTCTAGGAAAGTGAGACAAGGAGGCTTTATCCCTTGCTTGGCCGAATTGCCGTGAATGGGATAACAGCTGGAAAGTCGAGTTAATTTGTACCAATGGTCATTTAAAGTGTTTGCCAAAGCTTATGGATAAGAAAAGCATTTGTGCAAACTATTTAAGTGTCTCTTGTGTCTCTCTCTCTGGTTCCAGCTGGTAAGGACTGGGCACAACAGGATGGGTACAAGGCACTGTCAGTGCCAGCCCTGCATGGTCTGTTTGAAGAGTGGTTCTGTGAGTGCAGATGGGGTCACTCTTTTTCTTGTTGTTGTTTGTACATCTTATTTTCAGAAACCCAGTCTGGAAAAATATATTTAAAAAAATAAATAAATGAGGTGGAGGATATTTGGAGGATATTTTTTGGAAGGTTTTTGGGTGATGAGCTGGGCTGTGGTGATGCCTGATGACTCCTGGTAGAGCTGCAGCCCAGGCAGTGGCGAGACGGTGGTCGTGGTTACACCCTTTGGCCCTGTTCATCACTTACAATCTGTTTGCTTTTGTAAATGAGAGGTAATGAAGTCCTGGCTGCTTTTCTTCAATGCAAATCGAAGGTGTTTAACCAGGTCTGCTGAGACCTCGTGACTTGACTTTGCATGGGTAAGATAGCTGAAAAAACTGTTTGAACTGCAGGAGTTCTCACATGTGTTGGAGCCCAAAAAAAGTCACAGGCACCTTTAGTGGGGATTTAGGTCACACGTACTTCTGCCTTGAGGTAGTGCAATGATTTCAAGTCATTCCTGTCCCTGCCTGTGTTTTTCCAAGCAAAAAGATGTGGGTTAACCTGTTCTCACAGTCTTTTATTCTCTTTTTTCCCCCATGGCAAAATGAAGTGGAAAACGATGGGGAGTGAAACCTTCACCCACACCGGCTGTGAGAAGCAGAAAAACATGTGATGCCAGGGTCTCGAGGTCAGGGGCTCTGCTCCCCCCCCAGCCCCAAACACAATGCTCTGTCTGTGCCCGTGCCTCTCTTCATGCATCCCTATCCTTATCCCTGTGCTCCGGCTGCTCCAGGGCCTCAAAGTGAAAACTAATCCCAGGGGATAACTTTCCGCTCTGTTCCCGGGTGGGAGGAACAGGCTATTTATTCCTCACCCCTAAGCCTCGGCAGTGGACCAGCGGCGCAGTTGTTGCTGCTGGTGCGGGGTGGGCAGCAACATCCACCACGTCCCCTGCCTGCTCCCACGCCCTGCCTGCACGCTCCCGCCCGGCCTCGCTGCTAAATAAGGATGAAAGCCTAAAAATAGAGCTGAGGCAGGGGTTTGGACAAGCCAGGGAACTCTTCCCCGGGCTGGGAGCAGTATGGGGAGGGCAAGCAGTATCCATGTGCAAGTGAGAGTGGAGCTGACTATGGGGAAGGGTCTTGCAAGTGCGTACTGACCATGCTGTGGCAGGGGAGAAGATCTGAGACCTGCCACATTTGTGTCCTGTGTGCTCAGTTGGCTCAGCCCCTTCCGCAGGATGAAAGCATCCGTCCGCCAAAATATATGGGAAAATCCATGCCATTCCTGATGGCGGAGTACCCGTGTCACCATTCCAGCATGATGGGGGTGCCTGGGGCAGCTCTGTCTGGAAAATGATCCGCAAAACAGGGGTAAGTATGGAAGAGGGGGTGTTAAATCCAACATTTTGGATAGATGGTGTTACAAACCGGTTTAACCCAGAACAGCCAAGAATGCTAAGAGTCTGGGCATAAACTGGAAATAACATACAAGATTCTAAAATGTCCCCAAACGAGATTAAAATCAAATGAGATTAGATGTTGTTGCCAAAAAATTGGTGTATTTTATTTAATAGTAAAAGAGGCAGAGAAAGGAAAGAGAAAAGAAAGAAAGAAAGAGGTGCGTGGGGGGATTGGGGGAGACAGGAAGAGATGACCAGGGTTAGATGGCAGCATATCACCCATCCGAGGCTCCTGATGGTTCGTTGCTCTCCTCCGTCTGATCTTCTGGTGGTGGTGAAGGTCCCCTGTTGGTGCCATGTCCACGCCGCCACGCCACGCCATGCCGGGCCGCCGAGCTGGGCCGGGCCGGGCCGGGCCAGGCCACCGGGAAGCCGGGGAGCCGGGGCGAGCACAGAGTTCCGTGGGTTAATATACGTTTTGAGTCAGGCAGAAAACGCCCATGTACCTCCCCTTGCAGACACTGTCCCTTGCAACACTGGGGGTCTTTTGCATCAGCTCTGGTGCTCTGGGGGCTCCTTTTTGGGGGCCTTTGTGTCGGGTATGTCTCCCCTCCAACACACCCAAGGCCTCTTTTCGCCCCCCTCCCCTTCATGCGAGCAGCTGACAGCTCGGGCTACAGTGTCCCACCTTGGGAGGTATTAAGTTGTGTGTCCTTTGAAAGTCCCTTGGCTCTGTGTTGTTATCTTCATCAGCAGGCAGTTGGGTGCCTCTGTCCATTGCAGGGTGTGGTGCTTTCCTCTGCAGCTTTTTGTAACAGTTCCAAAAAGCACGGAAAAATGTTTAACTCATAAAACTATAATATTTCAGTCTCTGACAGATGGGTAGTAGGGGTACTGTGGCAAACTGCCCAGTCAGGGGCTACCCGATGCCAGTGTCCCCTCCCCCCTGCTCATATACATCGGGTTCGAGGGTCTCAAATATCCGAAATATCTGAAATATCTCTGCTCTTCAGCTGCCATCTACTCTGTGCCGAGTGCGGGGGGAGCGTGGAGGTCCCGAGTACTGACCGGAGGGTACCGACCCTCGCACTGCCGGGGCACCCCCGAGTGGGGTGTGAGGAGAGCCACAGCCCTGGGTGGAGGAGTGGGTGCTGGGGAGATGGCCGTGTCTCCCCCATAGGAGCGGGGTGATGTGCGTGCCCCGGGGTGGTGGGTGCAGCTCCCGCCCCACCCCCCCGCTCCAAATCCCGGCTCTGGGAGCTTGGGAAAGCGCCGCTTCCCGTCCCAGCATCCCTGTGAGTCCAGTCCTGCGCTTGGCAGCGAAACCGGGGAAGGGAGGGGAAAAAAGGCAAAGGGGGAAGGGAAAATGTGAGCGTCCTCGGGGGAGGGAGGGGAATCGGGCTGTGGGCCGGGCTCGGAGAGAGGGCTCATCCCCTCGGCACGGGGCTTCTTAGATCCGCCGCTGCCAGCCGAGTCCCGCCGCTGTCCTTGCTCGCCGCTCGCCTCTCCACTGCTTGGAGCAGCTCCCCGGACCCATCCCGGACCGTTCCCGGCGCATCCCCGGAGGATGCTGTGCGCGGGGCTGGCGCTGGCGCTGTGCGCGCTGCAGCTCGTCCCGGCCGCGCTCGCCGGGCCGCAGCCGCAGCTGCTGGTGGAGCGCAGCGGGGCCCGGCGGCTGAGCAAGGTGAGGAAGGACCCCGCGCCCCGCATCTCTCGGGCACGGAGGGGGCTGCCGGGGGGTGTCGGCGGGGCGGAGAGGGGGAAGACGCCGTCATCCCGTTGGGATTGCAGGAGACTAGAAGCATTTCCTGCCCCGGCAAGGTGGAAGGTCCTGGTGGGTGCGTGTTGGTGGCCGGGCAAGGGAGTGGGGTCCAGGGATGCCCAGGGATCCCGCAACCCCCCGCGCTGGGGAGCAGTGCTGGAGGCTGGGGGTGAGCTCGGAGCAGGAGGGATCCGGTGTTTACAAACACTTCTCAACGCAGAAACCCAGTAGCCTCCTCCTCCGGCTGAGCGTCTCCCGGCTCTCATTTTGCTGCTCTATGAGTCTTCTCCAGCCCAGGTTCTGCTTCCCTATTCCCACGGAGTGCTGGGCCAGACTCATTAACACGCGCTGATTAAGATACAGCCGGTTACCATGTGTAACTCTCACGCGGTGTGGAGGGAAATATCGCCATTTATTTTCCAGGAAATCTGCGCTTGCCCGAGGGAAGGAGGAACCGGTTGGGAAGGCTGCAGGGGGCTCGGCGGGCAGTGATCTGCAGCCACACACCAGTGTTAAGCTCCCTGGAGCCTCTTTGCCTGTAGACTCTCGGGCTAGGGGCTCCCAGCTCTTGCTCAGTGGCAGGATGCAGCCTGCCCCTGTCCCGGCTTGTCCTGAGCGCTGTGTCCTGCCCTGGGCTGCTCCCGGCGGGCGAGCAGGATGGTGGGATGGGCTGCTCAGCTGCGTGGGCTGCGCTGTGCCCGCCGGGGCTCCCGTGTGGCAGGCAATACAGCCTCCACCGGTTCTGCGGCTGCAGGCAGGGAGAGCCCCACGTCATGGCATGGGGACACGGGCTGCTCCGGCCAAACCTGCTCGGGGAGGGAACCGGGGCTGGTCTCTTCGCCACTTGCCTCTGGCAGGCTCGGAGATGGCTGTTTCAGGCAAATGCTGCTATCCCTCCACCTTTGAATCAGAGTGTCTTTACTGGTGGTGGCTGGAGAGGTTGGTGGGACTTGTAGGAAACAGAGGAGATGTCCCAGCGTGACTCTTAACTCAGGCAGGACACATAAGTGATGTCTCCCATTCGGTTGACATCTCCTTACATGTGGATTTTCATTATCCCACAGGGCAATGCTGCTTCCCTGGCTCATTTGTACTCTGGATCAGGATTTGTACTCATTTGTAGCTCAGGATCAGGCCGCTGGGGTGTATCAGGCAGAGGATGAGCCTGGCTCATCTGATCCTCGAGTGTGATTCCCTCTTCTCTGTGGAACTAGGTGGCTGGAGCTGGTGGATGAGGGCTTGCAACAGCAGGCCTGGTCCTGGATGAGGTGGGAGGCTGTGCCAACCCCACAGCCCCTCCAAGGGGATGCCCCCACACCCCTGCCCAGCATCCCCCTGGACAGCACAGCCACCACCTGGTCCCACCTTGCTCTGACCTGTCCCCATACACCTTGCTTGATGCCGTTGGCATGAAGGATGCATCTTGCCTTGGTCACATGCGTAGTGTTTGGAGGCAGAGCTGAGACAGGTTTGGAAATTGCAGCCTGCTAATCCTCCTCAGGTGTAAAGTACATGCAGAGGCACATGGACAGAGGGTTTCTGCAATGTCCTCAGGCTCGGAGAGCTGGGAGTTAAAGAATTGGCATTTGAAGGGGCCGAAGGTCATTTTCTGGCTCTCGTGAGCAGACGTTTGGCAGAGGTCAGAGGTGCAGCTCTGGATAAACTGCCTGCAAACACAAGGCAGGGCTTCCCCTGTCTCTAACTCCTCCTGTCCCTCGGTGTGCAGGTTGGTGGCTTTGCCTGGGAGAACTGTGGTGACAAGAGGGACCCTGTGGTGCTGCAGAGCCTCTCTGTGGCACCCGACCCCATCACCATCCCGGGGAGCCTGCGTGTCAGCGCGGCTGTCAAGAGTGGCAAGACCATGGCTTCCCCTCTGAAGGTAAGTGCCAGATGTGCCTCTGTGTGGTGAGGGAGGGCAGAGCTTCCCCAGACCACTGACAGCTGGGAAATGCCTGTCACTGGGTACAGGAGTGAGCAGCCCTTGGGGAGCAAGGTGCAGAGAGGTGCAGGGCTGAGTACACTGGGCTCTGTAAGCCAGAACAGGACAGTGAGCATGGGGAGGCCTGTGGTGGGAGCAGACAGGTCAGTGGGAGCCTCCCAACCTTGTCCCTAGGACAGAAACCACCTGAGTTGTCTCATGTCCTGGGGATGCAGTGGCTCCAGGAGGGAAGTGAACCCAAGTGCTGTGGGTGCTCCTGGAGGTCACTGCAGGACTTGTTTTTCAGCAGCCAACCTGGCTGCTCCTTCCAAGGACATGCCATGGCACTGGTCTGGGCCATGGGCCCAGAGCCCTGGGCCATGCCAGCTGCCCTGCTCCAGTTTTTGGGAAGTTTTTGGAATGAGACAGAACATGTCTCTTTGTCCAGTGTGCGTGGGCTGTCTTGAGCAATGCTATGGTTCCTGTTTGGGCCTGGGACTGTGGGGCAAGTGCTGGGGGAATGTGGAGCCACAGCTGCAGGATGGAAGCACCCTGTTTTGGGACAGGCAGAGGAGAGGGGAAGCAAGTGGGTATGTGAGGTGTTGGGGAGTGTTAGTTTAAAGGGTTAAGCTGAGGTTGGAGGAAGAGAAACTGCAGGTTGAGAGGAACTGAAAGCAGGAGGGGTAGGCAGGAGGGCGTTCAGTGACCCCATGGACACCACAAAGATTGCATGATCAGGACCTGAGGGAGTTGGCTGGTGAGGAGCTACGGGTGCCCGTGCTGGTTGTGCTGGTGCTGAACACCTTCCCTTCAGGCAGCGCTGGTGGTCGAGAAGGCGCTGGGTGATCTCTGGATCCAGCTGCCCTGCATCGACCAGCTGGGCAGCTGCACCTACAATGACGTCTGCAGCATTCTGGATGAACTGATCCCACCCGGCACGCCCTGCCCGGAGCCCCTGCTGACCTACGGCATCCCCTGCCACTGCCCCTTCAAAGCGGTATGGCCGAGTCCCCGTGGTGACACTGGCAGTGCCAGTGGGTACCACTGTGCCCTTTGGCACGGGGCTGGGCTTTTGGTTGACCTCTTGCCTATCTGTTCCTTCTCTCCATAGGGCTCCTACTCCCTACCAGCCAGTGACTTCGATGTGCCCGATGTGGAGCTCCCTTCCTTTATGACCAATGGCAACTACCGCGTCCGAGTGGTGGTCAGCAATGGCGAGGAGGAGCTCAGCTGTGTCAAACTGGCCTTCTCCCTGCACTCTCACTGAGGGGTGGGACACTGTCTGTCCTCTCCCCACCAGCTTGGTCCCCTGTCCCATCCCATCCAGTTGCACCCCATGCTGTCCCAACCCATCCCTGCAAAATCCATCCCTCCTGTTGTCAGGAGGAGGCAGCCCCTGTTCCCCCCCAGCGCTCCCTCCCCTGCTACACCCAGAAAGGCCTCTTTGGCTGTTTTGCTGTCCCCAAACCCATAACCAGCATGTCTCCTGCCTGGACAGGGTGGCCTTGGAGCCTAACCCCCCAGCATGACCTGGGGCCGTTATTTTTGTATCCAGTTTATTTTTTTTTCTTAATCCTATCAGGGCAATTTTAGACAAAAACATTCCAGGGAAAAGCAGTATTTCTTGCAGCAGCCCGTGGGGATGAGGGAGTGTTTGGGAGTGCTGGGGCAGGCTGAAGGGATGCAGCAGTAGCTGCAGAGGGTGTCTCCCCGCTTCCCACCATCTGTGGCCAGAGCATGGGGCTGTTTTGCAGAAGTGTCTCCAAAGTGGCTGCAGGACACCTGTCCCTGTGCAGCAGCTCTGGGTCTGCTGTTGCTGCATCCCTGTCCTGCATGGGGAACCAGCTTGGTGGCATGAGACACCTGTGAAGGCACCTCCCCATGCCCCTCCTATGGCAAACATCAAGAACACAAGAGGACAGAAACCACCCGAACCCCACATGGACATTCCAATTTAGGGGGGTCCAAGAGCTGGTGATGCTCCCAGCAGCAGACGAGGTTGTTGGTTGATGGCTGTGCTTGCTCTAGAGGGAGACACAAGGCTCTGATGAGTTTCTGGGGCACAGCCTGGCTGTGGACCAGTCCCACTCATCTCATTTTTCCTCTGGGAGTGAGCCGGCAGAGGCACCCAAACACAGAGCAGCATCTCAAACATGGCGTAACTGGGAGATCACCATGAAGACCAGCAGCTTAGATCCTATTTGGGGGCCTCCTGGCTGTGCCTGGGGATTGTGATGTGGGCAGGCAGCGTCCTTCCTGCTGCAGCTTCAGGCAGGGCGTGAGTCTGTCATCACTCTCCTGTGCCAGGTGCCACCAGCCAGCCACATCCCTTGCTGTCCCTGCCTGCTTGTGTTACTTAGCCCCTCAATAGGGATGGTCTTCTACAAGCACTTTATATGCCTTAACTGCTGTGGGTGTTCCTCCACCATGCAGATATGCTCCCACTGCCTTCCTGTGCCCTCCAATTGCTTTGTTTCACCCTGTGGCTTTGCCTGGAGAAGCACTAACCCTCTGCTCCCATTCCCCATCAGTGCCAGGGCAGCAACCTCCTTTTGGGCAGGTTCTGCATGTTCTTAATAAATCTTTTTACCAGGATGTGGAGCTGGTGCCTCTTGTTGCTGAAGGTGACCTTGAGGTGACATTTATTTTGCTGGAATAGTGTGGATGTGGGTGTGAACTGGGGGAGGTGGAGGTGGTGGTGTGGGGGCAGCAGCGGAGGATGCTGTGGCCAGAGGAGCTGAGCAGCCCTGAGGCCAGTTCCTGTGTGAGGGGTAGGGCAGGGATCTGCAAACGCTGCTTTCTCATGTGGGGACACAGGGACACAGCCATGGCCCTGGGGGCACAGCCCCTGCTGAGGGGCTTTGAGGGTGTTGCTCTTCCTGGTGGCTTTGTATAACCCTGACACCTGAATGGCTCTGCAGGCCTTGCCCAAGGAACAGCCCTGCTGCGGGAGATCACAGAAGCACATACTAGGAAAATTAATCCACAAACACCAGAGGTTTATGTCCAAAAAGGAGACAGAGGAGTCCCTTTATTTGAATAAAGGGAGAGGCCATGGGGCATTCCCCTGGTGTCTCTCAAATTTTTGGAGGATGCTGCCTCCTTTTTATCCTAATTTCCTGGCTTCATTTCCCTCTCTCTTTCCCCATTGGCTGAGGTACTTAAGAGGTACAGACTTCCCGGAATTCTTAAAATCTAAGATTCCCCTCTAATATATAATCCCCCCCCGCCTTTAATTCTTTATGGAATTAATGTTTTTTCCCCATTGTTTCTTTCATCTTTCAATATCCAGTTTCATTTATCAGCAGACTTACAGCATGTTTGTAAAGGCAAACATCTTTTCCCATTCATCAATCAGTAGAATCCTTCCCATTGTTTCTTTTATCTCTCAGTGCTGATTTTGTCTACCAGCAGACCCACAGTTTGTTTGTAAAGACAAATCCTGTCATTCCTCTCGCACAGAATCAATTAACTTGAAGAAGACTCTGTAAACATCGAGTCCAAACTGTGACTGAACACCACCATGACAACTGCACCATGGTGCCGAGTGCCATGTCCAGTCTTAAACACCTCCAGGGATGGTGACTCCACCATTTCCCTCGGCAGCCCATTCCAATGTCTAAACACTGTGAAGAAATGTCCGACCTAAACACTTGCGCAGCTTAACACCATCTCTTCTTGTCATGTTGCTGGTTGCCTGGGAGCAGAGCCCGACNAACTGCACCATGGTGCCGAGTGCCATGTCCAGTCTTAAACACCTCCAGGGATGGTGACTCCACCATTTCCCTCGGCAGCCCATTCCAATGTCTAAACACTGTGAAGAAATGTCCGACCTAAACACTTGCGCAGCTTAACACCATCTCTTCTTGTCATGTTGCTGGTTGCCTGGGAGCAGAGCCCGACACCACCTGGCTTCCCTCCCGGGGAGTTTTAGAGAGTGATAAAGCCACCCCCGAGCCTCCTCCAGGCCGAACAACCTCAGCTCCCTCACAGTACTCGCGCTGCAGACCCTTCCCGAGCTCCGTTCCCGTCGCCGGCCGCCCCTCGCTGCCCCTGAGGGGTTCGAGGCGCTCCCGCCTTTCCCCACACGCGGCCGCGNGGCCCGGCGGGGCCGGGCGCTGCGGGGCGGCGGAGAGGTGCGGGACGGGCACCGGGACCGGCCCCGGGACGGGCACCGGGGTGTCACAGGGACCGGGGGGGCTGCGGGCGGGGGCTGTCAGCCGCCTGTCAGCCCGCAGCATGCTCGGGGATGCGGGGGGCGCGGTGGCCACCTTGGATGCACGGGGTCCCGGCAGTGCCGCCGTCCCGCGTGGGTGCTCGGGGCAGCTTGGGCGCGCTGACAGGACTCGGGGTTCCAGGGCATCGCTGGCAGCCCTTGTGCGTGGGCGGGTGCTCAGGTTCTGCGGGTCCTGACCACTGACATGGGTGCTGGGGGTCCCCGGGTGTGCTGGAGGCTGACATGGGTGTTCCGAGGAGTGCTGTCGATTATCTGCATGAAGGCTTGGGGATCCTCTCGGAGTGTCCGGGCGTGCCGTGCATGTAGCGGGCACAGCCCCCGATGTGAGGCGCTGGGAAGGGTGCGGGATGCTGTGAGGCACTGGCGGGGTGCAGGGAGCACTTTTCGGGGTTCAACTGTGCTGCTCGGTGGAGATGCAAGGGGAGCTGGGCAGCACAGCCTGGCTGGGGTGGGAGCTGTGGAGGCTGGTGGGGCTTGTGCCCAGCAGCGTCCCTGTGGGGAGAAGCTGGGCTGTGGGGACCAGGCCTGCTGTGAAACGTTGGAAAAGGGAATATGGGGGTTCTCTGCAGCTGTGGGAGCACTGCGTAGCACAGGGACAAGAGGATTGATGCTGTGACTGGGAGGTGTCAGGCTGGCATGGGCATGATGGCCTGGGGAAGGGGTTTGTCCGTAGCCTCGCTGCAGGCAGGGCAGGGGGATCTGGCAGTGCTGACTCTCCCTTGTGTCGTGCTGAGGTGGGTTATTACAAGCAGTACTTTGGAAAGGAAGGATTCAACACGCATGATGGGAAGTGGCAGTGAGTTTTGCTGTGAAGCTCACTTTCTGGAAGATTTCCTGATCTTCACGCAGCCCCAGCTCAGCTGGGGAGAGCTGTCAGGGTCAGCAACAAGTTATATTTTGCTTTTGACTTCTGGCGTGGGGCTGCCACTGTAAGGGACAAATTGCTGTCACTACCCCCCAGCTTTCCTAATAGGATCAAATTGCTCTTGTGTGTAGGTGGCAAAAAATGCACATGAAAGTGGTCAAGGAGTTGGGTTTTAAGTGGAAACCAAATGTAGATGTTCCTGTCTTTGCTGTTTGCAATGACAAGGAAATGGCATGGTGGGGTTTTGCTTTGGTTTGAAGTGTTTGTCGTGTGGATGAGACGAGTTTTTCAGCTTTTTCTCACTGGTTGCAGGAGAGTGGAGCGCTCGCTCCCTGCTGCTACGCAACCTTTAATCCAGACACAAGGCAGGCAAGTCACGATGAGTGCATTTCTCTGGCTCTTCAAAGCAAAAAGCAGATGGGCCTGCTTGAAGGGGAAAAAAAAATCCACAGGGAGTGATCAGGCAGAGTGATGTCACCATGTTTATCTGGAAGACATTGCTGTTGGTACTCTAGGTGCTGTGCAGGCCATCTTTGGGTGGGGTACCCATGCCCGACCCGGCCCTGCACCCCCTCTGCCCACTCTCCTTGCCTTCTGCCAGGCTGTGGTACATGGCAGAGCCTCCCAGGTCTCTCTCCTGCCCCTTGGGCCCGTCACCGATGACGAATAGCTTCTAACGCTTTCCTTGTGTAAACTCCTGCTGCCGCTCTTCCCAGTCCCTGCCTCGCCGGATCGCCCTGCCTGCGGCGGAGCTGGTTCAGGACACGATTACATGTTCCGGCTGCCAGGGAGGAGGCTGGGCGGGAGTGATGCATGCGCTGCCTTCGGCTCTGGAGAGCCTGCCTGCCTGCCAGCCAGCTTCACTGCTGCTCCAGAGCCTGGTATTGCATGGGACACACCACTGCTTCCTGCTGCTGGTGTTGCCTGGTGCCTCAGGAAATACAGTGCTGCTGTTGTGGCCTGGGTAGCTGTTCCAGAGCAGCTGGGATCTGGAGTATCCAGAGCTGAGGAAAAACCCTTGCTCCCTGCTACCCTTCTGGTCGCCAGGCTGGACCCTCCCAGTGGTTGCAGCTCTTGGCTTGTTTTCCATGTACCAGTCAGGTTTGTGGAACAGTGCTCTGGGGAATTTCTAGGTGCTCTGGGGGTGAAGCAGCACTTGAGTGGCCTGGGCTGAGCATTCCCTGCACAGCCAGATGTGTTGGTCTGTGCTGAGGCTGCATCTGGTGGGCTCTCGTGTGACTTGGTGGGTTCATCATGAGCTCTGGCAGGAAATGAGACAGTTTTTTGCAGTAGTGACATTTCTCTGCTGCTTCCTCTTGCTCCCAGTTCTCCACCAGTGCTGGGGAGTGAGATGAGGAGTACCAGGACTGCTGGGGCAGGGGTGGTGCCTGGGGCATGACAGTCCAGAGGAGCCGTGGGGCAGGGACTGGGTCACCAGTCTGTGGCGCAAGAGCTTTGCACATAATTTCCCTGCCTCTGGTGCTCCTTCCCAGTGGGTGTTTGGGATGCTGGGTGTGGCATGTGTGGGAATTGAACCAGCTGACTGGTTTCTAGACAAAGGCATGAGGTGTGTGTCCTTGGTGAGGCTTGTGCTGGTGCTCCTGGCTCGCTGGACACTGCTGGAGTTTCTGCTGGAGCAAGAGCTCCACGGTGTGCAGGTGCCTCATCCTGGGAAGCCCCTTTTTCCCATAGACACCTCCTTGGCTGTGAAACCTTTAGGGCAGGTGTTTTGCTGTCAGCACATGGTCTGTGCTCCTCTCCGATGGGAGTATAATTTTTTTTTTAATTCTCTTTAATAAAAAATCTTCAATAAGGAAAAAAAAAGGAAAAAAAAAAAAGAGAAGTTAGGAAACTTTCCCTTCCCTGGCAAGAGCAAGCTGTTCCCTCGCAGCACACTGTGTGCGAGTTAAAAGCAGTTACACTTTCCTGGCCCGTCCACTTGACAACTCTAGTCCCAAGTGCCAGAGCAGGGGACACAGTGCCAGCATGTCCCCTCCTGCCCCACTGCCTGTGGTGTCACACTCGCCACCCTTAGAGCAGGGGTACACAACTCCCTTGTCTGACATGAAGTGGGTCACATCCAGGCTCTGCCTGCAGGATCCTGACCCCGTTCTGTCTGGGTGTGCCCAAAACGTGGGCATGAGCCTGAAGGAAGAGCCAGTGGGAATGTGCCATGCACCTTTGACCTTAGGACATGCCAGCTCCGTGATTGCTTGGGCGGGAGCATGCGGCTGTATAAAAGCCCTGGAGGAGACCCTGCTCTGGCAGTGCGAGCCGGTCTCTCTGCACAATGGCTGACCCCAAGCAGCCTGAGAATGGGGCTGTTGAGCTGGGCACCTCTAACAGCGCTGCCCCTACAGGGACCATGTCCACCCGGCGCCTCCGCAGCGAGGACTACAATGATTACAGCTCCACGGATGTCTCACCAGAGGGGAGCCCTCCCGAGGGCATGAATGGATTTGCTCACCCTGAGTCCTACCAGCGCTTCGGGGAGACCAATGGGACAACGTGAGTGATGTTTCCCTCTTTTCTGGGCTGGCTCAGCACCAGGGAGGGGGGAGGAGGTCATGGTGGCTCCCTGCTGCCTGCTGGTTTTGCTGCTGGATGCTGGAGCTGTGATTTTATGGGGAGTTCTCCTGGGGATGGTGAGAGCAGAGCTGTGGTCCTACATCTCTAGGGTGCTAGCACCAAGCGAGCAGCTTCCCCATTGTTGCCCTTTGTCTCTGGTGAAGCTGGGCTTGCTGGCAGTGAGCAGTGATTGATTCTTTTCTGAGTATTTCCCTGCTCCAGCTTGGTTTCATCGGGAGCTCTGGCAAGCAAACAGTATGCCCATATTCTGAGGATACATAGGCATGTTGCAGCCGTGTTCTGGGGGTTTTCTTGTGCCCCAGTGTGCAGAGAATGCTGTCTTTTCCTGACAGAGACTGATGTCTCTACTCAGAGACTTCCTTGTGCAGCTTCTTGGTGCTGGACTGTGCTTGTGCTGGGGTTTTGCCATGAAGCTGGTTTTGCAAATGCTCACCCAAAATCAGTTTGTTCAGTCTTTGCCTTCACACCTAGCTTGGTCCCAGCTAGCTGAACTGGGTTCAGGGGACAGGATCATGACCTCCATGTGCATTCCCTGCAGCAGTTCAGAGCTGCTGTGGACCCTCAACAGGATAAGCTATGTATGGTCTGGGTGTGGACACCTTCTGACAGTCACCTCTGCATCTGCTCTCCCTCAGGTGGTACCAGACCCTGATCCATCTGCTGAAGGGGAATATCGGGACGGGGCTGCTGGGTCTGCCTCTGGCTGTGAAGAATGCTGGCATCCTGGTAAGGCAGCTCAGCCCTGCTGTGCTGGAGCTTGTGGGGCAGAGTGACCCCGGGGCACTGGGCAGCTCACGTGGCCAGTGTTGGAGGTATTGGGGCTTGAGTCCCTGCCCAGACACCTCTCAGTGTTTGATGACTTGCAGATGTTTGCACCCCAATCTCTGTGGCTTTGTTTTGCTGCTGAGACTGTTCCTGCTCTTCTTTCGTTGTTGCTGTCTGGTGTGGGGAAGTTCAGTGTGTGAGCTGGGTCTGTGGTTTCCTCTGCTAGGGTGATGTAGGACGCTGTGTCCAGGCCATGACCTCTTCATCACCTGCATAATAGGGATGTGCAAGATAGTTTGGAAAACAATTCTGGAAGCGCTTTGCTACGCCCAAACTGCCCTAACTTGCTTCTTTTGCATCATTCCTGCCAAGCTCGTGGCTCTGTCAAGTTACTTGGTCCTGGGGGGCTGGTTCCTGGGAGCTGCACCAGAGCTCTGGTTCAGCCTTCAATGGTGTTTGCACTCACCCAGCCTGTGGAGTTCTGTCTGGAAGCAGAAGGTACCATGCAGCTCTGCCTTTGGCCATCAGAGTGCAGCTTTCCCCCTCTCTTCCCTGCAGCTGGGTCCTCTGAGCCTGCTGGTGATGGGAGTCGTGGCTGTGCACTGCATGGGCATCCTGGTGAAATGCGCTCATCACTTCTGCAACAGGTAAGGAGCAACTCCCCTTTCAGCCCTGCAGCTCCTACAGTTCTTCACCCTTGCCCAAAAAGCCCTGGGGGTTTTCTGAAGCCCCTCAGCAGCAAGCTGCCCATGTCAAAGCCTCAGTTGGGAACTGCTCTGCTTTTTCACAAGAACTGTTTCCTTTTAGTGTCACTGTTTGCCTTGGCAAGTAGCAGACAGCGCTGATGTGATGACCCTTCTCCCTTCTCTGGACAGGTTCCAAAAGCAGTTTCTGGATTATGGAGGTGCTGTGATGTACGGGCTGGAGGCCACTCCCAGTGCCTGCCTGAGGACACATGCCATCTGGGGAAGGTACTGCTCCCCTGCCCCAGACATGCTGTCTTGGAGCCCAGCATGTGCTACAGCTGGGACAGAAGAACCTCTGGTCACTGAGCTGTGTTAGCAGATAAACAAAAATGCTATTTGGCTCACCTGCCCTGAGTGCTCAGTGTCCCCCAGAGGTAACGCTGAGGTCTTTGAGCCAGTACTACCCCCAGCCAGACGTGACTTAGAGTAAAGGAGAGGGATAACTAAGTCTCCACAGCATAACAGAGGGGTGAATAGGGTCTTGCAGTGCTGGCCCATCTTGCTAGACAGGGAACATGTCCAGTGGCTGCTCCCTGCCGTGTGGGTGTCCCACATTACATCACACAGATCATTGCACATCAGGGGATGGAGGCATTCACCTGTTCCTCTGTCCAGCGAGTGTTGTCTCCAGCTGTGGCAATTCAGCAGCAGACTGGAGATGCTAGACCCAAAGAGGAGACTTTTCTCCTGAGGCTGATCCTGACACTGAGGAGGGGGTGGGGGGATACTGGAGAGCCTGAGATCTGCGAGGCTGGGTGGAGAAAAGGTCCTCTCTCCTGGTCACAGAGAAGTGAGCTGGGTGTGCTCTGATCTGTACACCCCAACCTTGTGGGGGTGTGCAGATCACTATGCTGCAGTGTGCCACTGCAACCCAAAGCAACCCAAGTGAGCTCTTATTTCTGTGTGATCTGGCTGACAAATGGTCTTCTTTTGCTTTTCAGGCGCATAGTGGGACTCTTCCTGATCATCACTCAGCTGGGTTTCTGCTGTGTGTACTTTGTTTTTCTGGCGGACAATCTGAAACAGGTTGGACTTACACCTCCTTCATGAGCAGGGGGGAGGTGAGAGGGTGTGAAGGTGCTTGGGTTGTTCTTAGCTCCTGTGTCTTGTGCCCTGTTCTCCACCAAAAGTCTGGTTTCTGTAGGATATACTGCTCAGAAAAGTACCACTCCTCTGCCCAAATACATTGGAGGATTGGTTTTCCTGTTCAAACAGAGCAGGTTTTCCTGAGAATCTCTGTGATTTTGCAGAGGTGCTGGAGCTGTCTGTGTTGCCTAGGAGAAGTGGGACCATTCCTAGTGAGGGAACAACAGGAAAGGGATGAAAGCAGAGGGACTGTGCCTTTTCTGTCCTATCCCCCTAGTTAATTGGTTTATTGCTGTCGATGGTAACGTGTGGGTCTCAGGACCTGCTGTGAACCTCTCTTCTCCTTTCCTTGGATCTGTTTGCATTCCAGTTTCTTTCCTCATCCTGTGGCTCTCGAGCTTAATTACATCGTTAGAGAAAGAGTTTCTTCCTGCCAGGCTTCAGGAGGAAATAAACAGAAACTCTGAACCGCTTGGCTGGCTCCTGTTCTGTAAGAAACTGGGAATAATGAGTCCCCATTCCCAGCCTTTGCCAGCTCCGTGCCTTGCAGGCACTGCTCAGCTTTTTTCCCCATATACTCCTGCTCTGCTCTTGCAGCAGTGGTCACCTGGTCACTGCCACCACGGCTCTTCAGTGATGGCCATCAGCTTCAGAGAGGGCTTCTGGGGAGCAAGGGGAGGTCCTGCCAGTGTGAGCCTCTTCCTCTCCTCCTGGAGCAGCAGCTGAGGAAATTCCCATTGTGGGGTGGCAGGAGGAGTAAATGGGTCAACACTGGTGATCTGATGCCAGCAGCCCTGAGAGCAGGAGGCAGCAGGGTGTGTGCAGGGGCCAGGCTGCTGCTTGCCCCCGCCCCGGGAACAACCCCCTGCTCCACTTCAAGGTGGGCTTCTTTCTCCTCAGCCCCTCACAGCAAAGACTGAAGGCTGCCTCAAGCCTCAAGGGAAATTTGCAAAAACCTGCAAATCCACACAATTTTTTTTAGGCCGCAGGTGGGAAACCCCTTGGCTTTAGTTTTGGAATTTTTTTGGGTGGGGAGAGGGGAGGAGTGTTGCTTGTTTCTTTTTGTGGTGAGGAATAGCATGTTAGGTGGGGAGTCATGGTGCAGGTGGAATCTTGGGCAAGGTGCCACTGTGTTGGGCAGGGCTTTGGTTTGGAAAATGGCTTTTGAGCAAGCCATGAAGAGGCAGGGCAGGCTGGGGCTTGAGCCCCACTGTCCCATGGGTGCGTGGCCTCATGCTGCCCTCTCCCACAGAGGATACTGGTGTACACAGAGTTCTCCAGCCTCTCCTCTCGGGCAGGACTTGCTCTGGAGCAAGTTAAATCAGTTTTCAGGCCACTCTTTGCTGCAGTGACTGGACAGGACCTAATACCTGAACCAGCTTAGTCATGGTTGTGTTGGTTTTTCAGTGAGCCAGTGGTTTTTCTTGGGAGGGATGGCTCAGCCACCCAGTTCCTGGGCCTGAGATGTCTCTAAAAGTGAGCACATGGCCTGAAGTGCCTTTGGAAGAAAAGGCCCCAAGGAAAGAATGATTTGTCATGAAGAAGGTGAACTTGAGGCCAGCAGTAGTTTCCAGATGTCCTTGCACGTGAATGGGGCGCTGGGTGACTGAAGGACTGTGTGACTTACATAACAACTTGGTGCAACAAGAAGAAAAGGACCTTTGGAAATAGCACTTAGTGCCTCTTTCCTCTCTTCTTAACTGGCCTCAGGGGCTGTGCAAACATGCAGTCTGTGCTCTCTGCCCCCTGTGTGCCTGGCTGCTGTGTCTTCCTGCTTGGTGAACCTGGGGTCAGGCAGGATTTGCTGTCCTGGCTCAGGTGCCATAGTCAGTCCTACCTCTGCCCCCTGCAAGATAACAGGGATTTGCTTTAACTATCTGAAAACATGTGTTGGTGTGATTTTAATCAGCAAGCTGTGTTTGAAGTGAGCTCTTGGGGTGCTCTGGCCCACCTGGGATGGGCTGCTAAGATCTGTGGCTTTTAGACCTGTGTGGTGGGGTTCACGAGGGCTTTCTGTGCTTCCCCAGGTTGTCTCTGCTGCAAATGGGACCACCAATGACTGCAGCTCGAACAGGACAGTGGTGATGACGCCCACCATGGACTCCCGGCTGTACATGCTTTCCCTCCTGCCTTTCGTGGTGCTGCTCACGTTCATCCAGAACCTCAAGGTCCTGTCCGTCTTCTCCATGCTGGCCAACGTGGCCATGCTTGTCAGCCTTGTTGTGATCTACCAGTACATTGTCAGGGTACGTGTGTTCAGCTCCCCTCTCATTTCTGTGCTGTCCCACTTTTTGGCAGGTGGAGGGAGCTTGGCAGTGGGGTGTTTGGA
The DNA here is from genome assembly GCA_013396875.1 of Vireo altiloquus. Lineage (NCBI taxonomy): Eukaryota > Metazoa > Chordata > Aves > Passeriformes > Vireonidae > Vireo > Vireo altiloquus. The sequence goes on from VZRF01011327.1 coordinate 124,570, forward strand.
TGCTGTGGGGTGCTGCTTGTTCCTGTGGGCATGATGGTTCCCTCTGCTCCGCAGGGCTTTCCCTGCAGCATGGGGCTGTGACAGGGAGTGATGGGAACAGGCCAGGTCTTCCCCATCCTCCCTGTCTGAACTCTGCATGGGCTTTTTTCCAGGACATTCCTGATCCCAGAAACCTGCCTCTAGCAGCAGCCTGGAAGACCTACCCTCTGTTCTTTGGCACTGCTATCTTTGCTTTTGAAGGCATCGGTGTGGTAAGTCTGGACGTGTGGCACTGGGGCTGCTGCACAGGAGGCTCAGCTCTGCTAAGACTTGCTGCAGCACCTGCTCTGCTTTGCAGCTGCATTTGCAGCTGAACTTCTCTGACAATAGCCCAAATTCTGGATGATGCTGTTAGCTTTAGCTCCAGGCTGTCTCCTGGGTCAAACTCTGGTGCTTCCTTCTGAGGCTGAAGGAGCACATGCTCCAAACCTCAAGAGGTTGGTTGCTGCTTTAGAGGTGGTTTTATCAGGCAGTAGATTGGGAATCACACCAGCCTTTGCCTTGGGCTCTGCTGGCTGACCTGCAGATGAGGAGTTGTCCTGAATCTTGTCACCGGGCTGGAACCTGAAGTTGCCTAAATGGGAGGCCAAAAAGCGTGGCATGAAAAGATGTGATCCATTCCTTCCCACCCAGCTGTGGAGGCACCGAGATCTCCCTTCGGCAGCCGCGTGGCCCCAGCCTGCCCATGCAAATGGGCCTCTCATGCAAGATGCTGTAAATAGACCAACCGTGTCTGTGAAAAAAGCTGGGTGGGTGGGTGGAGAGCTTAATGATTCCCTAAGATGTTGTGGGTTGTTTCCGGGAGCTCCCTTCAAAGGATGAAAAAATGTTTTCATCTCTTAATATAAGCTGGCTGTGTAAACACAGGTCTGGAGAGGGCCAAATCTGTTACAGGAGGAGTGTTTACTGAATGCTATGCCCTGGGCAGAGGGTTCTTGCCAGCACTGAGGCACAAATGCTCTCTTCCTTGCGTGGCTCGGAGGTGAAGAAGCAAATAAAAGTTATTCCTGTCCTGCCTCCTCACCACATCTGCCACTGTGTCTCTTCTTGAAATCAACACCACCCAAGGACGTCTATAAAAATGTTTGCTGAAGGCTTAGTGTTAGTGTTATAGAGGTGAGAGATTTACTTCTGTCCTTCCTCTTTTTATTATCCTGCCTGGTTGAAATCTGTCCAGGCAAACTTGATAGGAGAGGAGAGTCTGTCTTGGTCTTTCCAGGATTTGCTGGGGAAAATAGGACAGTGTAAAACAGTGGGCATGGCTGTGCTGTTTTGGAGTGCAGAACTTAAAGCACCCAAGGTATGGAGTGGTTGGCATTGCTCCAGGACCCAGCACTGGACACAGCTCCTGCCAAGGGCAGAGAGCAGGTCCCATTCTTAAAGCAAGCTTGTGGGTGACCTGTTGGAGACTTCCTGTGCTGAGCCTGAAGGTCTCCAAGGGGAGCACAGAAATTGGATCTCCGGTACAAATTTTTTTTCAGCTGGATTTTCCAGGCTCCATGTGTGACTATCCCATCCCCTGGCTGTGCTTGACCGTGGGGCTGCCCCTCCAGCTTTTTGGGGCTGAGGAGTATAGAGGAATGGGCAACCTGCTGCTCTGTCATCTTCCTCCTCCTCTTCTCTCAGGTGCTGCCTCTGGAAAACAAGATGAAGAACCCCCGGCAGTTCCCAGTCATCCTCTATGTGGGGATGACCACTGTCACCATCCTGTACATCAGCCTGAGTGTCCTGGGCTACCTGCGCTTCGGGGCAGACATTCAGGCCAGCATAACACTCAACCTGCCCAACTGCTGGTGAGTCCCTGTGGGGGGTTGAAGGACTGGGAAGTCCCAGAGAGGGAGGTGGGAGAGGGGGTGGCAGAGGACTGCTTAAGAGAGCTAATCTGGGTGAGTTTGAGGATAGCCATATTTGCCAAACTTCAGGGAGTGAGACAAGGGTTGTCTGATGTACAGGCTGGAAGAGGCTCGCTGTGGTGTCTGAGCCTGCTTTCGGAGCTCAGGCTGCTTCATTGGGGTCCCTGGTGGTCCCTGCCTGGGTAGGTGCAGCTCCTGCCTTTTTCTTGGAGCCTCGTGCCTTTTTGGCACTCAGGAGTGCTCTGGCTGGCAGATGTTGAACGCAACCCCCATGCAGCCATACCAGAACACCACTGAATTGTGCAAAACCCGCTTATCTTCCTCAAACGTAGCACATGAAAAACTAATCCAAAGCTGGGAGCTTCCAGAGGGAGTGAGATGTGACGTCTCCATGCGTGGGTTGTGTTTCTTGTTTGCAGCCCTGGAGCTCAACCTCCCACTTCTGGGCTCCACATTGTGCCTGGATGTGGCTCATCTCAAGCCAGTGCTTTGCCTGTGAGCACTGGTGCCACGAGGATACTCCTTCCTTCCGTGGGGGCTGAGATCTGCAGCAGCCTCCCAAACTTGTCTGTCCTCTGGGATCTGGTGAAGCCTCTTGAGATGCTCCAGTTGCTGTCTGGAGCCCTGTGGTCTGACCCCATGCCTGCCTGCCTGCCCGGAGGGGCTGTTTCTCCTCTTGCCAGGGCTGGTGGCTGCTGCAGCAGCTGCCCAAGCTGTGTGCTGCTCTGTCTGGGGGGATGGGTGCCTGCTCAGTGTCCTGGCTCCATATTCATCCTACGGGAGAAATGCAAGCAGTTCTCTTTGATGGTTTCTCCTGGCTTGAAATCCTGCAAGAGACCAGAGTTAGAACTGGAGCTGGGGGTGCCTGTCTTCCTCCCCAGCCCATCCTCTCTGCTGCTAGTAGCACCTCTCTCCATGCAGTTTGACTCACTGTCTCATTGTTGGAGTAAATTTGGGCAGGACTCAAGTTTTGAGTCACTGGGGCTTCCACATGCTGTCCTTGTAGAGTTGCACAGCTGAGGCTCTGAAGACTGCAAGGATTTGACAAAAATAGAACCTGGTTTTGTTTTAATTATTGCTGTGTGGGTTTCTTTTCAGTTTGAATGCATGGATGTTCATTCATGCTGGGTTTGTGTAGTGACTGCACTGCTGGATGTTGGCATTGGTGTGGTAGAAGATCCTGTTCCTGCCAAGAGCCTTGTCTTGTCCCCTGCAGGGGCTGGGAGCTCTGCCAGGTCCCTGCTCTCAGTGAGGAGGGATGGGGCTGGTGGAAAGGTGTGCCTGTTTTGTAGGGAGGTCTGAATCCCACTGTGCCAAGCACAGGAGGTGTGAATCTCTTCTGCTCAGTAAACTGAAGTGCAGTTTGGAGGGGATGAGATGCTGCTACCTCTCCTGAAGGTGGAAAGCAGGTCATTTCCAGGTTTGGGCTCTGCATGCCACAGCCTGCAATGACATCTGCTGACCTGAAATGTGCAAAGGGGCTTCTGCAGGGAATCTCAGCTCTGTTTGCCCTGAAGAATGTCGTTCCTTTGGAACAGGTCCTTAGAATGGGATTACTGTGACCTGCTAGGCTACAGAGAGAAGAGTGCAAATGCATATTTCTAGGAGTATCCACATCTTCTGTCTTTTCTGAAAGTACACTGCTTTTCTGAAAGTAAAGTATTCTAAAGTTACTTTTTGAAAAGTGACTCTAGGGTTTTTTGGATAGTGAGAAGAGAACAGCCCTTTGGACTCAGTGCCTGGGGAAGCCTGGGCACGTGGCAGGGCTCCTCTGGCAGGTGCAGGGAAGGTGTGCTGTGGTCCTTGTTGCTCTGCATGCAGGACACCTTGATGTTTGTGCATGTTGCCTTTTGGCAGAGCATTCAGTGGATGTTGGACTTGGAAACAGGTTATCTCAAGTGAGGGCTGTGATAATTGAGATAAAGTCTTGACTACTGCTCCTGTGCATTAAACCACAGGTGTTGGGTGAAGGCTTGCTCTTGAGATGAGTGTCTTGCCCATCCTGCCTCGCCTGCAGCTTTTCTTCCTGGCAGTAAAAGGCTGGGCTGCAGGAGCTGGTCCTAAGGGCTGTGGGTGAGAAGTCATGGGGTTTGCCTGCAGCCTGGGAGACAAGGCAAGGATTGTGGTGGACATGCTGCAGCCTTCCTTGGCTGTAGCCATTGCCTGGAGGTCTCGGGGGCAGGTTTGGTGAACGTCTCGGGAATCGTTGAGTTACAGGGTGACTAAGGACTTTCCCAGTCTCATTTCTCTAAAACCACAGCTTCCTCAAATGAGGAGTGTGGCAGTTCCCAGTGCTCAAGTCTAACCACAGAGTCCAAAATACTGTGCTGCTGTGCAGAAATCCTCCTTGCCTCCTTGGAAGGGTTGCCTCACTGCACCATCAGAAGGGTGAAGAAATACTGTAGTGAGAGGGAAGCTGTTGGGTTGCATGTGGCCAGTTGAAGGTAGGTAATGACAGAGCTTACGGTCCCAGGAGGGTATTTCACTTCTTGCAGCCTTTTGGGATGGCCTGGCATGGCAATTTGGCTGAAGCAGGCGTTGCTGTGGTTGGCAGAGTGCCTCTCCAAGGCCCTGCATTGGCCTGTGTTTTCCATGGATCAAGGGTAATGCTTGAATTCTTCTTCGAATTTAAAATGCCCTTTGATCTTGTTTTCCTGGTTCCTGACTTGTGCAGGACAGGTACACAACCTTCTTCTGTACTTTTTTTTAGAAACAGCTATTACTCGTGGATTGCCCTGGAGTGCTTTGTGGATTTTATAGAATCACTTGCTTGGCAATTCAATGATAAGATATGCCAGCTGTGGGTCGGTGGCTCAAGGCTCCTGTGCACACCTGTGGCTGCATGGGTGCACTCTGGACTCTGGAGATAACTTTGTGTTCAGTTTGCCTGTGGAACTTCATGGTAATTTAGGTTGGAGAGGACACCATGGGATCACTGGGTCCTCTCACCTGCTCAGAGCAGGGCCAGCTTAAATGTTGAATTATCAGTAAGGACAGTGGTTCTCTACCAGTCCAGGCCCTTCTTCTGGCCCTTAGCCATCCTTTGGAGATGCAGCTCTGTCCCATTGCATCTGGTTCTTCTGCTGTGCAGCTCCAAGAAGAGCTTGTTACTGTCTCCTCTGTGCCCTCCTATTAGGCAGCTGAAGACATTAGTAACATCCTCTTTTAACCTTCTCATCATGCTGAACGAGCCCAGGGCTTGCAGCCTCATTTTGTAAATCATGCTCCAGCCCCAACTATCTTAGTAGCCTGCACTCAACTTGCTCTGGTAGATCAGTGTCCTGTCTGGGGAGTATCAGGACTGGACACAATACTCAAGATGCACAAGCCCCAAAGAAGAAAGTAATCCCTTAATCCCTATCCTTAACCTCCTGGTTATGCTTTTGCTAACACAGCCTGGTTTGTGATTGACCTTAGTCACTGCAGGGTCCTGCCACTGCCTCATGTTCAGTCTGCTGCCCACCAAGACCCCTAGGTCCTGTTCTCCTGGCTCCAGCCCTTCCCATGTGTGGGATTTTGTGTTTGCACTTGAGCTTTGCCTGTGACATCATGTTGTTGCTCCAAGCTGTGTCAACCATTTCCTCCAATTTGATCTTGCTTGGAATTTGCTGAGAATGTGTTCTGGGTCACTGAAAGCTCATCCAGGTCACTGATGAGGATATTTCTGTGATTGCCCCTTGGCAAATCCCTTCTTGCTGTTCATGCTGTCCAGAATGTGCCTGGAAATGGATGCCAGGAGGACTTAACCCATACTCTTCTGGGGATTGAGGTGAGGCTGACTAGCCTGTAGCTTCCCTCATCCTTCTTGAAGGTGGATATTATTCTCCTCCCGAGGAAGCAGAACCTCTCCTTTGAAGATGATAAGGTGGCTTCAGGCTCCTGTTGGCCACAACCTTGAATACATCTGGTCTGGTCCCATAGACTTGTGTAACATTCCATTCACTTAGGTGATCCCTAACTCCATCTGTGGGAAATGTTTGACTCTGCCATAATCTGCCACTAGTGTTCAATGTTATCTTGCATGGGAATGCTTGGATTTCTCTGATTTGAGGCTGTTGTAGCAGGTGGGTGCTGAGACCCAGCATACAGAAGGGCACAGGCCCAAAAAAGGTAGGGAATGCAGGAGTCAGATATATTCCTCAGCTTGGATCCACCCCATATTTACCCAAGTCATATGGCCAGGACCCATGTTTCCTGCTTGGTCAGCGTGTCTTGAGTTGAGGAAGGGTTAGGACCATATGTGAGGTAACCAGATGTTACTTTTCTTTTGGAGAGGCTTTTTCTACTGCTGGGAAGCTGAGGGCAGAGATGGGGCTGGGAGGTGCCTTTTGGTCACCTGTGACTGGCTCTCTCTTGGAGCCACACTGGATGACTGCAGGATCTGGGACATGGTGAGATCTGACTTGGGGTGAGCCCGAGGTGCTGTTTGCAGGCTGTCTGCACTCTGCCTTCCTTCTGCTCAGCCCAAACTGCTCTTTTAACTGTCTTCCCCCAAACATACATTATGCAGCATTCCAAAAATAGTTGCTCTTTTTTGTTTGATGGAGGAGGCTGAGTTGCCTATCCATGTTGCTTTGCTGAAACATTGTCATGTTCACTTTGCATGGAAGCCCAGACTTATCCCAACCCAGACTGATGTCCTCTTCCCCGTCCTCAGAAGCCAAGCAGTAGCTGGAATCTGTAATCATGGCTGCAGCTGATACATGTCTTTGCTGTCTCTTGCTCAAGGAAAGTCCTTGTGAATTAAATGCATCACCCCTAATTTTCTAAGAGTGTTCAGGAGTGGAAGCCACTGGCTCACAAAAGTTCTTGCAGAGCATTCCCTTTCTGCTGTTGATGTTGCAGGGCCTGGAGCAAGAGCCTGTCTCACTGTGTCCTTGTCCTTTGCAGGCTGTACCAAGCTGTCAAACTGCTCTTCTCCTTTGGGATTTTCTTCACCTACGCCGTGCAGTTCTACGTGCCTGCCGAGATCATCATCCCTCCCCTCGTGGCCCGGGTGTCGGAGCGCTGGGGCTGGCTGGTCAACCTGCTCCTTAGGGTGGCCCTGGTCTGTGTGACCTGTGAGTATAAACCACCTTGTCTGACTTCCCCGGTGAGGCTGTGGCACATCCTTCCCACTGAGCCTTCACCCCTCGCCCCAGCACCTCTGGCCCTGCTGCTCAAGGCCTCACAGCTGGCAGTCCCTGGGCCTGGCCTCCAAGGAGCAGCAGCAGTGGTCCTTTGCCCCCTTCTGTATGGGACCAGTCTTCTCAGTGGAGGAGTAGTAAACTGCATTGTTTAGAAGTGGCAGATCCCCATGGAGCCTCAAGCCCGGGATTCTCCCGATGGCAATTTTGCAGGACATCACATCCCACCACAGTTTGCATGAAACACCCAGCACAGGGTTCAGTGCCAGGGCAGCTCAGAGCAGAGGCACAGCGAGGTAGGCAGTGTGCAGCCAGGCTCCTCGTGCCTGTGTGACAGGGATGTCACTGCAAAGGAATCACTGACCGTGAGGGATGGGGTGTTCTTGCCTCCACACACTCAGTGCAGCTTGGAGCACAGCAGGAGACAACTGACAGGGGTAGGTGACCCAGAACCAGAGCCCTGGTGTGCTGCAGTGCAGAGTGTGCTGCTGGGCAAGTCTGCCTGGAGCAGCCCCACAGGGTCCCTCCCCTTCCCGGTGTGTGGTGCCTGTAGTGAGGTTCTGGTGCAGCAGGCTCCTGGCTGGAGCCTGGTGGACCTTTGGGAAAGGTGTGGAGCAAATCAGGTGGTGTCTGATTTTGGCTGGCTTTGATTCCTGAGGACTAAATGTTTGCTGTTGTCAGCACAGCTGAGACGCTTGACTGAGCTCCCTGGCGTCCCCTGCTGAAATGGAGCTTTGCTCTATGGCTTGATGCTGCTGATGCACCAGAGCTGAGCGTCAGGGACCTGGCCCTGCGTCCCAGCTGGCTTTGGTTTGGGTTTGAGAGGAATGTGGTGCTTACTCAGGGGTGGTGGAGCTGGCTGAGAGCAGTGCTGCTGTTTCTGGGCCCTCACTAATGATGGGCCAGAAGCACTGTGTTAACAGAGGTGGGCAAGGCCCATCTCCTCTGTGCTGAGTTCCTGAAACCTTCATGTCCTCAGAGGGTGCAGGGATGAAATCCTGCTATGGTGGGCAATGTGCTCTGGCCACTCTGTTGCTGTGGGTGGACTTGGAGCCTGCTTGTGGGGTTGAGGCCTCTCCTGGAAGGTGTTGGGCTGTGCCAAGCCGGGGAGGTGAAGGCTTGTAGATGGGATGGCTTTAGGCATCGGCAGTGGCTGTACCCTCCCATTTGGGGGTAGGGAGGCAGCAGAGTGTTGGTGGAAGGATGCTGGTTCCTTTGTACCTCCTCCCTTCACCCTTCCATGTAAGGGATCTCTGTGGCTCCTGCTGAGGATAAAAGCAATTAGGGGGGTTGCATGAATATTCATTGGATGATTGTGTGGCCACACAAGCCCCCACCAGGGCTTTGGCTCCCAAAGAGAGGATGCAATTTGGTGTATGGGTGTCTTTCAAGCTTAGACTTCAAAACCAGCACACTTAAAACCCCTTTGAATTAATACCTGCAGAAATCAGACCGTTTCCCCGGAGGCTGAGGACTGCAGCTGGTGCTTCAAATCTGCTTGTTTTAGAGGGGAGTTAATAATTGTTTACTTTTGAGTCCGAAGAGCAGTGTGGGGTGGGCTGAGGATGCTGTTGGAGGGGAGCTGCTCTGCTCTCCACACAGGCTGCTGGGGCAGGGATGCTGCTTGCAGCAGAGACCTGGCAGAGCACTCCTTCGCCTCTGTGCAGGGCTGAGCACCAGGATGAACTGGCTTTGTTGCTGTTTGCCTTGGTGAAGGGATGGTTTATCTCTAGGCTTATCCAGATGACAGCAGTGCTGCAGTAGTGGCACAGTCAATCTCCCAAGCCTTCCTTCTGCAGTTCCATGGGTGATCTTTGGCTCAGGGATGCTCCAACAGCCTCTCTTACCTGCAGCTGATAGCCAGGGAGAGAACAAATTCCTCCAGTCAGGAGCCCTGAGATGTCCCTTCTCCACAGAGGCTGCATCCACTGTGGTTCTAGGTGTCTCCTGTTTCCAAGCAGAGCTTTCAAAGCAATAAACCAATTTATTTCTCTTGGTCACTGATTAGGCACTGAAGTCTGCTTTGCTTGCAGAGGGTGCTCTTGTGTTGTGCAGAGCTCTGGTGACATCTCTCTGTCCTCTCCTGGCACCGTCCAGGAGGAGGGGGAGCAGGAATATCCCGGAGCTCACGCTGCTAAGCCTAAGCTGTCAGGAGTCTCCCAGGGGGATTTTCCTTGGCTGCAGTTTTCACCTAACAAATGTTTTCCCCCAAGCTGTGCCGTGGGCGTGCTGCTCCTGGAGCAGCTCTAAACACATGCAAACCACATGGATTCATTTAGGGTGGGGGGAGATGCCTTTTTCTTCCCATCTCCTGCTTTTATGGGGTTTCTGAGGCTTTATGGCTCCCCAGGTGTGGGGTGCAGGAGTGCTGGCTCGCACAGAGGGGTCAGGAATGCTGGCAGCCAGCGGCACCCATCCTGCTCAGCCCTGGAGCTTGCTCTGGTGGCGCCCAGGGCGACAAAAAGGGTTGTTAATTCAACAGCTTAATTGCTTCTTGGAGAGAAGGTGCCGATAAGACATGCAGCCTTGTCTTCTGTCAGGGAGGAGGGCAGAGGTGTGACTCAGCCAGTGGCAGCCCTGGGTGGGGTTTTGCTTGCTTTGACACGGGGAGGAGCATCTCTGCTCTCTGGGAGGTGGCAGCACTGATGTCGTGTCCGTTCCTTCTCCAGGCGTGCTGGCCATCCTCATCCCGCGCCTGGACATCGTCATCTCCCTGGTGGGCTCCGTCAGCAGCAGCGCCCTGGCTCTCATCTTCCCCCCGCTGCTGGAGATTGCCACCTACTACTCCGAGGGCATGCACCCCCTTGTCATTGCCAAGGACATCGCCATCAGCCTCTTCGGCTTCGTGGGCTTCGTGGTGGGCACGTACGAGGCGCTGGTGGAGCTGGTGGCACCCACAGCCACCGTGGTGAATGCCACCACTTTCCTGCTGCAGTGACCGTCCCCCCACGCCGCCAGCCCCTCTCGGTGCCAAGCTGGGGGTGCACGGACACTGGGCACTGCTCTGCTGGGAACAGCCTCCCCTCTCCTCTTGGGAAGTGTGGTGGGTTTGGTCTGTGAGAGGACAGGGCTGCCCAGCACCGTGGCTGCCTGGCTGCAGCAGCATCCTGCCCTGGGCTCCGTCTGGAAGGTGGGATCTGGGCTGGAGCAGTGCCTTCTGTGGGGGCTCTTAGGGCAGGTGGTAGAGCACAACAGCCCTTCTGTAAATAGTCAAGAGGTGAGGAATCCCAGGGATGTAGATTTTATTTAATTTTATTATTTTTATTTTTTTAAATCCCAACCTCTCCATATTTCCCCTGTCCCTTCAGTCAGGGCAGGGAACAGGGACTACTCTTTTTTTGTGCCAGTTTGATTTTTTTTTTTTCCTGAGCACTTTATTTTTACAGCAACACACAAACCTCAGCTCAGGTTAGAGAGTGTGGAGCTGCCTCCTCACCCTGGCCTTGTGGGGAGGGTGGGCAGAGCCTGAGGTGCAGAGCATCCTGGGGCCCACAGCTCTCTCTCAGTGGGATCCCCAGCCATGGGCAGTGGCTCCTGCAGTGCTCCAGCTGTTTCCAGCTGCCTTGAGCAGGAAGTCTGAGCAGGCCCTGGAGCTGGGCACGGCACCTCCCTGGCCTGGGAGGGTTTGCTGAGCCCTGGCCCACGCTTTCAGTAGTGACACTCATTTATCCCCATCCAGCGCACAACCCAGTGCTTGGCTTTCAGAAGCTTTACAGAACTGAGGCGTGTAGGGAGCAAACAGGCTCTGCCATAACGAGGGGCTGAGCTGGTCCCCTTTGGGTGGGATGGGGTGTCCCTGGGGGTCACCACGAGCCACTCACACGCCACAAGAATACATCACCTTGTTTACAGTGCCTGAGCTGGCCCTGGCACACTGCGCCTTCAGGCCGATACTGAATGTCAAATCACACACAAAAACTCCGTAGTATTTCTTTTTTTAACCCTATCTCTCCTGGTTCCACTTCTTCTGCATCCTCTGCCTCCGCCTAGCTCCTCTCCTCCTGTAGGATGCAGCTCTCTAAGCACTTCTCCCTGTGCTCCTGTTGCTTCTTTTGTCGTGGCTGGTGCATGCCTGGCAGGGGACGGTCCTGTGGCGCTGCTGCTTTCCTTCCTCTGAGAACCCAGCTTCCTCCCTAGAGAGTTTCCTTGCCTTTCTGCTGGATTTCTACATTTTTTTAAGACAAGGGAATAAGTGTATCCTCCACAGGATAGGCCAAACTCCTACCTGCTAATGTAGCATCTCCCAAATTCCATCTCTCTGTGGAGAGCCTTCATCCCTCATCCCACTGCAGCTGTGTGGGCTCTCCCTGGGGGTGGGCAAAGGCTGCGGGTGGTGGGAAAGGAGGGTGAGTACAGCACCAGTGGGCTGCGTTCCCATCTTTGGTGGAGGGAGAGGTTTGCGTTTATTTTCGGTGTTTGACTGGATTCTGGGAGGAGAAGGCTGCCTGGAGCAGTGTCCCTGCAGCCTGCCTCTCCCTGGGTGGTGCTTGTGTCTGCACTGCGTCCCCTTTGCTGGCAGTTCTGGGTGCCCCACGCCAGTACATGGCCAGGTGTGAGGTGGGTCTGTGCCCCATCACTGCCCTTTCCAGCCCCTCACTGCTCGCTGCATCTCTTGGGGTTCACCTTGTCTCCTCCAAGGCTATGCTGGATAAGGTTTTGTCATGACCAGCATTGCTTAGTCAGGAGCAGAGCAAAGCTTTAACTCAAATCCTCCCTCTGGAGGGCACCATGGGGATAGAGAGGAAGCACCCAGGGCTGGGAAGGGGCTCCAGGGCATGACACAGGTGGGAGAAGTGCAATATTCATGTCCATCTCTGTGTACTGACCCCAGTGTGGCCCTTGGGGTTGAGTCAGAATTGTCACCCTCAGCAGAGGAGGGAGTGCTGTGAGGAGCAGGGGATGTCTGATGCTTCCCCTTGCCCTGTTAGGAGTGCACTCTAAGAAGGCTGGCCACATTTTAGGGACAGCTGTGTGCCAAGGCATGTCCCCAGCCTGGCACTGGGCATCAGTGGGTTTGCTGATGAGGCTCTTGGCATCCGAACTCATTTTGCAAGCAGCAATGAAGACCTAATTTCCAAGGGGACTGGGATATCACAGAAGCATTAAATGGGTTTTGCACCTCTTCCCTTTTATTAGGGTGAACAGGGGTGCTTGAAGATGGGGTGCTGGTGGCACAAGTGGTGTGAGGGGCTCTGCTGAGCCAGGGGGACCTGGCACAGGACCCGATGGACACGAAAACTTGACACTTGTATATTGTAGGCTGCTCAGTAACCAAGAAACTTGTCTGTGTAAATATAGCAGTGGTCACGTCCGTGTCTTGTGCCTATGGATATTGTCAGTGTACAGCGCAGGTGCTGCCCAGTGGGAGGGCTGCTGCTGCACCTGAATCATGTATCTTACTTTAATCAATAAATATGATCTATTTTTTATGTGTAAAGGCTTTGGGGTGTGAAGTGTGAGTTTCTCATCCAAAAGAAGTGAGAGCAGGAGACGTGGAGCCCAGCAGGCAGCCAGGATCCCACCCTGTGCTGTTCCCACCCCCACACAGCACACACGATTTCCCCTCCTAGTCAGGATTGCAAATAAAAGTGTTCCAGCTTTGCTGCTCGGAAAATTTAATGTTTCTTCCAACCTCATTAATGCAAGTAGGTTGTGAGCAGAGCTTATGGGCTTGTAGGGCTAGGCTTTTCTCTACCCCACCAAAGCTGTGCCTTGGTTTCTCATCTTATTTATGCCAAAAGTGGGGCTGCAGCTGAAAAAAAGAGCTTGGCATGTGAAAAAAGATGGGGGATGCTGAGCTGCTGCTGATCTGCCCAAGAGATCAAAGGAGCAAAAGTCAGCCCACGCTGGGAGACTCTGCCAGCACTGCTGCAGCTCCTCACTGCTGAATAATTCATGCCATTGCAGTTTGTCATTACAGGGCTCTTGGGGAAATCAGTGCTATAAAAAGTTCATCTTTAGAAACTCTGGCAGAATTTTTTTCTTAAACGAGGAGGCTTTTGCAGGCTGACAGGGGCTGTGCATCTGAGGTCACCTGAACAACGGGACAGGAGGGACCACTGAGCACAGGCACCTCCTGGTGCTTCAGGGTATTTCTGACTATGGAGAGTCACCATGGTGGGATCCACAGCCATCCTTTGATGGCTGAGCACTGCAGGGCTGTTCCCATCCCATGAAATGGCTTTGCTGAGGCTGCTCCTTCCCAGGTGTCACTTGGTGGAGCATCATCTCAGTTGCTTTTGCCCTGTGCTATGACCACTGGCCAAAGAACCCTGGGGAGTTAAAAATCTGGAGGAAAATATCAATGTTATTTGTGCTGCTTCTGCTGCTGGGAGGAACAATTTGTGTTTTCCTTATGGGCAATAGTAGTGCCTGTTGCTGAGACACTTGAAAATTAGGTGTCCTCAAAACAAAGTGCAGGAATTGTGCCTTTTTAGGATGATGTTCAAAAAAATTTACCAAGCAGAGTAAAACCAACTAGATAAAATAGTTCTAATCCAGGCAGGGACTGCTTTCTGCTGAGCAGAGCTCGTAAAAAAATGTTGTGGAAGTGCCTAAGAGCTTTGAGAGGTAGAAGAGGTGGTGTTTGTTGGGGATGCAAATCAAAGCAGGGCTTCAATTTGGGTCCTTTCAAGCCCTTACTCCTGAGCTAACAGATCCAGGAGGTTCATAGTTTCCCAAAGCAAGACAAGGTACTGTGGGTCTGTCTGCCTTGTCCCTCTGGCCCCTACAGGATCCTCAAAATGTATTTAACTTGCTGTCCTGGTGCTCCCCTGAAAGCTTCTGGTGTCCAAAATAAGCTGTTTTTCCCCTGGCTGGAGCTAGGCAAGAATATCCTATTTATTTACACGAGAATCCCTGAGATAACTGAATAAAATCGTAATAGTAAAAAAATCCAAACTCTTTTAATACTTTCCAAAAATTCAACAACAAAAAAAAGTTACATCAAACAACCAACCAAAGGAAACCTCTCACGAAGAACTGATACATTTCCAAGCTCAAGGACAAACAGGCAAACCCACGCTCAGTAGCCTCGGTGTCCCTCTCTGGGCAGAGATTCCAGGCAGTGCTGGCCAGTGTTTCTGGGATACAGCACGGAGTCCCTGCTGCTGGCAGGACCATCTGCAGCTGCACTTGGCGTGGGACCATGACAGCCAGGGGGACAAGGCTGTGCTCACAGTCCTCGGGGCAGGGTCTCCCTTACTTGTGTGAGCACAGCCTGACTGGGCAGCCTGGTTTGAGTCTGTGGGTGGTTCCTGCTGTGACAGACCTTGTTGCTTGGTTTTTCTACAGAAATGGAGTCTTTTTTTTTCTTTTTCTTTTTTTTTTTTTTTTCTTCCCCTTGAACTTCTGTAAGCCAGTGAGGGATGTGCTGACGGGACCAGCTGTATTTCCTCTTCTCTCTCCCAGTGCCAGGGAGCAAACGTGAAGAGGGTTTGCACCAGCTGATCCATTCCATGAGCAAACTGTTGGCTTGATGCAAGCCCTTGGAGCCAGAGCTGGGAGCAGGGAGCCTCTGCTACCCCACATGGGGCACTGTCAGGCTGTGCATTGCTGGTCCTTTCACACCTTTCTCCACCATGACTGCTGCCATACCTGCAGTGCTTGCCCTCCTCCTCCTCATCCTCCCGGGAGCCAGGAAGCATGGGGTGGGAGGAGGTGGCACGCTGTGGTCCTACATGGTGTTGGAGGAAGTCCCCTTGGTGAGGTTAGTCATTGGCATCCCAGGAGCATCCTCCGTGTCCCAGCAGTGGCTGGAGCATTTCCCCTCCATTTGCAGCAGGAGCACCATTGGAGTGCAGCAAGGGGAAAGATCCAGCCAAAATTACAACCCAGCCATGCAGGGGGAGACACTGCAAGCGTGTGGGGGGGCACGCACAGGCCTCCCTTCAGCAGTGTGTGCCAGCCCCCTGCACTCTGTTCTACGTGGAGATGTGCTTCTCTCCCCATCCCACGAGCGAGCCGCGTTAGAACATCACCTCCTCGCAGCTCCCGTAGTCACTCTCCACCATGTCGGAGCCCTCATAGTTGGGTGGTGGCAGGGGCTGGGCTCGGATGCTGGGCTGGTGGCCGAGCTCGCAGTCGGCGTAGGAGGGCTGGGCCACGCTCAGGCGCATGCTGACCCTCTTGTAGCCCGGCTCGGGCTGGTACGGGACCCCCTCGCCCTGCACCAGCTGCGCTGGGTAGTAGCTGATGGCCGTGTACTCGTTCTGGCACTGGGATGCTCCCATGTCCACGGGGCCCAGCGGCAGGAAGTCCTCCAGGTTCTGGTTGCTGTAGCGGGGTGGGATGGGGGCTCGCTTGTTGCTCTGGTCCAGTGGGAAAGGGAAGCCCCCGTAGAGAGCGACTGGCTCTGTGTCTGCCGGGGGTGGGGGCGGCGGGGGGAGAGGAGGGTGAGAGGAGGGGGCAGGGGGGCCTTGAATGATCTCGTAGTGGGAATATTCCTGGACATCTGACGAGAGGTACCGGGGTGGCCAGTAGGTCGTTTCTGCTGGGTAGACTGGAAAAAAATAAGAGTTGTATTAGCTGCAGCTCTAGCAATTGTTGCCTCTCTCTTGCCCTCCTGCTAATTCCTTCTGAAAGCTCTGAGACTGTAGGAGATGTGGCAGACTGGAGAGGATGTTAGTTGCTACTTCTGGAGTTGTGGGGACCTGAGATCACCCCTGGCTGTGCTGAGGCAGTGTCCCCACCAGCCTACAGATATCCACTACTTGAGCACCCAAAACACACACTTCATCATGCTGTTTGGACGCAAAAAACTCATGTTAAGAAGGGACTAGGGCAGTGATCCTGTGATCCCCTGTGTCTCTCCCTTTCCCTGCAGTTACTCTTGTGAGGAACTCCTGCATGGAGTAACCTTGCTGTCCAGAGCCATTCAAGGTGTTTCCCTGAGAATGTGATCCCTCCGCCCAGGAGCACTGATGCAAATGTCTTCACTGAACTCCCACTGACTTTTAGGATCTTAATTTTTTCCTTTGATTTTTCTCTTTTACAGAGTTTTTTGACCCAGGATCACAACCTGCTATGGATTAATGGTTTCCCTGCTGATTGTGTATGAGACTGAGCAGGTTAAAGCAGAAAACTGGGACATATGGGTGAGCAGGGAGGAAAGAGCCAATGAAGGCCCTTTAGCAGGGCTCGGGCAGTATTTACCCCTGCTTAGCTTGGTTTTAGCCAACACCTTTTGTCCCTCACATTTCCAAACACCAGATCCACTTCCCAAGGGGAAAGAGCAACAAAGAGCTGTGGCTACTGACCCATCTCCTCCCTGGCCCAGGTGCACTTGATGAAGGACTCGTTGTCGGAGTTCGACGGGGGTGCAGCGGGGGGCAGGTTGGGGGCCACGCTGCACACGATGGTGCCCCGGTGCTTGGGGGCATTGGCCGAGTTGAAGGTGACGAACTCCGGGGTGCCGCTGGCTTTGCGCTGCTCCGGCGTGGCGCGGTCCAGGTTGTTGTGCGCCGCGTCGCTGAGGATGTTGAGCTCGATGGGGGGCACGCCCTGGGTGCCCACGCCCACGCTCTTGGAGAACTCGCTCTTGGAGAGCAGGTCGGGGTCCTCGCGGGCCACTGGCTTGTGTGCCTTGGCGCGGTGGCAGCAGCGCTTGCGGACGAGCACGAAGGCCACGGCCAGGATGGCTGCCCCCAGCACGCCGGCCGCGATCTCTGCGATCTCCTCGGGGCCCAGCGCCCACTGCGTGGGCACGATGGCAGGCGTGATGATGGGCTGGGTGCAGTAATCCCCCTGGTAATCCGACGGGCAGATGCAGTAGACGGAGCCCTGGCTGCTCACGCAGCGCCCGGCGTTGTGGCATGGATTGTCCTGGCACTCCTCTGCCAGCTTCTCACACCTGTGGGGAGAAAGGGATGGACATGACCACCATCAGTCTGTGATGCACCAGGACTGCCTTATCCTGTTCAGGGCTCTGGCTTACACCACCCAAGGATGTTCTGTCATGGTCTGATCTCCCTCTCTCGCTACCTGCTTCTCCTGGCAGAGGATTCTGGAGTATAAAATTATGCTTTTCAAGAGATTGTGTTTTACAGGGTGGTTCTGTTTTTCAGTCATGTGCCCAAAATTAAAATGCAGGCCTTCCTGCCTCAGAGGAGTGTTTGGAGTTCTAGGGCTAACACTGCATAGAGATGCTCTCATCCTGTTAAATCAGGGTCACGCTGAGGTGTGTTAACCTCTTATGAAGTCTCCCACGTCCTCCAGGCTCTGTGGAGCCTCTGGATGGTCTGTGGATGTCTGCAGGTTGCAACAAATATCTGGGGGAAAGACTACCCTGTGAGGTGGTGACTGGACACCCTTGTCAGAGAGGACTTTTGATATTTTATGGAGCATCTGCAGAACTGAGAGGGAATTTCTGATTCTCTGTCCTGCTCCAGCCCACACAACTTAAATGTTCCCCAACAGTACAGGGGAGCTTCAGCAATGACCTCCCCATGCTAGGGGGAATATACAATGCTTTATTGGCTTTCCTTCCTTTTTTTCTCATTACTGAACAAACTGTGAGGTTTGCACTGCTCCTTGTAGTCAGTGATTTAGGATGTGTGAGCTGGTGTGTGCAATGTGCACCCAGCAAGTTCCAGCTGATTTCAGGTATTACACTGCCACCTAATGCTCAGGCTTTTATTCCACCTACACGAGAGTTTCCAAGAGCTGCACGGAGAATTTCTGCCTTTGCCTTGATCCACAGGACCAATGCTCATCCTGGCTAAATGGGCAAGGCAGAAGGATGAACTGGATGTGATGCTGTTGGAGCCTGTGCTGGAAATCTCTGGCCAGGCTGGGCTGGAGGCAGGGTGGGGATCTTGGAGGGGCTGCTGGGCTGGGGTGGTAATGCCTGTTGTCTTGAGCTGAGATTTGAACTGGATGAATCACAGCTGTGAGCTGGGACAGAGATTTCCTTTACACGAGCTCTGTAGAGCTGGTCCTGGATAGAAACAGTCCCTTTTAGCACCCTGCAGGATGAGTGTTCAGGCTACTGAAGCAGGGGGCACCTCACAACTGTGCCAGGCAGCTTCCCCCAACCTCAGGGCACCCTCCTGCCACCCAGTGCAGTGTCTGCCTGTACCCTGCTGCCAGGTCCCCCCATCACAGCTGAGCTGCCCCCACCACAGCCAAGTTGTTCCCATTACTGCTGAACTCAGCTCCCATCACGGCGAGCAGGAGTGTGTGGGGAGAGACTCTCCCCCAGCAAGGAGAGGCTTTGAACTGCTCCACAGCACCTGCAGGCACCAAAGCAGCTGTAAGCAGAGGAGATTTCTCTGTTTTCCCTCCTGCTCAGAGGAGGCAGGCACAGAGGGGCAATGGCCACAGGATGGCAGAGTTATTTTTGTCCTGTTCTGCTCAGCTCTGCCCTCAGACACCTCCCAGCTGCAATGCTCAGATACCTGCTGTTTGCAATTAATCCCAGAGTGCATGGATCTGGTGAGCTCCAGAAATGTGCACTGCTCATGTTTTCAGCCCATCATGGGATGTCACCTGTCCCAAAGCCCCCCCAGGCCTTACCTTTCACCCAGGTACCAGTCAGGGCAGTGGCAGGAGTAGCCGGTGGCCGAGAGAGTGCAGGTACCCCCGTGCAGGCAGGGCTTGGACTCGCAGGGACTGTCCCCGAGCTCACAGTGCTCACCAGAGAACAGCCCGGGGCAGATGCAGGTGTAACCTGGAGAGGGTGAGAGTGAACATATCCGTGTGGAAAAACGGGCAGGAACAGGGAGGAGCAGTGCCTAGTGCTGATGGCTCTCACAGAGGGCTCGACACAGCTACCCAAGCGCAGGTATTTGCTGCTGCAGAAGATGCTGTGGGGCACCCAGGCCATCCCTGGAGGCCTGGTGGGTGAGTTACAAGCAGAGCCATGGGTGCTGGAGGTTGAGTGGCCACTCTGGGGCAATGCAGTGGCACTGAGGAGCTGTCTGAGCAACAAGTCAAGCCTGTCCTGTCCTAACACAGAACAGAGATGCAGTCAGGGCACAACTTTATTGCGTGGAGAAGCTGAGGGACAAATCTGGGATAAAGGAAGGGGAACTTAGCTGGCTGATTCACAGTTTCTGACTCTGTTAACAAAGTGCAATCCCCTGTAATTTGTTGTTCTCAGGAGTCTTTGGTCCTGCGAGTTCCCGTGGTATGAAGTGCCTGTCTCAACATGCCGAGTTTCTCCTGCTTACAGGAGATGTCTGCTCACAGCCAGATAGAAACCTAGCACAGCCAGGGACTCGGAGGGGGCTCCTGCTGTTTGTGCTTTTGGTTGCTGTGTAGTGTAGCCCTAAGCATGGGAATGTCCCTGGCTGTGCTGAGCTCCTGCTCCTCACCTGGCTGGTGCTGCCATGTGGGAAATTCAGAGTTTACACCTTGTAGCACACTTGGAAAGTCTTTGCTACTCATCCACAAGCTGAATAACCCTGCTTTAGAGCATGGGGCAAACAACCGTGGGCCTGTTCCCACATGTGTGTCCATGGCTGTACCAGAAGGACGTGCTGATACCGGTGCAACAGGTGCTGGACATTGCCCACAGGGCTGTGTGTGCCCAAACACATGTCCTGGATGTGGGGCTCGCTCGTGTTTGTGGTCCTGAGCGCTGTGGTTGGGGTGGTGCTGGGCCCTCTCCCCACAGATGTGTTCTCACACGGCCACGTGGTTCCCTGGGCTCGCTCCCACAGGCGAGTCCCTGCCTGTGCTGCAATCCCACACCCGAGATCCCTGGGCACAGCTTTGCATAAACTCGTGCTGCCTGCCTGGGGTCCCCAGGACCGAGCCCACTGCACTCAGGGAAGCCAAGCAACCAGGATAACCTCACAAATAAACATCTCTTGAGCAACCCCTTCCCTGCAGCAATGTCCTGCCTGGGCCTGTCCCACAGGCTCTTTCCTGGTCAGTTGGGCCATTTGCAGGAGAAATTGCTCATCTTGGAAGGAAACTATGGGAAGGGCACTGAATGATCATTAGGTTATTACTGAGGGAGTGATTTTTCACGTCCCCCTCCCACTGTATTCTCTCTGCAATGAAAGCAGAGGATGCCTTGGCTTAGAGCAGAGATGTGTTTTCCCCTCATGGGCTTTGAGCCCCTTCCCGTCCAGCCAAAGAGGTTTTCTGTGCAGAGGGTCTGAAGAGTGAGCTGCAAGTGCCAGCCAGACTTAACTGTTCTGTACATTTACATCAGGTGTCAAACAAGTTCACCTGAACCAGGCAGCTGCTGAGTCAACAGGGCTGGGAATCTTGTTCCCAGAGGCAGTGGGCAGGGCAGGAGAAGGTGGTGCCTCCTCTGTCCTCACTTGCTCGCCGGGCAGGGTGTGCTTTGGCAAGGGCCCCAAGGAGCACAGAGCTGCGGGAGCAGCTTCTGCCCCCCGCAGCAGCGTGGGAAGCATCCCACTGCCCCTTGAAGGGGCTGAGGCACAGGCAGTACCCATCTCATAGACAGGGTGTTACGGGGTGCAGCCCTGCTGTGCTGGCAGTTACAGTGAGGTGTAGGGCAGTGGCACACAGGGCAGCAGCTCCTCTCCTCACAGCCCCTGTCCCTGTGATACTGCTCACTGCAAGGAGCCCTGCTGATAGCAGGAGCGGGGCAGCAGTGACACTGCCTTGGGCAGAGCCTGTATCAAACCTCTTTTGTGTGTGTGCACCCCATGTTAGCCTGGGACTCTTGGATTTGAGCTTACGGTTTTCCCATACCCCTTTGCATAGCCCTGGGGAGTCGCTCACTACAGCGAGAAGAGACCAAGATCTTGTCTTGTTTCTGCCCAGATACCATCACCACATGATCCCATCTTGCCCGATTCCAGCCTTGTTAACAGCTCCTTAAGCAAAAAAGATGCAGAGGGGTGGGTGGAATTTCTATTTGCATTTGAGTTTTTGGCAACACTCTGCTCTCCTATGTCATGCACACTCCTTAGAAACACCTTCCTGCCCTCTGGGCCCACGGTCCACTGGTGAGAGCCAGGATGATGATCTCATACCCTGCAGCTGCTGCTGCACTGAGTCACTTGAGGTCCCCTAGGACAGAGGACCTCTGCTTCCTGTCTGGAATAGCCCCTCCATGGGGATGAATACAGTTGTTGCATCTTTCCCCCCCCTCACTGCTTACTGCTCTCCTCTAGCTCTGCGTGGGATGTTCACTTACCTCCTCCATGAGTTTCGGAGCACATCCCGTTGTTGAGGCAAGGGTTGCTGCTGCAGGCACCAGTGGGGGAGCAACACTGCCTTATCCCCACCTCCTCCAAGACTTCCTTTGATTGCCTCTTCCCGGGAAGGAGAACCACTTCTCTGCCGTTGATTGCAACCACGTCCAGGCAGCCCCTGAACCCCCGTGTGACTCTCTGGGACTGCAGTGACTGCCGGAGGCCCCCAAAAATCAGGTCTTGTCTGCCCTGGGAGATGCTACAGGTCCCTGGCAGCTGGAGAGAGGCGTTTCCCAGGCCGTCGATGAGCAGGCGGACAGAAGCGTTCTTCACCTCCAGGAACACCGAGTGCCACTCGCCGTCGCTCACAAACCGTGAGGAGGAGAGGTTCCCAGCGGAGTTCCCCCGGCAGCTGTACCCAAGCTGAGGCACTCCATTAACCATCTGTAAAACACAGAAGTCGCAGGTAGCGCTGACATGGGTGGCTGCTGTTTATGAAGGGTTTCAACATTTTTCCTGCTACTTGTTTCCCTATCTCCCTGCCTTCACACCCACAGTTGGGATGATTCCCAACTTTCTTACTCCAGGAAGGCAAACGCAGCCCCTTTCACCACTACTGACCTATGCTTTGATCACTTAAGGCCTGTTTAAGTGAGTGCAACTTCCTTTATTTTGCAAAATATCCCTCTGACACAATTTCACTTGTGGTCCTTCCCTGCAGCCGTTGACCAGCATGCAAGGAGGGAAGCTCATCTTTCAACGCAACAGAGAGCAGAGCCATGGGATCATACTGCTACTGCTGCAGCTGCTTGCCCTTTCTCCCACCTTCCTGAGCCTGATGAGAGCCCTGGCATTCCGACTATCCAGAACTGCATCACCAGTCACAGATGGACTCTTGTTCTGGGCCACGTGGCTTTTGTTCTGCTCTCACTGCCTCAATGGTGGGAAAGGTGCTGGAGCAGTTGTCCCTTTGGCAGAGGTGAGGGTGCTGAAAGCAGCTATTTGAGGAGAAGCACTTGCAGCTTTCTCTGGAGGAGAAAAGGAGGACTCGGGAGGCAGAGAAAGGATTTACTGTTGTACCCATGCTGGAATGCCAGGCCAAAGCTGCTGATATGTGCTGCAATCCAATCCTTGATCTCCACCAGACTGGAGAGAGACAAGGTATTGAGCTGCTAAAAGTGAACCACACCAATGTCTTCTGCATTAAACTGAGACATCAGAAATTCCTATTTCTGGCCCAAGATTCATCTTTAAAAGTCACAGAGGACAGAGAAAGGAAAAGTTAGCTGCGTTGTTTCAGGGTGAAGTCAGGGTTAAATCCCTTTTTCACCTTTATCTCCCCAGTAATTTGTTGATAAAACCTCTCTCTCACAGAAGCCAAGAGCCTATGGAGAAGGGAGAAAAAAGATGGAATTAAGTGTTTGTGGGAAACCTGCAGAGCCTGCTATGTAACATCAAGCAGGCTCTCATCCCAGGCAGAAGAGAGTCCATGGGGGACATTAGAGACAGCGAGGAGGGATGATTCTTGGAAGGGGATAGAAGAGGAGAAATCATGGGCTACACTGACTCTAGAGAAACAATATGAAGGGGCTACTCTGGAGGGGACAAAAGCAGAGCAACACAATAGTTAACTCTTAGAGAAGCCCATGGTATAAATAAATCCCAGGAAGAGGAGAGAGCAACTGCTGAAGGAAGGAAGAAAAAGAAGCAGCTGGCACATGCCATGGAAGGGCCTCAGGGCAACACGTGTGTAAATCCCTTTGCACAATTGGCAAGCACACCAGAAAACTCTGTCACTTCACTTCATCTGAACGAACATGATTTCACTTCAGATGGGTCTGTAGATTTGACTTATCGATTTCTGGGGCTGGGAGACAGCTGAGAACTTGATTCCCTGAAGCGAGAACTGACGGGCTGCCAAGCCTTTCCCAGTTTGCCTGGTCTGCCATCCTCTTGCTGCAACCGATTTTTGAACATGAGGAGAGCTTAGAGACTGGAAAAGTGAATATATTCGCGCTCTTGGGAGAGCTCATCCTCTTCACCAAATCTACAAACCATCACTTACGGTCCTATCAAGGCTTTGGCTCATATCTGGAGTACTGCAGTCTGCAAAGTTTAAAATCTGGAGGGATTCCTTCATTTTTATCAGGCCTGTGGTTTAGAAACGTTTTCATCCCTAAGATATTGCTAATAAAGTGAGTCAGGAAAGAAATGATTCACAGGCACTTTTATGGAGGAGGCTTTATGAATGTTTCCTATTGAAAAGCTTGTGGAGACAAGCTTGGGCTCAGGAGATCATGGGCCCACTGAATTCTACCAACAATGAGCCTTTTCTCCCTTGACTCCCTGCGTTGGCCTGGATCAGTGGAGTTCCTTGCCATCTTGTACTTCCTGAGCACCATCTAAAGTGCTGGATTCCTTCTGATTAACTATTTGGTGACTCTCCTTCCCAGAGGTGAGGTAGAAAGCTTGAGACCCTTCTTGAGATGTTTTTCTCTCTGGCTCTTTACAGTGCAGCCTAAAGCCACTCTCAGAGATGAGGACATATGGATGATATTTCTCTGCTCCTGCTCTTCAGGAGCGATGGCTGTGGCAGGAGGAGCTTGAAATATGTGCAACAGGTATGTGTGTAGGGGTTGGCTGCTGTGCAGCTCCCTGTCTTTTGTAACAGTGGAAAGAAAAGTGTTTCACAATAGGAAGATGGGGTTGTGAAACCGTGAGAAGGGATGGGGGTATTCAAGGACAGGATGAACACTTCCAGGTAGGATATAGTGTGTAGATCTCAATGTGATCAGTCTCAAGGACAAATCTCTGTAAGCTGGTAAGCATGTCCTGTGGTAATTGTCTCCAATTAGTCTGAATTCAGTTGATGAAGAATATACAAAACCCCTGTTCTTAAGTCATTTGCTGCTTTCCTTCTGTTGCCAAAGTGGAAGAGGGAAATGATCCTTTGAATGCTTTCATAGGTTTAGTGTTCAGTCAAAGGGAGGAGAGTGATCAGAATGAAATGTTCCTGTCTCTACAGGTGTCTAAAATAGTGAAACCATCTGAAGAAAGTGGTTGAAAAGAGGGGGGTGTGTGTGTGAAAAATGTAATTTACGAGTCCTGTTTTGTCTGTTCCATCCATTATTGTAAAGGACCTTTAATTTGAGATCTGAGGGAAAGTTTGCCCTTTGCTAAAGTAGAAGCAGACCAGTCTGTGGACAACTCCACATGGTAAATTCTTTGTCCTGGGGGGCGTGATGCAAGAGAGGAATGAAGAAGCAAGCTGTAGGAAAGAAGGTGATGTACACCTGCTGTGGATGTCCGATGACTTTGCACCAGAGACCCAACATATGCATTCACAGGTGTAAAAAACAATTCACAGTTGTGGTTGCAGCAATTGTCAAACTGTGCTGGACTCTCACTTGGCCTTCCCAAGTCTTCTATTTCAGCTACATGAATTACTAAGGATATATATTTTTGCATATTCTTTCTGTGATTCCCTTCCCTGAGAGAGTAAGGTTTTTGTAACTCTGGAGAAAACCCCCCTGTGCTGCAATACACACCTCCAGAGTGGCGTGGTCACTCCCGTTGGCATAGAACACGACTGAGTGATGCTGGTGGGTCTTGAGGCGAAAGTGCATGTGCCAGGAGCCAGCCTGGGAGTGCTGGTACCAAATGAAGCTGTGGCCCCCAAACCTCACAGCTGTTCCTGAAAGGAGAATGAAAGAAAGGTCTCACCTTTGTGGCACTTTGAGCCTATGGACTGCATCAAACTTTGCCTCTTCTCCTAGCCTGATGCCACAACTGTCCAGGAGCAGTCCCACCCATGGCAACCCATGGGTCCCTGCACTGCATCTCCCAGTCCCACTGGGAGCTCCCAGTATTTCTCCTATGTACTCTACTGTGAAGCAACCCTGAAATTTCAACCTGGCTATTTATATCCTTCAAGGTGCCCTCAGCGTGGTCTACAACACCCTTGAATTTCTCCATCCTCAGTAAGTCTTTATATTATTCTGTAGTATCCCTTTACACTCCTGCCCTAGTGTTACAGATCCCTGCTCCCTCCAATTATTTCTTTAAGTATTCTAGAGCCAGTATAACAAATATACTTTATTTGGCTTTCCTCGGATTTATCAGTTCTTCTGTGCTTTGCCAGTCCAGGATCAACACATAAGACCACAGATAAAAATTCTGATCACCTCATTACCTGCTATGTATGAGTGACTCTTCCCAGTGAGAGAGACAGATGTCGCTGTTATTAAGTGCTACAGGAAATTAATTTAAAAAAATAGGCCATGTGAAACTGATGCCTTAGGTTTTAACTTTTATGTTTTTCAAATCCTGTACTGCCCAGTGCAACTCTGAAGTTCCCTGTAGCTCGTTCAGTGCTGTTCTCTCATGCTCACACAGACATAACAAAGCCTCTCCAGCTCGCTCTCCAAGGACACCCAGACCCTCCTGGGCCCAAGAATTGCAAACCTTCATCTTGGGGAGAGGGGGGCAAGCTTGGGGAAATTCCATCATTGCCTGGGTTCTGCTTGGGGAATTGATGCTGATATCAAAGTGTGAAGAACTCGTGACCTGTTGTCCATTTTGGGATCAATGGAAGCAGGAGCCTCTGGAGCCCAGAGTGTACCTCTGACGGCCTTTCAAATAAATACCTCCTTTATTTCTTTATTCCTGTCTAGTCTCTGTTTCTAGGTAACCATTTAAGGCATCAAAACTTTCAGACTCTAAAGAGTCTCTGAAATTGTGGGCAGAGCTGTTGGTCACTGGGCAACCTAATTCCATGGAAAACCCAGGTGCTCTATAATGTACTGAAGGAAAACACAATATGCCCAGGTTTATAGAGTGAGGCACTGCCAGGAAGGATTGCTCACCATTGCACGAGCAGATCTGCTCCAAGCTGTGCCGCGGGGTGAGGACGCTGAGCCGGGCAGTGCTGTACGTGGACATCATGCCTGGATCCAGCTGGATGGTCTCCTTGCAGACACGGTGGGCACAGTCTGACCCGTGACAGGGCACGTGGATCGCTTTCTTCATCCGGAGCCCGACGAGCTGGTCCATCTCCCCAGCTGACCCAGTGAGCTTGTTCGCCAGCACCCACGGCTCGTACAAGGCGCCGTGTGGCTCTCCAACAGCCAGGAGCAGATCCACTCCATCAGAGGCAACTGCAGGCTGCAGGCTGGCCATGTGGATGTTCTGGCGCCTGGTGACGAGGATGTTCCCCAGAAATCTCTGCAAGTTGCGCCAGTGGTCCCCCACAAACTCCTCGGGGGAGAGGTGTCGGAAGTGCAGCACCACTGCCTTGTCCAAGGCCTCCTGTGTGAAGCACCACACGTGGACGCTGACACTCGTGGTGGCTGTGAACGTTCCATCGCTGACTGTCACGTTCAGAAGGTAGTGGCCGTGGGGGAGCTTGTCTCCAGCAATTATCTTCCCATCTGCAGCCCCGACAGAGAAGAGACCCTCCTTGGGCACTTGTGCCACCAAATTGTACACCAGCGTGTCATGGGGGTCCCGGTCTGTGGCATGGATCTTGCCCAGAACGCCACCTCGGAAGGCTTCCTCGTTGGTGGTGATGAATATTTCCAGGGGAAGGGCTGAGGGGGCGTATTGGCTCTGCTCAGTCACTTGGATATTTATAAATGCAGATGAGGAGAGTGGAGGGATGCCACTGTCGGAGACCTGGCAAGGGAAACAGAAGGATCTGTTATAGCTGCAAGCTGACTTACTGTCACTTCACCTCACTGGCGAGGTCTTGCAAAGAAAGGAGAGTGCCTTTCAGGGAACAGTGAGTGGAAGCTCTAAGGCAGCAGGTTGGGAATGAAGAAGGAAAAATTGGCAGCAGTGTCGGTGCTCTGCCTAGAGAAGGCCCCAGGGAAAGGGCAGCATCCCTTCCAGCATGGAGACTGATTGAGGCCTTCTGCTAGCAGTGGGGTCATGCTCATTTCCCTGTGCATTCAGCAGCAGCTCAGATACCTCTGAGTGCCTCTGAATTCCTGAGGATTAATAATTTTTTGTGATGTTGCTGATGTTTGTGGTTCCATGCGTAACTGAGCGTACAGAGATGTGAAGCAGTTAATGCACATCAACACATTCGCTCACCTTCAGGGCTGTTTAAGCCCCTGTCCCACCTCTGACAATGTCTGTCTAGCATTGAGTCAAGGAACCTCAAACAGAAAAATGCGAATAATCAGATTATGGGATAAATTTCTCCCTAATGCTAAGCAGTTAGAGGTTGACGTTTGTAATATAATAGCACCCAGCTTTTACAACAACTGCCATTACTGAAGAAGTATGTACTTTACATGCTATTATCCTTTTGTTTGTAATGGACTATCCTTACTGATAACATTGAAAAATAATGAATTCATTCTGCAACAACAGAAATCCTTTTTGAAGAGGAACTTAAACCACTTCTTAAATGACAAGGATAATTAGAGAAAGCTTGTAGGACCAGATCCAGGTCTCAGTTTAAATTGGAATTCACTAGAATGATTATGGGGAAAGCATCTGTCTAAGGAAACTGCTGACAGAGTATTTTTCATGATCATATTATCTGATTTTATCAACACAGAAGCTGGTCCCCTGCTTCTTGTGGGCAGACTGTGTGGAGAAATGAGCTCTGGAGCTGGCTCCAAGCTGCACAATTTGTGCCTGGATTGGATTTCTTCAAAGGCAGAGATGTTTTCATTCAACTGGGCCATGCTAATCACATTTTATTGCTACTTAAGCTGCCGGGGAATTCAGACACCAGGACAGTAACACAGGCTCTACCTGGACTTGCAATAGGTACTGCTCTTTCATTCTTCTGTTCAGGACAGATGATGTAACCAGCAGTCCATCTTGGGTGACTTCAAAGGCTTTCCCATCATTGCCCTGGGTGATCTGGAATGAGTATGGTGGTCCATTTTCTGGGGAGTCTCTGTCGCTCATAATCAGCTCCAGGACACTTGTCCCCACGGCAGCATTCTCCTGGAATGGAGAAAGATGCTATTGGAGGAAGGGAAGAAAAGAGAAATGGCCCAGGGGAACCTACATTGCCCCAGGAGCTGCTGGATCAGGAACAGGGAAACAAATCCCAGCCCTGCCCTAGAACATTCAGAGAACAAAGGATTAATGTGATTTATCACCCTCTCCCCACTCTGCTCCAACAGCAGCCCAGGAATGAGTTCCTTAGTGCCATGAGAGGGACTGGAAGAACAAAATGTCTCCTGGCTTACCTGCACCACCACACTGTAGTTGAGCTGGAAGAACCGAGGAGGGTTGTCATTGACATCAGAGACATGGACGTGCACAGGAACATCACTGAACTGAGCAGGGTGGCCATTGTCCGTGGCTCGAACTGTCAGGGAGTAACTGGGGATCTGGAGGATTTGTAGTGCAGGATTACTTGGAGAAATGGCAGAATGGTGGCTTTTTAACATTCAACTTTTATTCTGCTGCAGCTTGTTGAAATGCCTGAGGCCATGCACCATGCCCTTGGCTAAGGCTCTCCATCCATAAATCTCACTCAAGCTCACTGCTAAACTATATCGTCCTCACAACAGTTGCAGAGAAGAGAAACAACGTGGCAAAGATGGATGAAACTATGCTGGGCAAACACCTGTCAATAGTGGTTTAAGAATCGTAAAATTACAGAATAAGCTGAGCTGGCAGGGACCCATCAGGATCACCTCCTGCCCCTGTGCAGGACATCCCAGGAATCCCACCATGTGCCTGAGGGTGTTGTCCAAAGGCTTCTGAACTCTGTCAGGCTGAGACAAGCTGCTCCTGTTTTATGAATGAGAGATTGTCCACGTGACCTTTCTCCTCTCCACACCTGTTTTCTCTAATGCAAAGAAGCAGAACCCAACTATGTTGGTTTCCAGTTTGGGGCTGACTCTCACCCAGCCAGCTTGAAGTATCAGTGGAGCAGACCAAAACTCAGAGCAGTGGAAGGTGTCCCTGCCCATGGAAGGGGCTGGAACCAGATGATCCCTAAAGTCCTTTCCAACCCAAACCATTCTATGATTCTATATTGCCGTTCCTAAATCCCAGCCTGCCTAGTGCAGTATTTACAAGTCTAGAAAACAAATCAATGCCTTGTCTTCTACCTACAATATTATGAGTAAATAATTTGGAAAACATGGGTTAGTTGAGTAAGCTTTTCTCCCTCAGTCTTTTGGGACACATCCGTTTCAGCATTCTCATTTTCCTGAACTCACCTCCTCTCTGTCCAGATGCTTGGCAATGCTGATCTGCCCATTTTTGGGTTGAATGGCGAAGTGTCCCAGTGGGTTCCCTTCCACTATGGAATATGTGATCTGATTGTTCATTGACCCATCCAAGTCATCAGCTGATACCTGTTTGGAGAAGAAAAAACCCCGCTAGGACTCTTGAGCCAAAATGGACATGCCATGGAAAAATTGGACCACTTTGTCATTTAAGGGTATTGGTTTGAACTTGCCTCCTATGAGGAAGGGGAAAGGAAGGTGATTCAAATTAGTGTCACCCAATAGTTTTTTCAAGACAACATAGTTTTCTCAGCTTTCTCCTAGTCCCTCTCCTGACTTTACCACCCCTGTGATGGTAACAGGCAGAACAGAACTCCACATCACCTTTGGCTCTGCTATTCCACCCAGAGAAGCCTCTGCCTTCCCCAGCTCACAAGGGCATTGTCCTTTTTCAGGTACTTTAGCTCCCTTGGGATGTCCTCAAAGCTCCTGAGAACTTTAAGCTTCACCCTTAATTTTCACTTAAAGGTGTCGTATCAGGCCAAGTGTTCTCCATGGCTATGGAATCTCAGGAATTCTGCCAATCATCCTTTTTTAAAGTCATGTTTTAATTTTAGATGCCGAATGTCCCAAGCCCGCTGAGGTCGCTGTGTCCAAGGAAACGTAAAATGCACAAGAGGAGTGAATATTGCACAGTACAAATAAAGAACAGGTAAAGACAGCTGGCCTTGTTCTTAGTCATACCGTGAGGATGATTTCTCCCACGGCAGCGTCCTCCCGGATGTCAGTGAAGTAAGGGTCTTGGATGAACTCTGGTGCATGGTCATTAATGTCAGTGATGTTGATCACCACCATGGTCACATCGCTGAGAGAGGCTGAGCCCTTCCTCGTGCCCTCGATGGACAGGTAATACTCGTGACTCGCTTCAAAGTCCAGGCTCCCGTTTATGTATAAGGCACCTGCATTGTCAGATGGGGAAGAAAGGACAGAAAATACTTTGAATGAATGGCACGTGAGATTTCTTGGAATATTTCAGATATGGCAAGGAAACTGCTGAACTGCCAGCTGAAACGCTGCAGTTGACCTAACTTTGACCACCTTGGTGTGGAATAATTAGCAAGAGCCTTGAGACCAGAGAGGCTGAGGCTCCATTCATGAGGATGTCACAGCCGAGGGCAGAAGGCCATTGCTGACGCAGCCAAGGGCTCGTTTCAGGGAGTTAACACTGGTCTTCTGATAACAGCTCTTATCACATCGCTGTGCAAATAGAACAGGGCTTTGTTTGTCTGGTAATCCTGGCTCAACACCTGCCCATGGTTAGGGTGCTATTATCCACATTCCTTGAGTGCTGCTCAATAAAGCTGCCTGTTACCCTGGGCTGGAGGTTCCTCGTGGGACCTTGATGGAAAGACTTTTTAAATTAAACGACTTTCTCCTGCATTTTGAAGTGGGAAAATTTCCTCATCCTCTTCTCCATGTATTCCTCATTCACATGGACCCGTCTCAGGTCTCAGACACATAGAAGAAATCTTTCCATTAATTTCAGTATGATTTGGATCACTCCTTAAATTACCTGGATGGCAGAATTTGAAGTAGAAAGGGAGAGTGTCTTCCCTACCCTAGTGCTGGTAAAGACAGAGGGGAGCAGAAGTGGAAGCCAAATGGAGAAGAACCAGAGAAGATGCATACATAGACAGCCTTTGATATTGGATCAACCTGGACCTGCTCGGGCACAAGATCATTTTACCTGTGTTTGAGTTAAGCTGGAATTTCCCGTGGTCATTGCCGTTCACAATTTCATACTTGATCTCTGTGTTTTCTGCGTTGTCCCGTGTCAGAGCTGACAAGTTGAGGACCTCGGTACCCACAGCCACGTCTTCTTTTACCATGGCCACGTATTCAGGGGCCAGGAAAACAGGCAGGTATTCATTGAGATCCACAACAGAGACAGTGACGGTGCCCAGAGAAGAAAGGGGCTCCGGGATGCCCCGGTCGGTGGCACAGACTGTCAGCTCAAATGCTGAGTGCTGGGAATCCTTCAGAGGCTTTTCCAGGCGGATCACCCCTGTGGTTTCCTCAATTGAAAAGTGCCCATTGGCAGAGTCAGACAGAGAATAGACCACCTCAGCGTTGACACCTGGAAGGGTAAGGGACAGGCTGCGATAATTCATGGGTAGGGATGCTGCTGGGTTTATTTATTTATGATCCATTAGGACTATATGAACTTAATAAGCTTCAGTCCCAGGGAAAATGGAGGCTGTATGAACATCATATGAACATCAGGTGTCCCCCTGCCCATCTGCAGGTTCAGACATCTAGCCACCCTCACCATTATCCACCACAGTCACCTGTCTGCCTTTACTGGTGTTTCCCCTTTTTAATTACCTTGTTTTCAAATATAATTTCCCTTCTTATCTGCTTACAAAGAAGATAAATATGATCTTGCTTCTCTGTCATCCTAAATTCAGTCTCTGCTGGAGAGGTTTATTCAAAATTCCTCTCTTAGGAGCCCTACCTATATTTCTGAGAATCTCTGTGTCTTCAGGAGGACCTCTCCATCCAGATTACCTACCCCACCCATATCTAAAACTTCATTTTTCCTTATTATCAGTCCCCACCTTTGATAAAGTTTCTGTCCAGTTTGGATCCCCGTGTCACAGTTTGTGCTGTGCATCACAGCTACAGTTACTAAGCACCTTCCCAAAGAAGGTCTGCATGTTTCTACAGATACTGCAATCCTCAGAGGGTCACAAAAATGCTGATGCCAGCCCAGTAGTCAAGAACATGTCAGCGATGAGATCCAGGCACATCTTTGCCAAGATTCAATCAGCTAAGCCCATTGCTGTAGCACTTCCCTAGGTTTCAAAGGGTTCTATTCAGAATGAAAGACAAACTCTACTAACACATAAATCCCATTCTGACTCACCTTCATCAAGGTCCCTGGCAGCGACCACAGCAATGGGTGTCTTTGTTGTGGTGTTATCAAAGACGGCCACGGCGCAGTGACTGGGGAAGAACCTTGGTGCGTTGTCATTGGTGTCCTCGATGATCAGCGTCACATCAGCCTGGCAGGAACGGCCCCCGCCATCAGTGGCTTTGGCTACGAGGTGGTATGTGGGCTTCTGCTCACGGTCAAGGGGTGCAGATGTGGTCAGCTCCCCTGTGGGAAAAGAACAGGAGGTGGTCTTGTCTCCAGCAATCACAGCCACAGCCTGCAAGACCTCAGAGAGGTTCAGCTATTTTCCTGGATGAACCGTGGGAGACAGTAATTGAGCTAATAGTGGTGATGTGTCCACGCCACATTGCTCAGGGCTATCCTCGGATCACTGCCAGCCTGGCAAGGCTTCACATGGGGAGTCCTGCAAGTTCGGCTGAATTTCATCCAAGGGACGCCATCATGGGATAAAACTGTTCATAAATAAATTGTATTTCTAAACCCCACTGCATTGAGCTTTCTGCAATGCAATGAACTCCAAGTAATCTCTAGAATGATCACCAAGTCTGTTTGGGTAACTACACTGCCCAAGACCCGGCAGAGTGTCTTTGGCTCAAGCCAAATACTTGCTGCTCTCTCCTCCTTGAGACACGGCTGTTGGCAATAGTGTCTGCCCTTCATTTTAACAACATTTGTAAAGACAGCAGCCAGGATAATGCAGACCTCACCCTCCCTGATGCTGCGGCCATTCCTTCCTAGCTTGGGACAGCTGGAATGAACAGCTCCTTGTGTTTGCTCAAGAGGAGATAAGTGGTGAGCCATGCTGGGAGCTTGCATTTCTCAGGGGTGGGTGGGGAAGAGGATAAAAGCATCCTGTCACCCTGCTCTCACCTGTGTGTGGGCCCAGCCGGAACTCCTCCGCGCCAGGGCCGTGCAGGCTGTAGGTTACCTGGGCATTGCTGCCAACGTCGGGGTCGGTCGCTGATATTTTCAAAATGAAAAGACCTGGCCCAGCATCTTCAGAGACTCTCCCAGTGTAGAACATCTGGAGAGGACAGAAGAAATCGTTGGCATGTGAGCCATCTCCAAAATACCTCCATCTCCAAAATATCTCCATCCCATACGGGGGGGAACAGACCAACAGAAGCTTCACAGAGGATAAACCCTGTGGTTTATAGGGGAACAATGTGCCTCCCATTCTTGGCTGCTGGGGTGTGGACCGGGACCAGTGAGCTCATTTCACACAAGCCTTTGAATCTCCTTTGGGAAGTAACCACCTCTGTTCGTTCTCACCATGGCTGACGTCCACACCAGCGATCAGCTCTCTACAGCAACAAACCTCCTGATGGGAATCTCCCAGCTTAGCAGGATATAAAACTCAGTGATTTACATGCCCCTTCCCAGGAGGCTTCCTGGCATTGTTTATTGCCAAAAATTACTCTTCATAATGCTTAGGCTCTCACTTGCTGCTGGCAAACATGCTTGGAGGCTAGACTTAATATTCTTGCTTGACATGCAGCTTAATTAAAATTGTTAAGCATAATCAAAGCAACAGGATCGTGTGAGAAGAATTAGGACAAGCCAAACCCTTTAACATGCTCTGCCTGTTCTTTCTTCTTTGCTATTGTGTCCTTTCCCTCCCAGGATCTCCCTTTATGCCCTTGATGTCCCAGAACAGACATCTTACCTGGCCACACTCAGGGCTGTTGTCATTGATATCCAGTACAAAAATTTCCACTTCGGTGGTAGCTTGAAATTTCCCATCTGAGGCCATAACCTTGAGGAGATATTTCTCTGTATCTTCTCTGTCCAGAGGCTTCTTGGACGAAATTGTCCATTCGCCCTCAATTTGGTCAACAGTGAACTGTCCTAGTACATCTCCTTCTAGAAGGGGGCAGGAAGCAAGTAAAAATAGGCATTTACTAAGCTGAAAATCAGAAGTGATAAGGAAAGGAATATGGGTGTGTCCACTGATGGTTCCTTAGGAAACCTGAAGGACTTTGATGCTCTTAGAGGTCTTTTCCAACCTAAATGATTCCATGACTCTCACCCACACTGGTGATACAGAGAGGGCACTGGTGGTGCATTCAGCAGGTGAGAAGTTTTTGGTCAACCCCACTGCACAGCTGGGAAATACCCTGCATGTTTTAGTTATCCCCAGTCTGCACATTACAGTGGGAGAAGAAAACAACTGATGGCAGGAAAGTCAATAATGTTCTTCAGATGTGCATATTCATTGCCTCAAAACCACAGTGTCTCACCTTCCCAAAGCCTGTCAGTCTTTCTTGGTATATGTTCCTAAAGGGATCTCAGAGTTGTAAATACCCTGCAGACATTGTTTGGATCTTATTGTTATGGTACCATGTATAGCTGTACTTCCTCTTAACCTGTAGAGGTATTTAATGTATAGGTTTGTTTTCTGGGGCTACTTTTTGTTTCTGTAAGAGCCAAATTATGAGAGACAGGTAAATCCAGACTAGGCAGGCTCTCTGATCCACCACATTCATGCTGTTCCTACTGTTGTTACACATGTTGGATTTTAAATGGGCTGGATGCTGCCACTGGTGAATCCCTCTCTCCTGGGAAGGAGCTGGTGTCCTCTGCTGACCCAGGAGGAAGCACATCAGGCAGCGGGAGTCAGTGAAGAGAGCTGGCTGTGGAATCTGTTTGTGTTGGACTCTGAAGGGTCTCCCACAGTGGGATAAATTAAATTCATTCTCTCTGCTTTCATTTGTGCTGCAGTGATGAGGCTGCGGAGCTGGAGGCACAATGGCACCTGTACCAGCTCTTCTTCTGATGCTGGGAAGCACCAGCCCACGCCCGGATTTAGCTTCTGTGTGTTTGAAATCAACGTGGACAGGGGGAAGCTGGGCTCTGTGCTCACCTAATCCTCTCTTTTGCTGCATTTACATGTTTATTTGTAGAGTCTGACCTGTGTTTGTACGTGCAGAGCACAGAGCACAAGGTGTTCACCCCTAACGTGAGTGTGCATCCTCTCAGGTTTAAAGTACTTGGAAGTTATCACTACCTTTAAGATAGCAGAAATGTGAATACATAATGGATTAAATCTTTCCTCCCAAGGCTTGCAAATACCTAGGCATGCCATAAACCAAATGAAAGTACCAGCATTCCTCCCCTGTTTTGGATGGTTACAGTAATAGATAACAGGCTGCAGCATGATCTGGCCTAATGCTTTGACCCTGAAGGGTCCTCGTTTGAGTCTGAACAAACATTTTAATTTGAAGTATCTGCTCCGGGTCTTAGAAAGATCCTTTAGGGTCAAAAAATACCATAAAATCAAGCTTATACTTGTGCAGGTGCACAACAAACATTCCAGTGTAATTTTTTTGCTATTTTACAGCAGTGGTTAATTTCAGCTGGCACATGTGATGTTTCAGGGATTTAAGAGGAATTTTTAGTATTTCTTTTTAGCCAAAACCTTTACTAAGATTGACATGACAGTCTTAAATATCCCCCAGTGCAGAGTGGCTAACTGCAGCCTTGTTATTAAGCCAGACTCCAAGTGGTTTTGTATGAAAGACATTTAATACCAAAAAGTTATATATAGTTATTTAAAAACACAGGCTAGAGGGATATGTGGGATGTATAAACTGACTGCACAGCTGGCAGGAGAAAAAGCTGAGTCAAAGAATTTAAATACAGATCACAGTATCTGTATGTGAGAAAAATCTTCCTTCCTGCTGTGCTGCCTCTTCTCTCCTTCCAATAGATATTACAATTACACTGTCTTAATTATTCCTCTGTTGAGAAAGTGTAAACAAATATTTCTACAGTACAGTGTAATTACTTATATGTATCTTATTTATTTATTTATTCCCAAATAAATAGGACGGTTCGGTGGTGAGATAGTTATTTTAATGATCATTCCACCCACTGCAGTTAGTTACTAAAGGGTTTTGTATTCTCCATATACATTAACTGGAGTCCAGCTCATGACAGAGCTCAGCCTGCATCTCCTGCTTCTGACAGGACTGTCAGCGTAAAACTATTTCTGTACTGATAACCTGTAAGACAAGGTATCAAGTGCTCAGTTTGAGATGATGCTCTTTTGTTGCCCTCTGGAGAGGTTTAAAGTCAGGAAAAACTCACCAGTGATGTAGCAGGTGACCCGGCGGTTCTGCTCGGAGATGTCTGCGTCGATGGTGCTCAGGGTGACAACGACCTGCCCCGGCTCCGCATTCTCAATGACTGACCCCTTGTAGAAATCCGAGGTGAACTGCGGGGCATTGTCGTTTTCATCGGAGACAGTGACCTCCACCAGGGTTTGGGAAGAGAGCTGAACCTTCCTGCCGTGATCTGTGGCCACCACATAAAAGCGATAGACCTCCTGGTCTTCACAGTCCAGCTCTTTCAGTGTGGTGATCCACCCACTCTCACCGTCGATGGTGAAGAGCCCGCGGAGGGTGCCAGAGTCTGCTTCCAGACTGTAGGTCACCTGCCCATCACTTCCCATGTCCTGGTCAATAGCTGTCACTTGAATGACTGTGGTTCCTGAAGGCATGTTCTCCATGACAAAAGCTCTGTAGGGATCTGCCTCAAACACAGGTCTGTTGTCATTGACGTCCTGCACTTGGATATTCACAGAGACCAGAGAGACCAGCTCAGTCTCCTGATGTGAGCAGTGAGCCATGACATCAACCTGGTACCACTTGGTGGTCTCATGATCCATGGGTTTTTTGATTTTCAAAGCCCCTGTTTGTTCGTCCAGTGTGAACACCTCGTCCTTGTTACTTTCTGTAGTAGTTCCCTTCACCAGGCTGTAAATAATGGGATCTTCTGCAAAAGCTTTGACTGACCCTATTTCTGACCCCTCCGGAAGATCCTCAGATGCAGAGAATGTATAAAGGGGCTCAGAAAACCTTGGCAATGTCACCTCTCTGGGGACAATCTGGAGATTCACTGGAACAAGGGAGTTCCAGTGAGGGGGTCTGCCATCTTCAGCTTTCACCTTGAAATTAAAGGCTCTGTTTTCTAAACCAATAAGACTCTCCTTGACCTTAACAACACCTGTGGCAGCATTGATCTCCACAAGGTCTTCTGCCACATCTTCCACAGAGTCAACAGAGTAAATGACATCTGCATTTGCACCTTCATCGGCATCGTAAGCCAGTACCTGGATGACAGGGGAGCCTTTGCTGACATTGGACTGGATGGACAGTGTGTATTCAGAGGCTTTGAACAGAGGTGGGTTGTCATTCTCATCTGTAAGGATTATTTTGACAGTGCAGAAGGCCACCTTCCCACCTCCATCCTTGGCCATGACTTTAATGGCAATGACTCTCTCTGTGGAATTTTCCCTGTCCAGTTTTTGCAGTGTGGCAATACAGCCTTTATTGTCTATGGAGAACTTCTCGTGGGCCAGTTTATTTATGATGGTGTAGTCTATGGTGCCATATGGGCCACCATCTGGGTCAATAGCCAGCAGCTCAATCACTTTCGTTCCTATCTCAGCATTTTCTGCCAGCTCTGCCTCGTACACATTCTGCTGAAAAGAGGGGCTGTATTTGTTGGCATTTGTGGTGTTGATATACACAGGCACGGTGCTCTTGAAAACTCCATCTGAAGCAGAAACTCTGAGATTGTAAGATGGCTCCAAGTCCTTTTTGCAGCGGTTGAACATGGATATTATCCCAGAAGTGCTGTTGATGGCAAAATGTCTGTTGTCATTACCCGAGAGGATCACGTATTCCAGCCGGGTGGTGTCTCCACTGTCAGGGTCCAGGGCCTGGACTTTGATCACAATGTGTCCACATGTAGCCATTTCACTGACCTTGGCTTCATACTGAAGCTGGCTGAACTCAGGGGGATTGTCATTGATGTCTGTCACATCTACGATCACCAGGGCATCGCTACTGAGTGGAGGCACACCATGATCTGCAGCTCTGACTTTCATGCGGAACTGTTGATTTGTTTCATAATCAAGCGCCTGAGCTGTTGTTATTTGTCCCGTGCTGGCATCAATATTAAAGAACTTGGCAGCATCTGAACCATCATCCATGATCTGATAGGAGACGACTTTGTTTCTGCCCGAATCCTTATCAGACGCAAAGAGCTGGACAACAGGGGTCTGTGGTGGCAAACTCTCTGAGACAGATGCTGTGTAAATGATCTGAGAAAATATGGGGGGGTTGTCATTAATGTCCTCTACCTCCACCTCCACTCTGGCTTCTGAGAAGGATCCAAGTGCTGTGTCTGTGGCTCTAACAGTGAATGTGTGTTTTGTCTCTAGCTCATAGTCCAGCTGCCCTGTGACAGTAAGGACACCAGTTTTGAAGTCGGTGCTGAAGAGTTTCAGGGAATCTTCTTCCACAATGTTGTAGATGAGGCGCAAGCCTTCAGGGCTGCGGGCTTGGATGTGGAGAATAGATGTGTATGGGGGGATGTTTTCTGGCACCTTCACTCGGTAGTACAAACTTTGGAACAGAGGGTTGGATCTGTTCCTCACACTGATCACAACCTCCTCTTCAGCGTGCAGGGGAGGCTCTCCTTTGTCCTTAGCGATGACCCGGAGGTTGTATTTATTTAAAGCTTGATAATCAAGAGGCCTCTTAAGGGAGATGTCTCCTAGGTAAGGGTCAATCCAAAAGTATTTGTAGTCCTCTGCAAATGAGTAAGTAACAGCTCCGTTATCCCCTATGTCTTTGTCTGTTGCCGACACCTGAAAAAGGACATCCCCTGGCTCTGTGCCGTCCTGCACCGAGGTGTAGTACGGCACATTCTCAAACTGAGGGGGGTTGTCATTGACATCCTCTACGTAAACCCTGACTGTGGCTTGGGACACTCTTGGTGGCTTCCTGTTGTCCTTCACTTCCACAGCTACCTCGTGCATGTCTTGCACTTCGCGGTCAAATTTCAAACCCTTGGTCTGAAGAACTCCAGAGGCTTGGATCATTTTGAACCTTTCCTTTTCATTCAAAAGTGAATAGGAAAGGGGTTCATTGAGCTGATACCCTTTGACCCCAAGAATGGTTAGAGTCTTCTCATCTGTAGAG
The DNA here is from genome assembly GCA_013396875.1 of Vireo altiloquus. Classification (NCBI taxonomy): domain Eukaryota; kingdom Metazoa; phylum Chordata; class Aves; order Passeriformes; family Vireonidae; genus Vireo; species Vireo altiloquus. The sequence goes on from VZRF01011327.1 coordinate 163,857, forward strand.
TTCTCCATCACAGTTGCTGTATATACGTCTTGATCAAATTTCAAGCCGGCACCTTGTGCCCGAGTTGAATTTAGCTTAACCACAGCAGTGCTCTTATATAAGCCATCACCAGCTCTGACTGTGAGCTCTCGGTAGCTTCTCAGGCCAGTAGTGTTAAGAATGGAGATGAGACCTGTGAGTGGATGGATATGGAAAGCATTATCAAGGTTCCCTTCCACAATGCTGTAGGTCACCTCCGAATCTGCATCTTTTGCCTGCACCGACAAAAGCTCCATCCCTGGGTGGGCAGGCAGCAAGACAGAAACGTCGTAAGTGTCTTTGAGAAAGACTGGAGGTGAATCATTGACATCTTTAACGTGGATTGTGACCTTGGCAGGCTTGGATGCAAACAAGCTGGGACTTCCACTGTCGTGCACATGTACACTGAAGTGGAAAACTGGGATGAGCTCATAGTCTATATCAGCACGACTGGTCAGCGTCCCTGTGCTGGGATCCACTGTGAAATATTTCAGTGCCTCTGGCTCTAAAATCTCATAGACCAGCAGAGCATTGGAGTCTTGATCAGCATCTGTTGCATAGGTCACAAGAGGAGCATTGCTTTCATCCAGAACCATGCTTTGGGATGGGGCATTCTCCATGATCCAGCCAACGAAGTAAGGCTTAACGAAGACAGGCACATTGTCATTCTCATCTATGACATAGATAAGCACCACAGCGTCCATAAATGCTCCAGCCATGTTGGTGCCACGGACTTTTAACTGGTAAAAAGATACCTGCTCAAAATCTAAGCTCTTCTGAGTGGAAATCAGGCCCGACTGACAGTTCATGGAGAACACTCCATCTCCATTTCCATCTTTTATTTCATAGCTGACTGGTGACAAGCTTGTGGCTGAAACCTGGATCAGAGGAGAGCCAATACGAGTGGATTCACTGATCTCTGTGATGTATTCGGCCTCTGGAAATTTTGGAGGGGTTCGATCCGAGGGTCTAATGTGGACATGTACTGTAGCAGAATCTTTAAGCTGAGGGAAGCCCCGATCTTCTGCCTTTACAATAAGAGTAAATCGCTCCTGCCTGGATGGGTCCAGTTTCTGGGCAACTGTAATAATTCCAGAATATGGGTCGATGCTAAAGAAGCCTTCCCCATTACCTGCAAGGAAAGAAATTACAGAGTGAAGAATGCAGACACCTTAGTTGTCTTGGTTTTTTGAACCTCTTTTTCACAGATTCTCCTGATTTCAGACCTGATTAACATCTGTTTCTTTTACTGAGAGAAATTAATTCATTTCTAAATAATTTTAATTATAAGAACAATGAACCCATTAAGATCTGTGAGCTAACATTTGAATCAATCAAAATGTAAATTGGAGATAAACACCCTTCTAATTTAAGCATATTTAGTGGTGGCAGAGCATGTGCTTGAAGCTTTTGCCTCATGTGCAGAACATGGTAGTACAGACAGTACTAGTTCCTTCAAGCCCTGTCATGCTTGTAATTACCAATACTTCAGGAGCAATTAAATTCCTCAGTCCTTGATCTAAATTGCAGTGAGAAAGATGGAGCAAAGGATGGGTTGTCTCCTGCGAAGAATTTACAGGCTAAATACACTGTGTGGCACAGACATAAATACTTAAGTTTTAACCTTTATAGTGAATGATAAAGTATTTGCCCACTGAGCATGAATGACTCAAAACCATCACCAGTGAATGCTGAGAGGGTTCTCACCATTCCTTGAGAATGTATTTCTTGGTAGAAATAGTGGAATGATGATGACTGCTGTGGGAATTGAACTACTTTTGCCTAACAACTGAACAGTTCCCATGGACAAAGAGGAATTTTGTCCATGAACTCACATTTTAGATTGTTCTAACTCATCCAGTCACATTTTCTCTTAGACCAGTGACTCAACATTAAGCTAATATTCCATAACATGGAAACTACCTACTCACTCTAGATTTTTTTCTGGGTAGGAAGAAAATCACATTTTAGAACCGTGCAGTCATTTGCTGTTCTTTCCAACAGCTAGAGAAAGCTGGTCAAGTGGCCACCAGTTAGAGCATGGAAGTGCAAATATGATCATAACCTGAGCTGTCTCGTTGCAAGGCTCTCACCTGCCTGAAGGGAGTAGTGAACTTCAGCGTTAGCTCCCTGGTCCTCATCAAGAGCTCTGACTTGTATAATCTCCGTGCCCACCACTGCCGAGTCCAGCACTTCTGCTTCGTAATGGATGCTGCTGAACTGGGGAGGGTGAAGGTTGCAGCTGTCCACATGGATGATGACTCGGACAAAGTTCCTCTTGATGGGGACCTCCTGGTCTCGTACCTGGGTGGCAGAGAGAGAGCAGGAACAGTCACACAGTGACAAGCCAGTCTTGCCTGCACTATAACTCGTAACTTCCAAGTAACTCGTCAGCACTCTTACAGAGGGGGGTGTTTTGCAGTGCTACCAACCCCTGGGCTGGGAATGAGCCTGGAAGCTTCAGCACCAAAGCTCAGCCCTGAATGTGAAACGGAACATTAACTATTATGCACTGTGTTTTCCTTTGTAAGAATCCAGCGGCCCTCCAAAGAAGGTGGTTAGAGGAATGCAGGGTGTTAACTACATTTAGCCACATAGTAAAGGTTAACACCCTAACACACCTCCTCCCTATTGTTCCAGACAAATCCTCCCTCAAAAACTAGAGCCACTTTTAATTTCTCCAGTGACCCATATATCCCAGCCAAGCTGGTGGACTCAGCAGGGCTTGGTTAGGACTCACCATCACTGTGAGGGTGTGCTGAGGCATGGGCTGGGAACTGAAGCCTTCTGCTGTTGTGAGGGCTCCACTGCCTGGATCCAACTGGAAAAGTCTTGTGCTTTTGGGGTCCACACTGCCATGGATGGTGTAGATGAGCCCCTTTCCTTTGTCCTTGTCTGTTGCACTGACTCGAAGGATTTCTCTCCCTGAGGGGGTATCTTCAGGAATCCTCACCTCGTAATGGCTCTCTAGAAACTGGGGACGGTGCTGGTTGATGTCAACCACATGGATAAATGCCTGTGGGGGGAGACCGCACAGTGAGGGCAGCAACTGGACATGCAGCCATGTAAAATCTCAGCTACCAATCCTTCTTGGGTGTTGACATACTCTGAGTGCTGAAACCATCAGAGTTTTCCAAACCTAGGAGCTTTCCCATCCTGTGATGACTGGGAGCCCTTATGTCCTTCATCCAAAGGAACTCCTGCTGTGCCTTCCCCTTCGTGTTTTTCAGTTTGCTCCCTCTCCTTTTTTAAAATCTCTCCAGTCTGGCAAGGAATTCAGAGTGAACATGCCTGCACCTGGCACATGGGGAAACAGTCACAGCCTGCTGTGGAAAGCAGCAGTGGCTCAGCTGTGGTGCCAGCTTTGCTGGCTGGTGCCTACACAGCAACCCCCATTATTTATTCAACAGAAAGCTGGCAGAAGGGGGATGTTTGGTAAAAGAAGGGAGGGGCTGGCCTATCTCAAGAGCAGGAACTGTGAAGAGAAGCAAAATTTCTGTTCTACCCTTTTTAGCCAAGTCTTCCTCTCTGCATTTAACAGCACCCCTGGGAATCCTGAATCCTGCCTGGAAGTCACTGCTCTCTTCTGTGTGGTCTCCTGCCCTGGCTGTCCTGACCCTCCTACTGATGTGCTTCCTGCATCTTAGGATGTCCCAACCAAGTGTAATAATTTGCTTCCTTCAGCAAACCTGAGCATGCCATGGGGGTTTTGCACAAGCAGGTTTCTTGACATCTGCTAGCGGCCTTGAGTGCCAAAATAAACGTAGGGATGAGATGCAAGGTGGCAGGGAATGCATGCCAGGCAAGGTGGGGCTCTGTTTGTTTATTTGGAACAATACTTGAAGACAGCTGAGACAAGTGGCCATCCGTTAGCATCTCAGCATCACGTTTCACAGGAATGGTGGAGCTTCTCACTCATCACCCTCCACACTGATTTTCCCAGAAGCGTCACTGACAGGTGACCCACGTTCTAGGTCTTCCTGTGCAGCAAGGGCTGGATTTTTGGCTGCTTCTTAAGTGTGGAGAGGATGACTAGTGAAAGATGGAGCCCTGAACACCCCTCCTCAGGGTTGGTAAAGATGGGAAAATCTCATCATTTTAGCTGGGGCTCAGGGACATGCCTGAGAGTGAAGTGCCTCCTTTCACCAGTACTTACTTTATGTGTGGCAACTCAGAGGTAACATTATCTCTGCAGCTGCCCCACTCACTCTCTGGGCATGACCTCACCTCCTGGAGAAGCATTTGTGCTGGCTGTACCTGGGCTACCATATCCCAGGAACACCTCTTGACATGGGAACATGGACCCAAGCCTGATCTCACTGTGTACACACTTCCCTTAAGACGTCCCAGATGTGCTGGAATTCAGCCTGAGCAGCTGAGACCAAGCTGAGGTGTGAGTGTGTGAACTGCCACCCCAGCTTGGCTGCTGGTGTAGATGTGTCCTTGTGTGCTGGCTAGGATTAAGAGGAAAGATCCAGGCTTTCCTAGACCAGCTGTGTTTCTCACAACATAAAAACAATCCTAGCTTGGTATCAGGCAAGACTTGGGTCACTGTGTAATGGAACATCCTGTAAGGAGATTCCCATGCCTGGCACCTGATCCAGAGCTCAGCAGACTCAGAAGAAAGGTTCCCTTTGGCACATGCTCCCTCTCGATGGGGTCTCCACTAAAGAAAAAAACATTACCTGGGTTTTGATCGTACTGGACCCATCAGTGACTTCTACTGTCAGGTTATAGCTTGACTTCTTCCTTGCATCCAGGGGCCTTGCAATGACCATGCTGCCTGTACTCTTTTCAATGTCAAAATCCATGTCATCATCACCACCTGGGACAAGGGAGAGATGGAAAAGGGAAACAGGAGGGCAGTTAAGGTCAGTTAGATTGGGGATAGTGCCATAGGTAAGGTTTCTCCCAATCTGGAAACTCAAAACAACATCAGATAGATAGACAGATGGATAGATAGACAGACGGATAGATAGAGAGAGATAGATGGATGCACAAAGGAGATAGGGAGAACAAGGCAAAGCTGGACAAAGAGATAGTCACAGATGGTGACAAAGCAGTGTGAAAAGGAAGGTGAGGGGAGATAGAGAAAATGAGAAGGAGGAGAGAAGAGGAAAGGATGCATTTATGCATGTGATGTCCTGGCTAGATTGGCAACAGGCACATTTGAGCATTGATTTATTCGAACAAGTCATGCAGCATCACTGGCATAGCATGGATCAGGGACCTGCTGGGCAGAACAGGGCTCTCGTGGGCTTCTGATTCAAGGTCACACTGTGGGCATATCAGCAATGGTCCTCTTCACCACGGCTGGGAGCCTGTGAGCTACCTGAATTCCTGACACTCCAACAGTTGGGGAGGCAGACGGTGCTTCCAGGGTGAGCAGAGCCTGTTGCCTCCAACCCAGATGGCTGAGAAGCGCCAGGAACAGCAGGCCTGAGCAGCTCAGCAGCAGAAGGCTGTCCCTCACCCTACTGCTGCTCAGCCCTGGCATGGCAGCTCCTTTCTCATGCCTCGCTTACTGGGGCCTCTTGGGCCTCTCTTGCACATTAAACCTTGCAAAGCTGCTCTGAGATATGGAGAGGCTGAAACAGTTTTCTGTAATTTATCCCAGGTCTCAACTTCTTCCTTCCTGGCTACTGGATGCTCTGCATTCTGCTTTATTCTACTACCAGCTGGTAAAATATTTGCTGGTTGTAAAATTACATATCTTCCCTTGCTAGAGGAATGCAGGGCTCACCAGCCATCTGGACCACTGCTCTCCTGCTGGGAAGGAGACAGAAAGAAGAAGAGACAGAGGGAGAGAGAACCAGAGATGTCTTTCCCTGAGAAAAGAGGGAAGAGGGATGTTGCTTTGTCAAGAGTTTTTGCTGACTCCATCAGCCCCAGTGACAGAGTGTTTGTGGTCTGGGAAAGGAGAAACTTTGAATGAGGAGCTGAAGGCTCCTGAATCTCTCCATCACCCTCTTGGTTTCCAGCTACCATGAACTTTCTTTCCCTTGCAAGGAAAATAAAATCCTGTCCTTTTCCACCAAGATAGAAACCAAGAGAGCCTTGAGCATCACTTGGTGCACTGGGAACTGGGAAAGATGAGATCAAGCTATGCTCCAGCACTCAGCAGGGGTAACATTCAGAGGAATGTTAATTCTGCATATCCAAGCAGACACTACTAATGCTGCATAAACCTTTCACTGAGATTGTCTTGTTCCTTGTAGCATTTTATCTCTTGTTGCTTAATTGTATTTATACTCCATTATCCTTGCCCTAACACAGTAAGGGGAAAAACTATTCACTTGCCCAATTAAGGCTTTGTTTGACAAGGGCAGGCCCTGCAGGCAGTACCAGGGAAAGGCTGTGCAAGATAGATTGGGGCACCACTTCAAAACATCAAATTACATGAGCACAATTGGCCCTTGTTGGTAGGACAAGTTCTGCACACGCTGCCTGGAGAGTCCCCTGGTGTGACAGCCCACGTCCCCTCTGAATAGTGTGTCTTAGAGGAGGCCCTAGAGTTCCACATTCCATGTCTAAATCATCCCTGGGATGTGGTGAGGTGGAAGGGAGAGCCCCACAAGTCAGGGCAGACCAAGTCTTTGAGGAATGCTTCCTTCTCAGTTCCCTGCTCAAGACTCAACATGGAGGGAGATACGGGGGGTGTCTGTAACACCCAGCCACACACCTGGATCCTTGCAGGCAGTTTCAAAAACACCAACAGTGTCACTTGATTCCCAGGAGGAGCTGGCACTGGCATGCCCTGCCTCTTGAGCGACATCGGAGAACACCTCAAACACGGGCAAGTTCCAGAATGTCATTAAAAAAGCGTGTTAGGTAATTGCACTTGGCACCTGAGGCCTTGGATGGGCAGCTTTGTCTAATGGCTGTTTAAACCTTCTGGTGCCTCTGAGAAAGCTTTCCCCGTAGCTTACCTTCACCTAAAGCAAACAACTTCATTAGCTCAGGCATGCGAGCACTGAAAGCCAAGGGAGCCGGAGCAAACGCTCCCAGACACCACTGCCCTGCTCTCACTTCTGTGTCTCACCTGTGATATTAAACCACACTTGGCTGGGGCCCATCTCGATGCTGATCACTCCCACCATGTGGTTCACGGGATCTGTTTCCATCACGGCGAAGTTAAAGTGGGGTTCATCAAAAGCCAGCGGCTCTGAGGAAGGGCTGGGCCGGGCGACCCAGCTGATGTGGAGCCTCACGTGGGAGGAGAGCGGAGGGCTGCCACCGTCTGTGGCCTTGACCTGCCGAGAAAGGCACATGAAGTCAGGGAGAAGGCTGAGTTAGCTCATGGGAACACCACACAAAGCTCCTTCTCCCACCCACCAAGAGTTTCAGCTCCCAGTGTGCCCAAAATCCCATGAAACAAACCTTGAGCCACTGGTCCATGCTTCTGGCTGCTTCCAAGGCAGAGCCATGCAATCCAAGCTCCTCTTTGCAATCAAGTAAATCTGCCAAGCTCTATCCATAGCAGAGACCTGGATCGCAAGCCTCGTGGCAAGGACCCACAGACTGTGGGAAAGCTTTGAACCTACAGTCATGACCCATGGCCTGATCAGAATGCCAAACAGAGGCATGATGGAACCCAAAGACTGTTCAGGTTTGGGTCCACATCTGTATGGGATCATGGATCACTGTATTCCTCTCTGGGGGTAGGGTGGACAGTAATTTTAAATTTATTATCCATTTTTAGTAGCTTCTTACCCTCTGCATTTCCTATCATTCCCTCCTAGTTTCTCTCCCTGTAACACATTTGCCTTATTCAAGCTCTCCTCACACTGCTGCATTTTCTCTATTTCTTTCCTTCTTTTACCCTTCCTGTGTCTGCACTCTTTTCTCTCTTTCCCTCTCCATCCATCCCTTCCCCTCAGCTGCTGTTCCCCTCTCCTCTCACCGTGATTATGTTGTATTCAGAGGCAGGAAAGGCTTTCCTGGAGAAGATTGTGCCGGTCGTGGGGTTGATGGTGAATATCCCCTCCTCCTCCTCCTCGATGGTGTAGGTGATCTGGCTGTTCTGGCCCTGGTCACGGTCGGAAGCGATCAGCCTGTAGACTGGCAGTGGCGTCTCTGAGGCCTCTCTCTCGGGGAGCTGCACCATGAAGAGCTTGTGGGAGAAACTGGGAGGGCTGTCGTTGGCATCCAGGACTTGGATCACGACTCTGCTGGTGGACTTCAGCGCTGGCTCCCCGTTGTCAGAGACAGCCACCTGTCAGCAAGCAAAGGGAGGAGGTGAAAGGGCCCTTAGATGTGACCTAGAGTGTGACCAGCCAGCCTCCATCCTGGTGGGCAGACTCAGCCAGGGGTTTTTGTGTGGGTCTGCATTTTATCTCAACATTTTCAAAGGCGCTGCTTCTCTCTGCAGGGCAAAGCCTGGTGCTGCAGCTGGCACTGTGCAGGGCCTGTCCATGCACAGAGGGATGAGTTTGCAGGGCTCCTGCTCCCAGCTGCTCTGGGCAGTGGGTCAGGCTGGCCACTGGAGATCACACTGCTGAAAACGTTCCTATTGCAATGGCCTGGCGAGGTACCAGCCATCCTCACCCTGCCCTGCCTGTGCACGCTCCCAGCATGTTCTATCACAGAGTCCATCACCCTGATGGACTCCAAAACCTCCAGATCGCTCTGATGGGAATACTCATAGCTGGGAGCAGCTGAGGATGGGGGCCCGTGACCAAAGCTACACAGCAATGTCTGATACAATGAGATAAATGAGGGTGGATTTCTCTGGCTTGCTCTTTCCCCCATAATGTATAAACCATCCTGTTAGAGGACAGTTCCAGTCATCTTTCTGCATTCCCACACCTTCCAGAACAGGACTTTTGCTCCAGTCTTCAGCAAGGAAATAATAAACGCCGCAGTACTGCTGCAGCTGTCTCTTGGGTTAACACACACCATTTAATTAAGTTTCCCAGCAGATGGGAGCTGATGGGATGAGATTCCTTCTCTGTGCTCCAACTTGCAAGGAAAGCTCTTTGAGGACTTAATACACTTGTAGGTAAATAAAGCTAATTACAATCATCATTACCCACCTCTAGGATATGTTCAGCCTTGTATTCTCGATCCAGCTGCCGTGAAGTCGTGGAAATCAGACCTGCCAAGAAAGAAATCCTTTGAGCTCCAAGACTCAGCATGCAAGCAAAGCCAGGGCTGATCAGATCCCTGAATGCCCAAGATCACCCTTCCCACCTGCCCCGTTTCAGGTTCCCTTTGTGATCAGAGGAGAAAGACAGATACCCCCAGAGGGTAACCCATCCCCTTCCAGCCTGAATCCCTCTGTGGAGGTGTTGCTCCTGCTCTCTGATCACAGAGACCATGGAGGAGGAAGAACACCTACCAGATGCCTACATCAGTTGAGGGTTGGCAAGGCATTAGGTGAGAAAAACTGCAGGACCACGAAAACAAAACTTTTCTTATGCCTCTAAGTAAGAAACATTCTGCATGTGCTGGCACAAGCCTGGCCTCTTAACAAGTCTTGACTCCTGTTTTCCCTGTGCTGAACCTTGCTCTTTGTAATTTACCGTGTTTTGACAAAAGTTTGTTTTCTGTCTTGGGAAATACCCTCTACTTGACTGCTAGAACAAATGCATTAGGGCTAAAAATAAGGTACACAGCTGAAAATAATGCTGGTGTACTAGTTAAACCTTGCTGAGAGACAGGATGAGTCCTCCAACAATTGCAAGATTTGAGGGATTTCTGAAAAATACAGAGTAGTTTAACCACAGGGAATAGGTTGGATGCAGGAGGGAGGAATTGTGGCTGTAATAAACTAGAGTTGAAACAAAATCTTCATAATTGCCTCTTTTTGGCCTGTCCATGACTAAGCTGAGTAGATGCAAGTGTGTAAAGAATGGAATTGAGGCTTCTGTTTCCACGTCTGGTTTCATAAAAGTCCTTGACTCTTCACTTCTGGGGAAAACCAGCTCTAGATCATTTTCACAACTGCTTTACCAATGATGGAAATTGTATATGTAATGTTTGACCTCCTGAAAGTCATCAAGTCTGACACCTGTGAGTGTTTTTGTCCACTCCAAGTTATCAATGTCTCTCTCTTCCCTGTGAAGTTCTACTTCCTCACACCAGCAAAACACAGGGTGAGTTTTCCTGAGCACAGCAAGCAGTGATCCAGGCCCATGCTACCCTGGGAAATGCTTTGCATGTGATGCTGTGTGCATGTGCAGTGGTGTGAGCACATGCACTTGTGTGTCCTGAAAGACTGGTAAATCCCAGCTGCATGAACCCATCTCAACTCTAATTTCTGGTCCAAAAAGCTTTAATTAATAGTACTGTCTTCAGCTGTACCATGCTTTTGGTGGAGGTCTGTGTGAGCACGACAGGCAGGAGAAAATTTCAAATGGCTGCAGGAAACACCAGGCAGCTGAAGGAGGGAGCAAGGAGCAGCTGCTTGGAGCATGACTATTGTTCACCGTTTCCACTTGTTCTCTGGGATTATTCACATTTGGCACCAGCCACGACGCTAAACATTTATTTGATGCCTTTACAATCATAAATCAACACTCCTTAATGTGTTATGACAAGATGGCTTGAAAAATTCTGTTTGCTTGTCTGTCATAGTGGTTTTTTTTCTCTCCTTAATCATCCTTTTAATATGGATGAGAACTCAGCAGAGAGTCCACTGGAGCTCTTAAACCTTTCCCAGGTTAGTGAGAGGCTTTAGGGGTCCATTAGCAGCAAAACTTGTGGAAATGCTCTCTTAATGGGGGCCTGGAGAAGGAACTGCAGCAGCAGTTCACTGAGATCTCTGATGCTCCTGTCCTCACGGCCAATAGATTGGCTACTGAGCCCAGAACTCCAGCTACCTCAGGGAATGCTTCATGACTTTGGCCTAACAAGCCCACAGGACACACAGATACTGACAACAGAGCTGCCTGACACCCATGTGCACTCTGGGGATGTTTCTGGTTCATCAAATTGCAAAATCCACTTGCAGCAGACTGACATCTTGTTTGCACTGGATTACTGCATGCCAGCTGATGGAAGGGAATTTATCTGGATTTGCCTGGCCACAACCTGAAATTCTTTAATGACTTAATGAAAAAAATGGCAGAAAACAGGATCATAGCTGAGCTTTCCAGAGCTGGAGAAGGAGGACTGTAGTGAAGGCAGATGAACTGGAATTTAATGACACTTGTGAATGTCTGTACCACTGAAGATGCTCAGATCTCCTGGGGAGTAAGAGCTGACTCTGCTCTCTATCACATAACCTGTACGGTATCCCAGCTGGGAGTCTCACCAGATGGAATTTTTTGGTTTATCTTCACATCTGCTGAGCCACAAGGCAAAGGGTTGGCTTCTCCTCCTGACCCCAGGCAAGCTCTGTCCCTTCCTCCGCGCCCAACCGTGGCTCCCAGTTCCCCCCTCTGGAGCCAGTTACTGCTCTGCCCTGGGATCTGAAAGCCCTTGTGGTTAATTAATTAGGGTTAATCACCCTAATTCCCATTTGGAGCCGCGGAGCTGGGCGATGCCGAGATGCACAAACTGACAGCAGTGTTCACACGGCCATGGAGCACCTGGAGGTGGGGAGATGGACATTGCACATGATTCCTGAGAGGAACCCGCTGGAATTAATGCCCATTTTCATTTGTTACTGCTTGGTTATACACCCTGTGAGGCCAGAGGGCTAAAATGGAAGTGGAAGCTGTTATTAAAGGGGAACTGCCATCAGCTTTTGTGGCCCAGGGACACAGTTCCTTGGTTCTTTCTGCTGTCCCCTACAAGGCCTGGGAAGCGCCTGCTTAGTTTTAATGAGTGTTTTGTGTGTGCATGTGCATGTGTGTGAGTTATCAGTACCCTGCCCTGCTGGAAAACCCCATCCAACCTGTCCCATGGGACATGTGATGGAATTGAGTGGGTGTCCTCTCTTTGTGTTCTTGCATGAGGCCCTGAAGGTTTCTGCTGAATCCTACAGAGACTGAATAAAACTGTCAAAGGTCCTAATTGCACCTGACCAATTAGCCAAGCTCTGTGTCCAGGTGAAGGTCCAGAAACAGTCCCTTCTGTGGCCTGCAAGCAGGCAGGGACAGACTGTGCTCCAGCAGCCTGTCCACACACAGCAATGGGAAAGGATTGTCTGCCTTGCTCCTGCTCGCTGCCTGGAAAGGGCAGAGAGGAAGGCTGGTCATGTTGGAACAGGAGCGCCAAAATTGCCAGGGCATTGTTGTCAGGGAACAAAAAATAATAATAACTTCTGCTGGCAAGAACAGGGCTGGGGTGGAGGTTGCTGGCCCCCTGCCCTTGCTGCAGGGGGGAAAATCTAAGATAGTTAAAATAGCCAGAATCAGGTTTGCAGGCACTGAGGCTTTCACAAGAACCTGAGAAGGGAAGAGGTTGTTCTCCTGAAGTTCTCTTTCTCTTGTCTCACTCCTGCATTCCATTTAACCTTTTTTCCCTTCTCCTCCTACCACCCCAACTCTTATTCTGACCCTGCTGTGCACTACTGCATGCTCAGATGTGTGTTATGTTGATTTGGGGAGCAGCCATGCAGCCACCCCTCAGACCTAAAGAGCAGGGTGTCCTTCCTTGTAGAGAAATGCAGGGACTGACATGGCAGAAGAAACACCAGAAGAACAAGCACCAGGTAAGAGCTGAACACAAATAATCCAAAGTAAAAGGATTGGCCAAACAGCCTTCCAGCAGGATGAATGGCTTCATCCTGACTCTTCCTGCCACAGCCTCCCAGTTCCTCCTGGTCTTGTCTGGACTCGAACCCCCTTCACATCAAACCCTGCACAAAACAAGCTGAAAACATTTCCAGCAGAAGAATACCCCAAATGGTACTATCTGCCCATCTCTCCGTGTAGCTATCTATTCCTGTCTCCCACAAACACTGCTCCACACCAGCTGCCAGGCTGGGCTGGAGGGATTCCATTGCCAATGGCACACAGCTTTCATCTTGGTGCTCAGTTTTGTTCCCTCTTCTCATCAGCCTTTCATGTATTTCCCCCCTTTTTCTCCACCCTCTTTAGGGAACTGAGAGCTGGAAGATCTTAGGGCCTTTCTGTGGTAGCTTGGGGATGCTGGAGGTGCCCAGGACAGAAACCATGGCTGTTCCTGGTTCCCTGCAAGGCCTCAGGAGAAGTCAAGGGGCCTTGCTGGTTATGTCTCCATGGGCCAATCCACACCTGTGTCAAGGTACTGGAGCAAACACAGGACCAGGAACAGAATTAGGTTACTTGCGACAGTGTGTCACTGTGCCCTAAATGATCATCCAGGGCTATTCTGCAGGGTTATTCTGGGTGTAGATACGCCTGGTGTAACAGTACCTCAGGACCTTCATTCCTATTAGGACACAGGATGAGAACAAGCTTCCTCCTCCTCCTCTCCCTTTGCCAAGAGGCCACGACCAGGAATGTCCTACCTAGGAGAGAACCAGACTGACCTCTGGCCCTCTCGTGTTCTGGTTTATTTCAGTGCCAGTGTGGTTTATTTGTCCTTTGACGTCAAGGACCATGTGGGATAGGAGAAAAGGAGATGTCTTGATCACAGTGTTCTGCCCTGCACTGGGATAACCATTTTTTTTAACACAATCCTGCACTAATGGGGATAACCAGGCTCTGAAAGACCAGCAGTTCAACATCCAGTGCTGCAATACCAAGCTGAGACCAAATATTACTGGTTTATTCTACTTAACGGAGCAACTAGCCTGCAGAATGAAAATACCACTGGGTTTCCAATAAGCTGCCTAAAGCCCTGAACCTTAGGCAAGCTGTGATAGTCCTTCTGGCAGCAGCAGCAAATGACTTCTCTTTAGATACTGTAAACATGAGGGAGTAACTGCTCCGTTATTCCAATGTTCACAGGTAATACAGGTTCTTTTGGGAGACATGCAAGTGAAACAATGAATAACTTAATCCTCATCAGGCTTGAAAGCAGGACCTTAAACAACCTCCAAGCTCAGGGCTTAAAGAACTGATCTCCAGCAACTGTCCAAGAGATAAGATCAGCCCATGAGTTTCTTTCAAAACTGACAAACTTATCGCTCTTCTCATGCAAATCACCTGAGTATAGGGAGAGATGGAGAGGAGATGACTCACCTGGGAGAGCTTTTTTGTCTAAAATGGGGATTAATGGGTTGGCTTAGAGATGAAGTGTCTCATTAGCAAACAGCTGGATTTTGCCAGAGTCACTCAATTTTCTATGGAACATAACAGCCTTGGAGTGTGACTTTGCAGGGCTGCACTCACAGTGGGGTGAAAGCTTTGCCAGAAACATAAAGGCTGAATTTCCTGCAGGGTGCATGGCTGATCAGCTGATGAGGGGAGCCAGCTTGGTGTCCTGATAGCCATCCTGCTCCACATCCCATTGAAAAGGCAGTGTTTTTATGCAACGAGGCTTCTGAAGGAACATTTCTGCAGAACCCAGCATTGTGCAAGCTGTCCCGGGGCTGGTTGTGCATAGCTGTTTGGATTATGTGGGAAAGTTGGATGCAGAGCAATGTCCTGACCAGGCTAAAAAGCTGCCAGCAGCGCAGACAGCTACAGCTGTGGGCAGCAGTGGTCACAGTTAGCTGACATCTCCAGGTGCATTTATACCGTGTCATGCAAATACACTCTGTGAGGTTCTTGTGACAAAAGGATTTTAGTGTTTCTTCATGGTAATATTAATAATAATAATAATTTATTTCTTCCATTCCCCTCCTAGCCAGCTGCAGAGCACTGCCAGAGAGCCATTACACTGCTGGTAACACATAGCTGAGAGCAGCTCTAGCCTTTTTCAATACACCCAGCTCCTCATCTGAGAGCAAGCTTCCATCCCGCTGCAGTAGCTGAACTGCATTTATCATCTGCAGAAGATCAAAGTCATGCAATTAATCCTCTCCCATACTCAGGCTCTGTGGCCTCCCTTCCCTCTTCTCTCAGGAGCTGATGGCATGAAGGGCTCGGCACAGCTTCCCTTGCCAGACTGGCCCAATGTCAGCTCTGCTGGGATAGTTTGAGGAAGCTGTTTACACAAAACATCAGCGGGTTTTTGATGGCTCTGGAAGATCTAGTAAATAATCCTCAGATGAAAGATACAGTCTAGAAAGATGGCAGAAGAGGCTTACTACACTTACTACATTAATAGTGCTGGAGAATGGGTGGAACCTTTAAGTGGAGTGGAATTCATTTTTGTTAATCCTGCCTGGGTCTGTCTCAGGAACAGTGTTCCAGAAGGGTGTTCCCTGGCTCAGGCTGTGCAGCAGGGCAGTTGTTTGTAAGGGGGAAGATTAAAAACAACATTTTGGTTCTGTTTAGGGCTTTGAAAGTAGCACATCTGTGTCATTCTAAGAGCCATCTGGATGCAAATCGCAACCCTGAGGTTGAGGGTTTCAATCCTCAGACTCCCCACAGAGTGTACTTGGAGACTGGGACTTTTGCTGCAGGAGGAAGGTGTGACAAAGGCAGCTGTGTGGGCTGTTTATATTGAATATGTAACATCCTCTGGGCACTTGGAAGCCTCAAAAACAGATGCTGAGCTGGGTCAGTCTTACCTGTAATGAGGTTAATGGTGAAGAGTCCTTGAGGATTGCCAGTTAGGATGTGAAAAGTCAGTTTTCCCTCTGAGCTAGAGTCTGGATCGAAGGCATCAAGCTGAAGGACAGACGTGTTTGGTGGGGAATTCTCCATCACAGAGGCATAGAAGACAGGTCTGGACATCTGAGGTGGGTTGTCATTGGTATCAGTGACTTCAATATAAATTTCAGTCACAGAAGACAGAGGAACTGTTCCCAGGTCAAGGGCTAGCACAGTCAGCCAGTAGTGAGACGTTCCCTCTCGGTCGAGTGATCCTATGGTCCGTATGGTGCCTAGGAGAAGGACAGAGAGTGTTTGGGAAGGATTTAAGGAACCCAGACTGCTTAGTGCTTGATGCCAGAGCAGTCTGTGTCTCAAGTCTGTGCCCTGCTCTTTGCTGCAGACACAAACCCTGGCACCCACCTTGTGTCGCTGTGACACTGTGTTGAAGGTGAGGGCCTGCTTGCGCTGAGGGTCATTTTTGTTACGCAAGCGTAAGAGAAAACCTCAGTATTTTGGGGGAGGACAGATGCTGATTTGCCATTATTTTAAGGAGAAAACCCCCTGCTTGTTCCTACCCAGATACAGGGATAGACTTAATACATCCCTGCACAAGCAAGAAAGGCTTGAATGCATAGAACACTGTAAACAGTCAGGCCAAACACAGCAGGTACTTTAAGCCTCCAAGGTACTTAACATGTAGTGTAAATTAAGATGTCCTTACCTGTGTCCTTTTCGATGTGGAAGACGGACAGGCCAGTGCCTTCTCGGAGGAAATACTGAACCTCTCCATCTTTGCCCCTGTCGATGTCCTTTGCCGTGACCATCATCACTGACGTGCCTTTAGGGCTGTTCTCCTGCACCCAGCCTTTGAAGACAAAGGAGGCAAAGCGTGGTGGGTGCAAGTTCTCGTTGACATCAATGACGTTCACTTCCAGGTGGCAGAGGGAAGAGCGAGAGAAAGGCTTCCCACCGTCACTGACCTGCACGGTTAGATTGTAAGAGCCTCTCTTCTCATAGTCCAGCTCCTTCTCCAAGCGGAGCGCCCCAGTCAGCTTATCCACATGGAACATCATCTCCTCATTGTTAATGAGGCTGTACCTCACCTCCCCGCCAGAGCCAGCGTCAGGGTCAAAAGCCTCCAGAAACAGGAGAATGGTCCCTACGGGCAGGTCTTCGGGGACCTTCACACTGTTGAGGGCTGGGAGGCACTGTGGGGTGTTGTCATTTACATCCTCCAGAGTCACGACGAGGTCTGTAACGGAGAACAGCTGGAAGCCTGCTTTGGGCTGGTCCCTGGCTTCTATTTTCAGCACATAGCAAGGCCACAATTCTCTATCAAGAGCACCTGTAACTGTCACTTCTCCAGTGACACTGTTAATGGCAAACTTGTCTGTGGGGGTTAGGAGAGAGTATTTTACTCTCCCATTGTCATCTGTATCAGCATCTTCTGCTCTCAGTTGAGCTATTGTTGTCCCAGCAGCTACATGTTCTGGTATTGCCACCCAATAGGCACCTTGAGGGAATTTAGGAGTATTATCATTGGTATCCAACACATTCACAGCCAGTAGTTTCCAAGATGACTTTTGTGGTGTGCCCAGGTCGTACACAGTAATGTTAAGAATGTAGAAACTGGTTTGTTCATGATCTAAAGGAGAAAGGACTTGAAGAAGACCCAATTCCAGGTCAATGGTAAAGCAGCTGTCATCATTTCCATCTGAGATCACATAGACCAATTTTCCATTAAAACCAGTGTCAGGATCAATGGCCGAAAGGTCAGCAATAGTTGAGTT
The DNA here is from genome assembly GCA_013396875.1 of Vireo altiloquus. Classification (NCBI taxonomy): domain Eukaryota; kingdom Metazoa; phylum Chordata; class Aves; order Passeriformes; family Vireonidae; genus Vireo; species Vireo altiloquus. The sequence goes on from VZRF01011327.1 coordinate 181,183, forward strand.
GATGGGGACAGTCTCTATGACATCAATAGATCGTGGAAAGCTGTCATCAAACTTAGGAGCGTTATGGTTTATAAGGTGCAAATTCAGAGATGTTTCATCATCCTGCCCATGGCCTTGAGACTGAGACTCGATGGAATGTATGATGGTTTCTGTCAGTTGCTTCAAGACTCCTGTCTCCTCACACTGCATTTTGACGGGGAGGCCCTGGCTGACCACAGTGATGTTTACAGACGTTGGCAAAGCATAGTTCTCTCCATCTGTTGCAGTTATTTTCAAAGAGTAGAAAAGTGGCTGTTCAGAAGGAAGATCTCGCAGAGATATTCTAAGGGATATTACTCCAGAGATGGGATTCAGTTCAAAATGCTGTAACTCGTTGCCAGACTTGATTTCGTATTTGATATGCTGCAGCTCGTCACTGTCGATTGCAGAGACCGTGGCCACAGGGCTCCCAACTGGAAAGTCCCGTGGGATGGTGCCACTGCAGCTTGCCTTCTCAAACACAGGTGCATTGTCGTTGACGTTGCTCAGCGTGAGGGAGACGTACACCTCTGTCTCGCGGCGGAAGGGTGAGCCCCAGTCTGATGCCCACACTCGCAGGTGGTACCATCTCTGCATCAACTCATAGTCCATCGACTTGGAGGTGGAAATGACACCAGAATAGGGGTCAATGACAAAGGGAACTGACTTCTGGTTGGCTATGCTGTAGGTGACAAAGCCATTGTCTCCTTTATCTTCATCTGTAGCCCTTACTGTTAAGACACTGGTACCAGGAGGAACATTTTCATCAAAGGCCCCATGGTACGAAGACTGAGTAAAACTTGGAGCGTGATTGTTGCAGTCAGTGATGTCAATGATAACAGTTGTGGATGTGTGACTGTTACTGGTTGTAACTTCAAGCTCAAAACTAGACTGCTCACCGAAGTCCATTGCTCTGACTGTAGTTATCAGTCCAGTGCGAGGATTGATCTTAAAGCTTGCGCTGTCTGAAGTAGGTCTCAAAATATATTTAAGATTTGGGAAAACTGGTGTGACCTTCACCATAACAACTTGGCTTCCAGCTGGGGAAAATTCACTGAGCTGGACCCGGTACACTTCCTTCTCAAACCTGGCAGAAATATACTTGGAGGGAGGTATGTGGACAGCTCTGACAGGAGAGAACAGTGGTGGCTTGCTCTTGTCCTTGGCTTGCACGCTGAGGTTGAAACCAAATGGGTAAAGTAACCAGTTTATCTCTTTGTTTGACACAATCATGAACTCAGTGCTCCCACAGTAGGATTTGATGGCTTTGAAATGTCTTCCCGGATCTCCATCCACAAACTCAACCGAATCAATTCCTGCTTCTGAGTCACCACTTTCTACAGAAAGAGTTGCATAGATAAAGTCTTCGTCTGACTCAGGTGATGTCACCTTCACTGAGGAGATAGAGGGGGGTTTCCTGGCAGATGGCTCCACTTGGATTGTGAGACTAGCCAAGTTCCCAAAGCCATTCCCCTCCGTGATCTTTCTCATTCTGTCCACAGCCAAAACCTGCAGGTTATGCCTGCCTCGATGGGTGCTGTTCAGCCTGCCTGTGACCATAACTGCCCCCGTGGTGGGGTGCACAGTGAATAGGTTGGACTTGGTGTTGAGGGCATAGTAGAACTCGGCATTCTGGCCAGCATCGGCATCAGTGGCACTGAGCATGCTGACCACTGTTTTCAGAGGAGTGTCTTCTCTGATGGACACTTTGTATGAGGGTGGTGAAAAGAGAGGTTTCAAGTCATTTCTGTCCAGAATATGGATCAAAACTTTGGCCCAGGCTTCATAGGCAAAGGTGCTCTCTGTAGCCTTGATTATTAACATGTAACTGTCTTTGACCTCACGGTTTAAAAGTGCTGTGTTGCTGCTCCTGGTTCTTATTCTCAAAAAGCAGAAATCCCCTATCACATGCTCCTCTGTTTTAAACAGACCAGTGTTGTCCCCAGAGGCTATTCTGTACCTGATGTCCCACTCAGGGTCTCTCTTGTAAATACCCATTTTGACGTAGCTCTCCACGTAGGTCTTGGGGGCTGAATTCTCATAGATGGTGGCATTGTAGAAAAAGTGGGTGAAATGCAGAGGGGAAGCGCTGCCCTTCTCACAGCTCGCCTTGTGGACCACACAATGCATCAGGACAACAGCAACACTCAGGAAGTGCCTCCTGATGGAGATTTCCATGGTTCAGTGTCTCCTTGAGCCCTGCAGGTGTCAAAGGAAGAACACTGGTAATTTTCATTAAGGTCAGTGTGTTACAGAAGAAAGTCTGCATGGGCTGAGCCTCACCTCCCTGCTCTGTCTACCCCAACCTTTACTGATGCAGTTGTTAGCTCAGCTCTTCTTCCCTCTGTCTCAGTGTCCTCCCACATCCATATGCTGGCTCAGATTTCTTCACTTTCTCTGCTTCACTTTTTGCCTTTATAGAGGGCAAAATGTGCAAAGTCATGCAAGATGCTCTGATCACGCTGACTTGCTAGTCTGTGAAAAATCTTGCCCTCCCCTTCATTCTGCCTTCTCCCAAGTCAAAGAGCATATCTAAACTCTCCACCCCCAATCCAAACTCCCTTTTGTTTTGTTTCTCCAGCCTCCCTTCTCCATCTTAACTTCCCTCTCCACACAAGTTTTTGCAGAGTATTTTCAAGAGTCAATACACAAACGGATTTATGTGCCTCTCTGTGACCTCTCTTCTTTTCTCTTCCTGTGCTACAGGATGTGTTGTCCTTCCCCAGCAGCGATGGGGAACACATGCTATGCTGCATAAATTCCTTCTGAACGTGCAGCTCCACAATGTGGCCTTTCCAACAGCTCAGTTTCTGTCTCAATTACCTCAGAGTGCTTCTAATTCACAGGCCTGACCCTGTTGGCTTCTCTGTGTTGACTGAAGGAGCAGGTTTCCAGCATGACACTTTGCCCATGTTGATGCCTTAGGTTTTAACTTCTGTATTTTTCAAATCCTGTACTGCCCAGTGTAACTCTGCAGTTCCCTGGAGCTCGTTCAGTGCTGTTCTCTCATGCTCACACTGACATAACAAAGCCTCTCCAGCTCGCTCTCCAAGGACACCCAGACCCTCCTGGGCCCAACAACTGCAAACCTTCATCTTGGGGAGAGGGGGGCAAGCTTGGGGAAATTCCATCCTTGGCTGGGTTCTGCTTGGGGAATTGATGCTGATATCAAAGTGGGAAGAACTCGGGAGCTGTCATTGTCCATTTTGGGATGCACTGAGGCAGGAGCCTCTGGAGCCCAGAGTGTACCTCTGAAGGCCTTTCAAATAAATACTTCCTTTATTCCTGTCTAGTCTCTGTTTCTAGGTAGCCATTTAAGGCATCAGTGTCACCCTCAGCCCTTGAGTAATCTCTCTGGTTCCTGCCTTCTCATGGCAAAGCCCCAGGGTCAGGATTCCTGTGGAGGATCTGCCATCCATGACCGCCCGCCATCAGCTTCCTTCTAACAACTCCTGAGCATCTGCGGCTCCATGGTTTATCTTTGCGCACAAGGTGTATCAAAGAAGGAACTGGGGAGCACACATGTGATTAACAGGGATGTAACTTTATTAGGGAGCTTTGCAGAGCTTGTTAAAGGATCAAGGCCTGTTCTTTTCAAAAGCTAAGTGCGTGCTGCTGTGTGTGCAGTTAGGGGTTGAAACCAGGGATAAGCTAAATATAGGTGCATTTATTTCCCCTAGATATCCTAAGAGATCTTTATCTAGAACTGTTTCTTCCTGTTTTAAATTTAAATTATATATCAAGTACCTGCCAGTCATTTGGCACATTCCTAATTTGAACAGGGAAGACTTGTTTTTCCAGACACTTTTTCAAGACTCATCTCTTTAAGAGCCAGAACCAGTTCAATTTGTATCTCAAGTTGAATGTTAGGGAACAAATTGTTAGAGCCCAACTAACAGTATGTGTCATATTCTCTCACTGAGATATCTAATTACGGATAAATACAAAGCTGTAAGTTTCACATTTGCTTCAAATCCTCTTCTCCTTCATTAAATAGATGCCAACCATCCAAAAATCTCTCCGTGGTCTTTCCTTTTTGAAACAAATGGTCTGAAGCTGAAGCCAAACTACCAAAATTTGGAGAGAAATCAACACAATTCAGTTTTGACAAAATTCAGACTCATTTTTTTCATGCCATCATTTCACGTCTAGGAAACACAACAAAGTCCCAAACGCGCTGCAAATTAACGAAAATCTTGGAGGGCAGGGATGGGTGACCCAGAAAGGCATGTGGCTCCTTCTGAGGAGTTGAAAACCATGTTCTTAAAAGCTCTGCTTGCTGCTCGTTACTGAAGAGCGCTTCAGAGCTGTACAGCATGTAGGGACTTGCCTACAGCTACTCCCTTCCAACATTTTCAACTGCTGAACTCGGAGAGAAGACGTTCGCAGGCTGCGCGCGCGTGTCTGCGAGCACTGGGAGCGGGGCAGTCCACACAGCCCAGAGTGGAGAGAGGCAGCAGCACAAACCAGCAACAAAACCAGAGCTGTTCCACGAACGGCAGACTTAATGAAGGCGATGGCTTTGTATCTGGGCTAATTGACTTTTTAATTGAATTGTACTGAAACGGCAATGTGAACTCATCTCTCATAAGACATCAGAGAACCCACAAAGCAGAGACGTTATGAACTTCACAACCACAAGAAAAGCAGGAGCCAGAGCACATGCCTTCCTGGGCACCAGCAATTCAATATGGGAGGATAACCTTGAGCAAGGAGTGGGTTTTCTGGCATTTAACAAGATGCAAGCTTTCGTCTGAATCTCTCCTGGAATGTACTTAACCTCACTCTTCCCTGTGTATTTCCTGACATCTAAGAAGGGCTTCACTTACATTGCTGTTTTTTTCCTCTGTATTAGCAGGGTTTTACTCCTCTGTCCAGATAATTATTTTGCAAAACCTGTTGTGACCTCAATATTTCTTAGAGCTTTACTCTCAATTACAAGCTGGACTGAAAGCAATCAATGGCTTCAGCTGTTATTATGAGGGATGGAGAGTGACTATGCATCTGAGGCATGAGGCAGAATCCTCATTTCCTCTGGAAATGATCTGAAACTTTGAAAGACACAATCAAAACTTAGGGAGAACTGTCTAGGAGGCATCACCATCAACTTTTCAAGTCTAAGTCTCTTTGTGTCAGGACCATGCTCAAAGCTTGAACAGTATCATGGAGAGTCTCTGTTGCATTTCCTGACAGCAACTTCCCAACCTGGGCCTGGAAATCCTCGCCTACTACCTGCAGCCTGGAGTTTCTCCTTTAGTAGGCTGCACTAGGAAGAAATCATGCTCTGAAGGTCTTGTTTTCTCTTTCTCCAGCACGGTTTCAGTGCAGTCTGAAGTGTAATAGCTCTCCCAGGAGATGACTGTGCTGTCCCTGCTCTGCCTCCTGCTTCTGGAATCATTTATGCCACAGTCACAATGCAAAACTATCCAGAAGCTGGACTGGGACATTTTCAAAACTTAACAGAAAACCAGGGGACAGTGCTCTAAAGAGAGGGGAAATCTGAGTAACTGCTCCCTTGGCTCAGCTCCAGGGGAAATCCTGCTGGGACTGACCCTGGAAGATGACAGCAATGAACCAGCAGAAACGAGGCAGGTTTCTATGACTTTGGTTCTGTGGGTTGAAAGCTGTGCACAGCATCAAACCAGCAAAAAAAATCAATTTACTGGCTCTTATTCCCAAATGTAGATGGCTGTCAAGGAGGGGCAGCGCTGCCAAGCTCAGGGGTCCTTGCCACGGAATTCAAGGATCTCTGTGTTGAAACTGGGTGAAATCAAACAGATTTTTCATGCAGATTAAGAAAACCATTCTTCCTGCTTTTCTGAGCTGTGCTACCCCATGTCCTTGCGCTGACAGTAATTAGTGCATGATACATGGGACCAGTGGCAAGGGCCATACCCACCTCAGGGCTGCCAGATCAGCTGCAAGCATGTAACAATCCAACACCCTCACCTGCCTCTGGGATTCCACTCCATGGGATCATTTATTTCTACTCCTGAGAGCACTCAGCTTCTCTCTTTCACAGCCTTTTGGAGCTGGTTGCACACGGGGAGGTAGAAGTGCTGGAGGAAGCCCATCGGTGGGATGGAGTGTGGAAGGCAGGGCACACTCCCGGACTGAGGGAAATACCAGGGCATCATTATGTGGTGATTCAGCCTCCTTTCCTAATCACCAGGCAAGGATCAGAGAGCCTCGGGGGGGCTTCGCCCTCAGCCCTGTAGATGCAAACTCCCCACAAAGCGAGTAAACAGTCGGTGTATCTCTAATCAGAGCCCGAGCGCGCGTCTAAATTTAACATCCAAATTGTGAACCTCTGTCAAAGGCATGCCCAAATCTGTTGCCTTGAAATGAAGGAACAAACAAGAGCGCTGAGATTCAAAGTGTGTGCGTGGGGAGGCCATGGAGATGGGCGATTTAGGGGGACTGGTGCAGGACAAGGCTATTGTGGCCAGATGGGGTGAGTGGCTGGGGCACAGCCGGGGGTTTTCTGGGGGTCCTCCCAGGGGTCTCCTGCAATGTGTGGGCTGCTGTGTTTGTTGGCCATATCGCAGTAAAGTGCTGCAGCCTGCCAGGAAGCAGGTGTGGCCCCAGCCCCACCTTTTGATTCCCTTCAAGAGGAGCATTTAAAAGCAGTAAAAACCCAAAACACAAAAACAAAGCGAGTGCTGAGTGCACCCAGAGCAGCATTCCCCTCATGAGCTGTGGTGGGGGCTTGGCCCAAGGTTTTGAGATCAGAAGATTAAAGAAAAATCATCATTTTCATCAGAAAATAAGGACAACTGTTCCCTTACTACTCTTCTGCCAGCATGTATCCAAAGTTCTCTTTCTTCCTCTCTCGCTTACTTCCCTCACCTCCCTCCATTTTCTCTTCTTTTTTCTTCAATACAAGAAACAGCCTCTTCCCCAGGACAGGGACCAAGCCAAATCACCTCCAAACACATCAGCTTCCTTGTCAGAGGCTGCAAGAGCAGGGAGTTCAGGGAAAGATGGGAGATGAGATTGGCTGTTCAAGTAATCAGTTTAACGAAGAACTCGATTGTCATTGTGAAATAGAGACAGAAATCAAAGGGAGTAAATCCTGTAAGATGGTGGGTACGAGGTTTTGGGAAAGGTAGTAAGAGATGGGACACCATCTTCTGCTGGCTTGGCAGAGCACAGGGGGCTCAGCTACAGATGGGGCAATATCCTTACAGCTGTCTGCCAGAGAGGATTGACTAGAAAGCAGTGCCCTGGGCTTTCAGTGTTGCAAAGTCACAGAATTAAATGGATGCTGTGCTGAGCCACGTGTGAGATGTTCTGCTTCCCAATGCTGAAATAGCCCCTGTACGCCCTGCAGGGGGATTGTGCTGCTGGGTTTATGTTTGCCCTCTCCTCCGCCACAGTGATTTTGGTGGGAATTGGATGCTGTTCCATTTGGGGAGTTCTCTGATGGCTGCTCACCATCAGCCCCGTGGGATTTGCATTCTCTGTGGAGATGGGTACTTTTCAAACTGGACTTTGAAAAAAAAAACCAAACAAAACCATCCCATGCTTGGAGATCCTGCTCCTGCAGTTAGTTGTGCAGTCTCTGCTTGGTTTTGCAGCGAAGCAGAAGAAACACATCCTGGAGGTACTACACAAAGCCAGAAAACTAATGAAAAGAGCCCCTGAAGTTATGGTGTTTCCTTCTTCAATGCATCTCGGGGTTTTCCAGCGCCTGTGGATGGTTTCTTAGGGCTGCTGTTTGCAGAACTGCTTGCACCAGCCTGCTTGGGGGCTGTGTTAGTGTGGGTGCAGCTTTTTGCTGGACTTGCAGATTCCATTTAGGCACAGTTGGGCTGCTCCTTCTCCATCTCGACTTTCCAATCCCTGACTGGCTTGGACAGAGTTTTGGAAATTGTTTCCAGGTTGCTGGACAGCCTGGAGCGAGGTGGCTGACCATGTAGAACCGGGTGCACGTGCCTTTTACAACCAAGGGCTGCCCTTGCTCCGAGTGTCCCACGAAATGCTGCTCCTGTCACAGCAGTGAGTGGCAGTGCCAGACCTGTGCCATAACCATCTCAGGGTTCAGCTCTGCTCCCAGGGGTAAAGCAGCTGTGTACTGCTGGGGTGAGCTGTACTGAGAACTTCTCAGCTGCAGAGCCATGGGAAGCCGTGGGATTAATGAGTCTCATGCTGGCATGTGGAGCCATGACCCTTTCCTTGGCCTGCTCAGCATGGCAGGGGGTCACACACGTGGCCCCTGAGCAGAACAGGTACAGTCCTAAAGCATTACAGATGTTCCTTCCATCATCTGCCAGCTGAACCAAGCAGGTGCTTTGACCCTGGGGGTTCAATACCTCAGGGAGCTTGGACAGGAAGCCTCTATGGGGTGTTGGTGGAACAGACTCCCTAGAAGGAGTTTGGGGAAAGCCTGTGAGATACTGAGTTGTGTGGGACAGTCTGGGCCCAGGCTGGGAGATATGGCAGAGATAACCTTTTTTCTCTGTATTGCTGCAGGGCTTGGTAAAAATGCTTCATTCTGAGGCAGCCCTGCCTTCCCCAGGGCTGGACTGCCATGGCCAGGGGACCTGCTAGGACCACCCTTCAGGGCTAACAGTGGCAACAAGGTAGGATGCTGTCCCTTGAGTGGTGCAAGACAAGGATGAGTTGAGCAGGAGAGGAGATGGCAGGATGGCCTTCCACATAGGAAGGGCAGCTGGGAAGCATTTAGTTACTCTGATGTCCAGCTTCTCCTTCCCCCTTACAGCTGGATGCTTTTGCCACCTTTGCCACTGTGCCAGATTTCACAGCTTGGATGCTCAGACCCAGGCTGCCTCTAAAGGTACCTTGCTCCATGACATCTTACTGTGGCTTCCTCCAGCCGGCCACTCATGCCCTTCCCCTCGGACATGTCACCCATTCCCCCATCCTTGGGGCTTTGGCTGTGCCCGGATGCAGCTCCTACTGCCCTGGAGCAAGCAGGTGCTGTGTGTCTTTGCCTCCAACCCATCCTCAGTCCAACAGCATCACCTGGTACATGAAGCCAAAAGTTTTCTCCTGCCACTGTTCCACCTGCAATGTGCATTTCTGTCCACTGCTCTGTGAGGAACTGCTCTCTCTCTTCAGGGAGAGCTGGATTTTGTGCTGCTGCCAACACCTAGGCCTGGCTCAGATATGTCACCTTGCTGAGGCTGCTCTGTCATTGTTGTGAGCCTGTCTGTTAGGGACAGGCAAACTTGAACAGGCTTGAACTCTCCATAGAGTTGTGAGGGTCAGTGATCTCCCTCTGTCTTAGCATTGTAACATCATTCTAGAGCAAGAGTTAACTGAGCTGTGGAGCCCTCAGTGAGGTCTTGGGGGGATCAAGGGAACCTTGGAGGGCCAACTCTCCCAGGGGAAGTGTTACATGAGGGAAGTGAACTTCCTAGTGCCAAGAGGGAAGCATCCTTATGCATTATTCCTAATCCCTTTTCTCTGCTCTCCCCAGTTATGGGAGCCAGGAGATAAATCCTGCTTGTGATCCAAAAGCTGCCACTGCACAGATAACCAGGGAAATGTTGAGAGGTGGACAAGGACAGCAACTACGACAGCCAGGAGACAGGGAGGAGACAGCACATCCCACTGGTGGCTCTCATGGGAGTGAGGTACCTGGCATAAGCAATAGCCCTGGGGGCTGGAAACAGGGCAGTGTTGGTAGGAAAGGGTCTTGGTGGGAGCTGCTCACCAGGCAGGGTGTGAGAGGCCTTGGGGTTGGGCCCCACAGTGCAGGAGTACAAACACATTGGCAAAAGAGCCAGGTGGAGCATGCCAGGATCTCACATGAGTGTGCCCCAACTCTGCTGCTGCCGGGACTGTGCACCCCTCACCCCGTGATTCAGCTGCCATGGAGGTTTTTAGCACCAAGGACCACATACCTCAGTCTCTGCAAACTGGCTGTGAGAGGCCACAAGGGATCCTGGGCTCTTCTCTGATTGCTTTCTCCTGCCAAAACTCATACCCGAGCCTTTTTTGCTCATGCATGGGATGCAAGTTATCTTACACTGATAACCATTCCCCTGCCTGCAGACTGCTGAGGAAAGCTGGTGTGTGGGACCACATTGTAAACCCTTCTACCTTTCAGATCTGCTGGCTAGCTTCAGCCAAATTTAACCAGATAGGTAAAGACTTGAAAGGAGTTAGCTTTGCACAAGCTTGTGGAAAGCAGCAGGAGAGAGGAGAGAAATCCAAATTAGGACTCCCAGCTGGAAGAAAAAGCTCTAAAGTGAGCCCAACCCGATTATTAGACATCAGAGAATCCACACAAGAGGGAGCGCCGCAGGCAACCGAGCTTCATGAATTCTGCTGCTCGCAAAACAGCTGTTTATGTAGGTGCTGCAGAGCTGGGAGAGCTGAGGTCCCGACACACAACTTCCATCTGACCCACCAGAGCTGTAAATCCAAACAGGGCTCAGCTCACCCCAGCCTGGTGAGAGCAGCAGCTCTGCCCAGTCTTGAAGGGGTTCTGACCCTGTGAGTCCTCATGCTCACCTTAACTCAACCTGGCTGTTGCTAATTCGGCCCCTGCCCTCATCACCCGAGTGCTGGTAGTCCTCCAGTACCCTTTCTGTGATTCCCGGTGGGGAACATACATGTTATCCTAAAATCGCCAAAAATTCTTTGGGAAGGAGCCCAAGAGCATCTTGGCATGAAGAGCTGCAGGAGGGACCTTGTTCCCTGCTGGATTCAGGTGAAGAGCCCCAGCGCTCAGCAGGACGGGGAGTGCTCAGCCTCTGCCTGCCCTGCAGCACAGCCCTGCCCACCGCGCTCCTCCCTCACCTTTTCCCTCCTACCCGGCAATTCTCATTCACCCGCAGACCTGTCCCTGCACTGATCTGACGATCTCCTCCTTCCCCTGATCAGCACCCTGTTGGTCTTTCCCTTCTGCTGCCCAAGGGTGAGCACGGAGAGCAGCTTTCACTCTGCCTGCAGCCTCTCTAGCTCCATTGCCGTCTGCCTGCCTTGTGCTGCTCCTTCCCGTCCCTTTCCTGTTGTTTGGGGGCAGCGTGAATGAGACACTGAATGAGACCATCAGGGCACGATCCTCCCTCGTAAAAGGATGGCTGGCCAGGACGCCAGTAGCCGTGCCACAAAAATTCCCCGCAGCAGACATTTATTGAATGCAAAGGGATACCTGCAAGCTGATAGAAACCTTCAGCTCCCAGACCTAACCAAAGCCACCCACCTCCTGTTCTGTGTCCATAGTGCTGCACAAGCCACTGCAAGGCCAGCCTGTGCCCCGGGGAGCTCAGGGTTTCACCGGAGAAAAGATTAACCCCCAGGACAGACGCGTTTGCCCAGGCTGGCCTCATTGCCACAGTGTGTCCTTGTCAGCTGTCATTATGCTCCCAGCACAGGTCACTCCCTCCTGGCTCCGGACTCTGCTGGAAGCACATGGCTGAAATCTCCTGCCATTGCAGCACCTCTGTGGAGCCAGCAGTGCTACAGGGACACTGCTTGGAGCACCTGTGACAACCAGGCTGGGCACAGAGCGTCCCTGTCGACCTGAGCCATATGGAGTGTCTATTCATGGCATAACCAGCGTCTCCCAGGCTGCCTGAGTCACAGCATCTAGCCAATGTACAACCCAGCCACTCAAAAATAGTCACACAATGTAAGAGCATCAAAATAGCCCTGCTTGGCTACCTCTCTATTCTCTCCCCCAAAATGGCCAGTTTTGATGGCTTAGTGGAGGAGCATAAGAAAGAAGGCACAGGTAACCTTCTCCCACTTTTCAGCATCAGTGCACCTACAGGGCTAATCTTGGGCTGCTGCATTAAGAAACATCCACTGGAACCATCCATCCCAAAAGGATCAAAACGTGGTTTGAAGCCAAATACAACTTTTGGTGCCTGCAATATCCTGTGGCAATTTGTTCCATCATTTAATTAAGCCCTCTGTATAGAAAAAGAAACTATTTCCTTTGGTTTGTTTCAACCCTGTTGCTTGTTCATTTCTGAGCTACAAACCTTCCTAGCAGCTCTTGTGCAGCCTGCCCCTCCCCGGAGCTCCTACTTCCAAGAATTAGGGAAGAAAGTTTCTTTGCTAATAAACCAGTACCTGCCTCATTGCCAAGGAAAAAGTGTGGTTAGAGGAAAAATTGCTTGCTCGGCAAATCAGCTTGTTAATAGACAATGCAGCATCCATGTTGCCAACCCAGTTTAAAAAACTAAAAGGGCTCAGGGATATTTAATCCCCTTAAGTTTGTCCACGATACAGGAGGAAGCGCCCTGCGAACTGCTCGAGGTGCAGCTGCACTTGCATGCTCCACACGTGGCGAGAAACAAAGCGAGGTGAGCAGAGCAGGGAATGCCACTGCTGTAGCGTGGAGGTAGCTGGAACGATCCTGCAGGACTTGCCTCGGAGCAGTTGGCAGGAGAGCAGGATGCAAAATGCATTAGTTCCTAACAGATGTTTGATTCCAGGTGTCGTGCCTCCTTTGAACTCTCCCCTTCGTACATGAACGATGCTTGTTTGTTTGCAGGGCTGGGAGATGCGCTGGCTTGAGAACATTAGGATTTGAAATGCATCCATGGTTAGCTGTAGCTAAGGGAAGGGCTCGGGAGAAGAGCAGGTCCTGCTGCACTCTCCCCTCCGCAGGCAGGGCGGCTGGGCTCATTTTGGGAATGTTACAGAGCACGCCGGAGCACAACAGGCAGACGGCGAGAAGCAGAACCCGAACCCCCCGGCTGGGTTGGAAAGCTCTCCCCTGCCCAGAGCCGCAGGACGCCCAACCCCTTAGCAGACAGGCGGATGTCCCTGAACCATCCCCGGTAAGGTGAGCTGTGCTGCCTATTAGGAGATGATAAAGGTACACAAAACCAAGCCTGGAGACTTTGCTGTCCCAAATACCGAGACAGCCCAGCCTTCCTCAGGAGCCCAGTACAGACTGTTTGCTTTCCGTCCCGAAGCTCCGATAACCTCCCAGGTCTCTCCAGTCGACAGCCGGGAGAGCCACGGCAGTTCCCTGCACATCCTCTGCCTGCTCTTTGCCCCTCTGAGTGCTGGAATAAGGGGCACAGAGCATTCCATGTCCTCCTGCCGGGATCCAGGGCACCCTGGGCGAAGCAGGAGCCAGTTGGCCACAGCCTTGCCTGCCCAGCTCGTACCACCACACAGCCTGAATTTCCACACATCCTGGAAACTCTCGGCCCTCCGCAGCCACAAACGCAAAGGAGCAACAGCTTTTTTAAAGGGTTTTCTCTGAAGCAACCCCAGTCGTGTGACCGCTGATCTTTGCCCCTCTGGAGTGCTGTGCTCCACCGAGTCCGCCTTCAGTTCCCCGGGAGGCTGATTAGCTGATAACTGCAGTTTGGAAGGGCGCCGTTGGCTCCAAGTGCCCAGGCCTCCCTCCCTCTATTTCCACCACTTTCATCAGTGCTGCACACGTACGTAGGAAATGACTCCTGCACGCCCTGAGCTGGGACTGGGCTTGCTCTGGGATTTCATCTTGTCACAAGGCACCTGACAGGGAATAAAGGTGCAGAGATCCAAATGGTGGCTGTGGCTTCAGCTCCCTGGCTCCGCTGCCCATCGCCGAGGGGGACAAGGGCAGGTGAGGAGCTCTTATCTGAGCGTACAGGGAAGCTGAGCTGGGAAACATCAGCGCTGTGACTGCACTCGGGGATCCCCAAGGCACAGCCCAGTTCGAGGTGACAGTGGAGGTGCCTTAATGGGGCATGTGGGGACAGAGTTTGGAGTGGTTCCACCTCAGCCCGGTTAGTGAGGTTGTACATGGCCAATAGCTGAGCCTACAGCAAGACGCCATCACTCCTCCTGTCCCAGTTCATCCTTTTACTCCAGCACAAGCTCGCTCCCTGCAGAAATCCTGCCCTGTTCAGACACCTGGAGTGCTTCTCTGCTCAGTCCCTCCACACCTGCCTTGCTCTGCAGCGTCGCTTTTGCCTTTGATACCTGGAGCCCACCTGCTTGCACTGGCTGCAGCCTGCTGAAGCTTCCCAGCTAAGAGCAGATGCAAACACGAACGAAGCTTTTCTTGCCTTCTTCCATAAGCCCCATGCTAGGGCTGCCAGAAGGGAGGAAGAGATGAAGAGCTCTTTATCCCAAAACTCTCTCTGTGGGAGAAGGCTGCTTCCAGCAAAAGTTATTCACATGCAAAAGCAGTTTCACGCCTAAATCTCTGCATCCTCCATGCCTTCCTCCATCCATGCTGTCCAGACAGCTCCCTGAGTCATTTCAACTCCCCACACCGGCGAGCAGCGTGCCTTACCTGTTGCAACAGGAGACCTCTCCTGAAGTTTACTGCCTCTCTGCTCCCTCCGCTGAAAATCCTCTCCCGCAGCAGCACCTCGCTGGCTGCCGGGGGTCCATGGTGCTTGCAAAATCAGAGGAGAGGGCTCCGAGAAATTCCTGCAAGAAGGGGTTTTGCCGGCTGAATCTCCGGCGGCACGGGTCGGGAGCAGCGAGGGAGAAAGTTGCGAGGGGTGGAACTCGCTCGCAGGAGCGCCAGCCCTTCCGTGACGGGCTGCAGGAGGAGGAGGAGAGGCATCGCCCGCTCCCTCGCTGCACAAGTGGAGTTTGTGTGTGTATGTGTGCGTGTGTCAGAGCTGGGCAAGCACCCAAGCCTTAGAGCCAAATAATTGCAGCGCTTTTTACTGTTAGATTAACTAGCATTGCCATGAAATCCAGGACTTCAACTGCAAGGGGGGGGGATGGGGTGGTGGGCTGGTGGAATATGTCAGGTAAATCCCTCCAACACACCTGAAAAACTCAAAGATTGTTTTTAACTATCTGCCAGGTGGGTGTTGTAAGGAGGGATAGGGAGAAGGGGGTGGGGGAAACCTGAATCTGCCCTCAGAGCAGCTGCATGCGAGAGGCACTTTGAAGGTGGTTGTTGTTGTTTGTGTTGGGGGAGCCCCCAGAAACCTCGGCTGCCGCCAGTAAGCCCCAGGGTGCTCCTTGCTGCACAAGCAGGGAGAGGACGAAAAGGTGGTCCTGTCCTGAAAAGGCAGGAGGCAGAGAGAAGAGAGGGAGGCAGCGAGGAGAGATGGCAGCGTGGGGAGACTTTGTGCAGGAGCTTTGGGGTTTTTTTTGGTTGTGCACATAGAGCATCCTGAGAGTGGGGGAGTTGTTCAGGGCTGGACCAAGGTGAAGGGACACGGACCCTTCTGTGGGTGTTTCTGTGAGGGTCCTTCAGTCCTCTTTGTCCCAGTCCTCTTCTGCCTCCCCTCCTCCTTTCCACCCCAAACCCCAGTAAATACTAACATTTCCCCTTTAGATTGCAGTGAGGTTTGAACAGATACAGGGGTACTTCTCCACATGGGAAATCAGCTCTGGGTGAAGTTTCCTCCCTCTCTGGTGCATTTTTGCAGATGAAATTACCAGAAAGCTTTCTGTATGGTTTTAGAAAAACAAAAAGGATATGGAAAGTGGACGATTTTAACTGCAAACTGTCCAAATAGGTGCCTGGCTGTTCCTTGTGAGGCTCCATGTACAACGATGGCACTGAGCACAGGAACGAGTGGAGGAGAGAGACAGGGTCTGTTAGCATCCCATTTGAGGAGAGTGGTTGGTGCAGACTTGCACCTTACTGGACACCAGCAAGCCCCCCAGGATAGCAGGTTATTGATCCTGTGGCCACACGTACAGCCTCGACTGGAACTTGTCTCAAACTAGGTGCTGTCAATTTAAACCAATCCACTGTAAAATTCATGTGATTTTATGGTGGAAATCCAAAAAGATGTCAAGAAGTTGACTTACGATATATTGGGCTATTTGGAGTTATTGGTGGAGGTGAGTGAGAGCAATATGGTAAATTCACCAGAAAATGCAGTTTTGATAGAATCAATATTGGTCAGGAATTTAGATTAAATCTAGGGAACAGATTGTACCAGGAATAAGAGAGGAAATGTGCACAGCATGGTGAGACTGAACAATCTCCCTGGGGTCACTGTGGGACAGTGCTGGGTTGGGAAATCGCTGAGGGATTTTGTACTACAAATGTTCATGTTGGGTGCTCTGCTCATAGCATCTTAACTCCACTTGGAAAGTGACTGATTTCAGGCTTATCATGGCCTTTCAGAAACAGTTTGAACTGAATGGTAAGAAGGAAAAAATCCAGTTGAATTTACATTGCTTGTCCATTTTTGGACAATAAACCAGCTTGTCCATTTTTCCAGCTGGTTTATTCAGATGGTTTCTAGGGGAACTTGTGAAGTTTTGAGGAATATAAAAGTGACAGTAGAAGTAATAGTACCTTGAAATTGCAAATTAGGTCCTCTTTTGGACATCTCATGAGGGGAGGCCAGGAGATGAGTCAGGGATGGCAATGGGAGGTGCATGGGGGAGGAAGGAAAGGAAAAGTTCCTTCAGACAGCTGCATGTCTCATGTCTTGCAGCTGAGGAAGGCGAGAAAATCAGGTATTGGTGGCTGGATTTCAGCAGGGCTGATGCAGGGCTCAGAACAATACTTGTATTATATTTAGACATACCAAGGTGCAAGCGAGCAGACCTTTGGCTTCAGGGCATCAGCTGATTGCTGCAAGAACCAGCATTTCCCTGCCTTTGGAGCCTTTCACGACTGGATGGGTGCCTTGTTCCTTTTGCCTGCGTCTGGAGCGGTGGGGACTCGGTCTCATCTTGTGTAGCAAGGTGTGAACCCTCAGCTAGCAAGGCCAGCAGTGCTGATCTCAGCAATGCCACCCACAAGCCAGCTCTCCTGTCTGCACTGTCTTCTTGCTCTCCCAGGTGGTGACAGGGGCTCTCTTTCATCCCTTTTCTTTGCTCTGCTGATGAAATGCTCTTGGAGGAAGCTGGTGCTCATGGAAGAGCCCATGTATCAGGCAGGCCCTGCAGAAATGTTGGGTGTAAGCTGGTTATTACCTGATGCCCTTACAGAATATATTCAATATCCAGTGAGTGCAAAAGCCACTGACAACTCTGCCTTGTTGCCAACAGGTTAGTGGCACTGGCTGTTCCTGCCCACGGAGGTGGCAGAGCATGGTACTGTTCTTGTCTGCAGGATACTTAGCTCTCAGAGAAAACTTTGCTCCTTGGCTATGGAGCAGCAGAACATGAGGAACATGACTGAAGGAGGGCTTGCTTGTCCAAAAATGTACCAGATGGTTTAATAACAAACATTACCTTTCCTAATTCAATCATGGTGTTGGGGTGAGCAGCAGTCTAGCTATGGAACACCCCAAATTCTCATATTATAGTTAGCTAGGATACTAAGATGGACTTCTGCCTTCCACACAAAGACAAATGTGGTCTCTTAGAGCAGGTTTCGATTGGTTACTATCCCAGTGATCCAGGAAGTACAAGAAGCTCAGGAGAACTTTTCCTGAGGTCTGGCTGTTAATTCTGTGCCAATGGTGGGTGAGAGCCTGGGACTCGTGAAAACTTTCTGGCTCTGCCTCCTCAGCTGTCCTGCTCAGCTTGAAGTCAGGCTGGGTTGGGAAAAAAAGTGTTGTGTTTATCCCAAGGAGCAGCTCCAGCTCCTGCAGAAAGGGGCGGGTTGCAGAATTGCCTGTGGTTGCAGGCAGAGAGGGTTGGCCTAGCTGGGGGAACTGTGCCAGGAGGAAAGAAAGAAGAGGGAGCTGTGCATGATGCCTGGCTTTGTCCTTCTTCTTACCGCTCAGACAGTCAGTCAAAAAAGCCAGCAAAGCTCCATAAGCTGCTGTCAACATTTCATACCATCATGTCCTGCTGTCGGGATCTCACCCTGTCAGAAGCAGTGGGACCTTTTCCAAGGTGTGGGGAATGTCAGAGCTCCATCACTTGACTGGCAAGGGTGCTTCTTTCTCCCTAATCATGGGGAGAGATTTCATTTCCTGGTTCCACCCAAGATCTCCATGTGATAAAGCCAAGACGTTCTGCTGTGGGTTACCTGCATGCAGAGCTTTGCAGAGAAGCAGCATGTTCAGGCTGGGGTGGGGAAATCACCACGGGCCTCTCTGGACCAACAAGAAACACTTACAGGGGCCTTCCTGCCAATGGCTGTACTCACTGCCCTGGGGACCAGCCCTGCCTGTCTCCTGAAGACATGCCTGCAGGCCCCTCTTCCAGCTCATCCTCCTAAACATGAGCCTTTTCTGGCCAACACTTGCAACTGGCCCCACTGGAGCGTTGCCTCCAGGGATCTGGAGGTCAGGGCAGTGCTGTTGAGATGTGGCACTGGATTGTTTGTCCAAACCCTCCTGCCCTCAGAAAGAGCCACGGTGGTGTGACCCCATTGATCATTCCTCCTGATCATTCCACCTCAGACCTCCTGGTCTGGGTGAGCTGGGGACTGGAATGCTCCAGCTGTGTTGGTCAGAGTGGGCAGCCAGGCTCCCAGTGGGCATTTCCTCAGCGATCCCTGCTCCCACTGCTCTCCCACAGTGCCTGACTTGATATGTGAGTCCCCCTCCAAACCTACAGCAAAGGTCCTCCCAGAGGTGTGCTGGGATCTGTGAGTTACCTCCCTCAGGGACAAACCACTTTAGTTTCCCCTCTGCAGAGAATAGAGCCCGTCTCTGTGTCTGGCCCTTCAGCCCCAGCATCTGCTGCCATGCTGCAGCACTCTGTGGGTCTGTTTGCACAGCAGCGTGCAGGGACTTGCCAGGGAAGGGGCGATTATCTGCCTGGAACGGCGGCAGCGCTTTCCCCAGCAAGCGGGAGCGTGTGCTGGGGGCGGGGAGGATCCTGAGCAGGGATCGGCTCCCTGAGCTGTGTCTGACTGCTGCCTCCTTGACCAGTGCTGGTGAAGTGGCTCCAATGACTCAGGATTGTTCTGATAGACCTGCAAACCATCCTGCAGGTGGTTCCCAGACAGGCAGAATCTTTGGGGGAATGAGGGAGTGCGGTCTTGAGAGGGACATTTGGGTTGCTTGGAATCTCCCAAGGGGCACAGGCTGGATCCATCTCTCCCTTTGCAGCAGACCCTCCGAGTGGTAATCACAAACCTTGAATCATATCTCTGTGAGCACACCTGATTCTCACTCTGAGACTCACCCTTTGTACCCAGTACAAATTTGAACTGGGATTTCCTTTGAGCTCCAGGTTGTCCTGGCCTAAAGTGCAAGAGGAGTCCAATGATGAGGGAGTTTGACGCAGGCCACCTATTGTACCTAAATTCGGGAATAGAGGGTGGTGCATTGCAGACCACTCCCCTGCATTCACTGCAGGCTCTATTAAGACATCTTTGGCTCATGAGGCTGTGTGCTGGGTAGTCCCTGCCCTTAGACACTCAGGAGGGCACCACCATGGAGCTCATTCTGGAGTCGGGTCCCCCACTCCACGAGCCTTTTGTGTGGGACAGCTCAAACATGATGCACGGCTGAGAGGGAAGGACACGAGGTTGTTGGCGGTGTTGGATTGGGGTCCAAGTCTCTTTGGGTCCTGTGTGGGATCACAAGGACTGCTGTGGCATGCTCCCCGTGTTGGCTTCCCACCAAGCATGATGCACACCGATTCCTACAGGGCACTGCTGACAGATCCCTTGCCCCTTTAAAAGAGATGAAGTCATCTGCCTCCGAAGCCATCTGGCACCAGGACAGAGTCAGAAGCTCAGAGCAACAGAAGGCTGGGATGCCAGCCCGCAGAGGGGATGTCATCGCTCTACAGACAGATGGGACCCTGATGGGATGGGGCGAGACGCTGTGCAAGACCCCCGGAGAAGGTTTGGTGTCGCGGGGAAGGCAGCGAAGACCCTGCGGCAGAGTCCCGAGGTGTGCCATGGCCCCACTGCCATGGTCCATGCCCAGCAGAGCCCTGCTGCGGGGCCAGAGCTGTGTTTTCCTGGGAGGACACTGGGCTGTACCAGGCCCTCGTCACCGGCTGAGCTAGTGAGTCAGTGTGTCTCCTCCTCCCCCTCCATCCCTGCGTGCGGAGCAGGCATGAGCTCATCCCAAGCCACTCATCCTGCGCCGTGTGCCGGATGGCTGATCTCATGGATGGCTGATCTCATCGCTGGCTGTGCCACCGGTGCTGACTCCGGAGCGGAGTGTCACTGCAGTCCCCGAAAGGACACCGTGGGAAGGAGAGCCACCACGTCCCAGCGAGGCTTGGGGAAATGATCTCAAACAAAAGTGCCCACCTTGAGTGGGTGGTGGGGAACAAGGTGTATTCCTTGCTGGCGTGACCAGGGAACAGCATCTCACTTCCAGGTCTGACAGGAGGTTTCTCTCTCTTACTGCTGGCTATTCCCATGATGCCTTAGGTTTTAACTTCTATATTTTTCAAATCCTGTACCGCTAGTGTAACTCTGAAGTTTCCTGTAGCTCGTTAAGTGCTGTTCTCTCATGCTAAGATAGACATAACAAAACCTCTCCAGCTCGCTCTCCAAGGACACCCAGACCAAGAACTGTAAACCTTCATCTTGGAGAGAGAGGGGAAAGCTTGGGGAAATTCCACCATTGGCTGGGTTCTGCTTGGGGAGTTGATGCTGATATCAAAGTGTGAAGAACTCGTGACCTGTCATTGTCCATTTTGGGATGCACTGAGGCAGGAGCCTCTGGAGCCCAGAGTGTACCTCTGAAGGCCTTTCAATAAACACCTCCTTTATTTCTTTATTCCTGTCTAGTCTCTGTTTCTAGGTAGCCATTTAAAGCATCACCCAGATGCCTTGTGTATTGTAGACCCCTTAACCCCTCTGGTGTGACTAATTCAGGAGCTCATCCCTTTCACAGGACTTTTCTGGGTCATGCTTTTGTCCAGCAGGAATGTCCCAAGCCACCGTAAGTCTTCCTGAAGTTACTGCACTGGACCTCCTTCTCCCCACCATGCACTGCAAGGTGTGGGGGCTTCTGGCCAAGGAATTCTGGCACCCAGGAATTGCCTCCTCCTGGCCCAGCTTCTCACGAAGTAGCTGGGACTGTGATGGGTGGATTAAAACAGATGTGCTTTTCCGCCACCCTGGCTGAGGTGGAAACTTCAGCTTGGTATTTGTGGAAGAGACTGGTGAGGGGTGGCAGTGATGAATAGAGGAGGGGACAGCATGGGAGTTGCTTGAGTCTATACTAGGAGGTGAGGAAAGAGGACAGTGAGTTAATTTATCTGAAGGGCAGAGCCAGGATGAGAGGTTAAATTACTGCTCCATAGTTCAGGTGTCTGTCTGTGGAGAATGAGCCGTTCCCAGAAGATGACTCTTCCCCCCTCACTGATACCACACAACCAGCTTGGACTGGATGTTTAACTTTTAGTCCAGTGCACTGGATGGTGTGCTGGGGATTGCACAGGCACTGGGAGATCAGGCACAGGCAGAGCAGGGTCTGCCTGCGCTCTTGCTTCACTCAGATGTCTCCGTTTGCCCGGCTCGAGCAAAGCTCTTTAAAAGTGGAGGCTAATTTTGAAGTAGGGAAATAATTTGTGTTCATTCTGGTCCGGCCTGCAAAATCCTGGACCACTAACTCATTTCCTTGGGGAAGACCACTCCTCTCCTGCTTTGCCTTGCTTTGGGAAAAAAGTTCTGTTCTGCTCCAGCCCAGATCCTTTTTTACTCTCTCCTTTGCATTGCAGTCCATAAATGTTTGTCTGCTAATCTGTTAAATCTCCGTCCCAGACTTCCATGCTCCCCTCTCAGATCCTTGCTCTCTACTTCTCCTTTGCCTTGGTGCTTAGATCTGACACCCAGTCTTGCCTGGCAGAGAAACCAACCTGGAAGTTCCTTGCTCCAAGGGCATTATAAAGAGGCGCCATTGTGCAACGGAGCCTTGTACCAGGAATACAATCCATGTGATGATTATCTCAATACCATCCTCACTGAACCAGGGGAGCCTGAGCCAAAAGAAGAATTTGGAGCTAAACAGCTTTTGTTTACAGGAAGCCAGAGCACAGTGTCTGGGCTTGTACCAGTGTAGCAGGAGATGTTGCTACTGTCTCAGACTGCAACATATTGAATGATGGTGTGTCCCTGAGATTTCCCAGGGACGTTATAGGAGCAATTTCCCTAATTTCTGAAGCATCTTGTACAGGAGCCCAAGGGGAAAAGTGTTTCCTTTGGCTGACTGAATGACCAAGCAAAGGTCATCAGCTTTATTGACTGCTGTGTTTGACCATGATCACCAGAGGCTTTGCAACCTCTTCAGCACTCTGTGCCCTGGGATGGAAAAAAGTTGGGTCTCAGGCTTGTTGTAAAGGGCAGTGGCCACCAAGGGACACAGTAACAGCTGCCCAAACCTCCTTGAATTTGTACTACTGAACAAATCCACTGTCCAAACTCCCACAGATTTCTCACAGGATGTCAAAGGAGAGGAGACAAACTTCTCTCCAAATACTGAAGCTACTTTTCAGAGGTATTATTGCCTTCCTTCTGAGTTTGCAAAAACACTGTAGGAAAAAAAAGCTGGTGGACTGCTCTGCAGAAAGAGGCAAAGAGCCTCATCTCCAAGGCTTGTCCTGCTCAGGACAAGGAAACAAACAACCAAGAGAGAAAATCAGAATGTCTGACTGCTCTCCAGATGTGAGGGACGGCTTGCCCACATCTGGCAGGGAGTGTTTCACAATGGGAACAGCTTTCCTCAGCCCTCGGCACACGGCTGGAGGTGGCTGTTGTACCCACAAACAGGATGGTCCAGTTCCTGTGGAGGCAAGAGATCTGTTTGGGCAGTTCAGTGAGTCAGAGAATGTTTGCCAAGACCTTTTTGTGTCAGGAAATGTGTTTTGATGAAAAAAGGAAGAAGTTAAAAATAAATTGAAAGAAAAAAGAATGAAAAACGAAAGAAATGCAAGTTACAGAGGCATTTCTTCAGCCCAAACAGCAAATCCTAGTGCTGAGGGATACCATCCAGCACAGTTGGGACATTCTGTTTGGGATTCACTGCCTGCTTTGAAGTGAGCCATGGTAAAGCTTTGCCTGTCCTTGAAGCACTTTGTCCAGCCATTTGGAGAAATATTTGAGAAATTTACCTTTGGAATTGTGCTGCTCTGATCTGTATCAGTCCCAGGCTCCTTCCCGTCACTCCTGGGCCGGGGGATAAGGATGCCTGGAGGGTACAGACAGTCTTTTTCGTAAAAAACTTGTGCTGAGAACAGGGGTGGCAGAGCCCCTGAGATGTTCACCTGGGCCCACAGCATCCCCCAATTGTCTGTCATCTCCTGCTGCCTGCGTCCTTTCAGGGAAGCAAGGGCCTCTGTTAACCTTCTTTTCACTGGTGGGGAAACTGAGGCATGGAGAAGTTCAGCCATGCTTGCAAATATTTTAAGCCAGAAGGGATTAGATGGATGAGGGGGAGCAGAGGAAGGGAGCAGGCACTTGAGGACTGGAAGGTTTGGTGGGGCCAGAAGATACGAGGTATGAAAGGCTGCCTTGGAAGGTGAGCCTGTCCAGCCTCCTTCTCAGAGCCAAACCCTCAGTTTTGTCAGGGCTGGAGAAGGCACCTCCCTCATCACCCTGTCCAGCAATCCCTTCCCCTGTGAGCTGAGCTTGAGGGCTCAACTCAGCTGCTTGAGGTGAAGGCTGGATACATTGCTAGGTAGCAAAGTTGGTCCCCTCTGAGTTTCCCCAGAAAGGAGGATTCTCCATTTTCTGCTGTGGCAGTGCTCACCCACTGCTGCTGGGTTGGGGCTTTTGCTCTGAAGCAGCTCTGGGTATCCACCCTTCCCTCCTCCCCCTGATCTGTGCAGTTCAGGCGTAGCTGAGCAAGAGGAAGGGGCAGCCTTCGTTGGAATAAGTATCAGAGGCAGTCTGCCAGAAAGATAAACAGAAAAAGGGCTGGGTGAGAGGTGTGGAGAATCCCTAAAGCTGAGGGGCTTTGCATTAATTACCATATTAAACGTTCAAACGGCAAAAATACCCATCTCCATTTTCATGCGTGTTCACTTTAAAAAGAAATAAAAATCCTGCTTAATTGCTCCACTTAATTCATTAAAGGATTAAGGCAAAGACTAAAGGAAAAAAGTGAAGTATGATGATGGGTGGTTCTGGCATCCTTCTCCAAACCATCCGTGTTTTGGAGGGAGCCAGGGTGCGAACGTGACTCCTCCACCCGGCGCTCCTGCCCCGTTCCCAGCAGAGCAGAACCCTGGAGCTTGAGCAACCCTGGCCACTGGGACTGGTGGGTCTTGGGGGCACAGCCCAAGGCACTGTTCTTTGCTCAGCAGATGCAAATCCTCCCACCAAGTCCTTTGCAGGAGCTTTGCAGAGACCTCAAGGCATTGTCCAACTTCTTTGGCTGCATGTTTGACAGATGCTTCTGACCCATTGACCAAACCTGGTACCGAGCCATCCAATAATCCTGGGGTTTTTTTTATTTTGTTTTAATAACAGAGCTGAAGTACTGCGGCAGGAGGCAATGTTGACTTTTGCAAAATGTCCTCTGTATTCATTTGCACTGAGCTTAAAAGTAAACCTGTGAGGCTGGTTTATCTCTCAGGCCCATTTTAATCTGAGTTGCTGAAGTTTAGAGGTCGGATTGGTGTGGGTCTGCCTGCATCACATCTGGGCACGGACTGTGCTGGCAGAGAAGGGATACAGGGAGAAGGTGCAGGTGAGGAGTTTGCTGCCTAGTAAAGGGGAGGGAAGCAGCTGGCTGGAGGTTAAGACTAAAGTTTAAGGGCAGTAAAAGAGATTGCTCATCACTTCTCAGATTGGTGTGACCAAAGCCAGGCTGGAGTGCTGGCTTTGGAGCAGGGGAAGGACAAGGGTAAGCCCACCTCAGGGGGACTAGCTGTGCTGAGGAGTGGAGGAAAGTGCTGCCATGGGCAGGGGGTGCAGGGGATCTCACAGGGAAGAGAGAAATAGGAACACAATAGGCTCTGCAGCCTGTCCGGGAGACCAGCTTTGAGCTACTGCCTTCTCTGGGGAAGGCTGGTGGCTTGACAGAGGAACTGGGTATGGGGATGTGGGTTTGCTGCTGCAGGGCCCTGAAATCAGATCCCACATCCCTGAGCAGTCGAGGTGGAGGTTGCCCTGTGCCCTGGTGCTTGTGGCTCGGCACAGATTTGGTTACATGAGGAGGCCAGGGCAGCATGCATCGCCTTCCCAACCCAGCTCCTGCAGGGCCTGAGGTCAGTTCCAACATTGCCTCTTCCCAGCTGCCAGCATGCCCCGAGCCAAGATGGGCTGGGGAGGGGAGTGAGGTATTGCAACCTGTTCCCTGCAGCAAGGACTGAACACGTGGCTCCTGGGGCTGTTGGGAGGGAAGCCACGGTTTGGCCTGAGAGGGGAGCAGAGCATCTTCTGCTCTGGGGTGCCCTCAGATCAGTGTGCAGCACCTTGAGAAGCTGGGCTTGGGCAAGGATGAGCACCCAGACAGAGCTCAGCCCCTCTGCAGGGCATCCTGGGTTTGTCTGACCAGCCCTGCTTTTACTCCCTCCTTCCTTTGCTTGTCCCTCTCTGATCTCGTCGCTGACCACAGGTGGTAGCAGGTGCCTCGCACAAAAGCCAGATTGGAGCTACAGATTTTTGTGTGTGTGAGGGGGAAAACAGCAAATCATCCTTGAAACAATGTCCCTTTTCAGAGTCTTGGCTCCTGGCAGGAATAATCTGTCCTCCCTGGGCAGCTCAGCCTGGCAGCAGCTCTGCCCAATCCTGCCCAAGTCGTGGCAACTCAGTGGATTGCTGAACTGTGGGGTGACATGAGATGCTTCTGCAGCATGAGATTCTTCTGGGGAGCTTCTGGGGCTTGTTGTAGCTCTGGAGGAGGCTGGGAGGAAAGGGCAGGTGATACACTTATATGGGCAGGCACATCTGTATGGGCAGGCACATCTGTATGGGCAGGCAGGAGCGCTTGGACGTTTGGGTTTGTGCTCTGTTCTTAGGACAGCCCCCATGGGGAATGCTGAGGGTTCATCCAGGATGGGGATCAGGGTCTCTGAAGGGACCTGAACAGGCATCCATTGCTGGGTGAGGAGAGCACTGGCTGCTTGTTTGTGGGTCACTCCTGGTACCTCGGAGCTGGAATCAAAGCACAGACACCAAGCTTGGTGTGCTGCAGCAGCTGGACACCCTGGTATGTCCTGGACACAGCTGCTGTCACCCACAGTGGAAAATAAGGGCTGTTCAAAGATTCTCAGTGATTTAATAACCCTCTTTCCCCAAGGAGAGGAAGAGGCAGCATGCTCCTGCTCTCTGGAGCTGTTTGCAATAGTGCTGCTCAGGTTACAGGGAAGGGTGTGCACAGAGATTTAATTTCAGGAGTTTTCAGCATTATGGGCTTCTTTTAGCAAGTGAATCTTGTGCTGTTTTGGATGGAATAGTCATTGTTTGAAATGCCCTCCCAGAGTTTTTCCCCTACCCACTTTTATCTGTCTCCGCCATCATAAATATTGTCTCATTTTATCTTTCAAATGGGCCCTGGAATGAAGGCTGTGGGCTGTCTTGTACCCCAGACTGGGGAATTCAGATTTTATTTGCAACATGCCAGGGAATTTTGTTTTCCAGTAACGACTTGTGCTGTAATTGTGAACTTCCTCTTATAACAGAGATCTACATCCCCACTTCCCTGGAAGGGAGGCTTGAGCACTGCTGGTGTTTTCTACAGTCCCCTTGAAATTCTCAGTTTTAGTACAGCTGGTGGAGGACAGGGATTTGTTCCCCTTTTGATGCAGAACATTTGGAGCAGGAGATGCAGGAAGGGTCATTGCAGCTGGACCTGCCCTGGAGGGAGGATGGAAGGAAGGAGAGTTCCTGCTTACCACCTCCACCTTTCCTCCACAGCTCTTGTTTTCCTTTGCCTCCTCTCAGCATGCTCTGACCCCAGCCTGGCCCTGGGTCACCTCCTGCTGTCCGGAATCAAAGCCCAGCTCTCGCCTCTGGCCCTGGCAGGAGGGCAGCTCTGTCACCTGCCCTGCGTGCTGCCCGCCTGGCTCCTGCCTGCCAGTGTCCCTGCAGTTGGGGTGGGAGAGGAGTTTACTCTGCTGCCAGACCCCAGGGTGATCAAAGGTGTTTAAAGGCAGCGAGATAGGGCTGGGGAGGGGATCAAAGGTATCCTGCCCGCCCGCAGCGGCACTTGGCGATGCAAAGCGTGGGGCTGTGCTCTCCGAGGGGATGCTCGGCTCTCCTCGCCCCCCCAGCCCTGCTCTGTGCCTCCCCTCCACAGCCCTGGCTCCAGACCTGCTGCTTCCCAGCAGGGAGGGCTCCGGGCTATGCTGAGCACAGGCATCCCTTTGCACAAACCCTTTCTCCTGCACTGGGGAACACAGGAAGGTGGCTCTGGTCCCCGACATTTGGGGGGGCTCTTTGGTCCCTCCTGGGGGACACACAGCACCTGGTGTGCCACTTCCAGGAGCAGAGCTGCAGAAATTGCATTAACATTAAAATGCAGCTTGCGCTGCCTGGCAGGCGTGGAGCAGCCTCTGTTCCCACGGACTCATTTACCTGCTTGGAAGTGGAAAGTGTTCAGTACCTGGCGGGCTCTGCTGAGCTAATTAATTTATTTAATAACAATTCTTAGCTGCTCTCCAGGCCTAGCTGCTTTGCATCCCAAAGGGTGATGATTTTTTTTTTTTTTTTTCAGAAATTCCCAATGGAGATTCACCTGGTTTATTTATATAGGTAGATACTACTTTTTTTTTGTTGTTGTTCTCCATTTGAACAGCATGTTGCACAACAGGGCTCTGGCTCTGTACCCCTGCTCTGACATGCTGTTGACATAAACATAAGCACTGCCACCTCTCTGGGGACACTGCTCTGGGGATCCTGTGGGCTCTGCCCTCTGGGACAATAGGTCCCAGGGCTCCATGAACCAGAGGGGCTGCAGCTCGAGCTAATGATCCAGCCAAATTAACCTGGAATCTTCGGAGGACTGCAGTCACTAGAGGGAGACAGGGGAACCTCTCTGCTGGTCTGGGTGTGGGTGGTTCATGGTGTCCTGTTTCCATTCCTCTGCAGTCCCCAGGAGGAAATCCAGCTGGCTCAGAGGGATACAGGAGGATGCAGCTTTCCACCATGACTTGTCAACTCAGCACTGCTGCTCTCAGCCGACACCCTTCCCTTGGAAGTAGGGATGAGGCTGTGCCCTGGACTAGGGACATACATTTCCTACCGGGAATCAGGGAAGTCTTGTTACCTTGCCGGGAATCTCTGCCCATTTTCCTGCTGCCCTTGGCAAGGCTGTTAGGACAGTTGACTCCAGGGAGTTTGTGTCTTGTTTCAACACAACATGGAAATGCTGATCAAGGCTGCCTTGCCTTCAGGGACAGGCAAGAAAACATGGGTGTGGGAAAAAGCCTGTTACCCTGTAGGGCAGGTGCAGGGCATGCCACTGGAATTACCCAAAGCAGTGCCCATGGAAGCCCCTGGGTGCTGGGGACATTGCTCACTGCTGGGGCACAGGTGCAGGTCTTGCTGCCCCAGGGACTGGGGAGAGGAGGGACAATGTCCCATGGGTTGGTTTTCCCAGAGCCTGGCAGTGCCAATGTCTGGCATGGGAGTCTGAGAGAGTTCTGCAAGGTGCACCTGGCACCATCCAGCCCAAACCTTGTGTGACCATCCTGTTCATGTGGGGACTTACGTGGCTAGATCCTGTCCTGAAACAGAAAGAGGAAGAGGAAGGCTCCCAGGACCGTGGCTGATTGAGGATCTCTTCCAGTTGAGCTCAGACAGGGTTGGGATGCAGGAGCCATGGACGAGGAGCCTGCAGCTCTCGGGGTGGGCTCACTCACCCCACGCTGTTCCCTGAGCCCCCTCACTGCTCTGCACATTTGTTCTCCTCCTTGCCCTGAGACAGACATGGGTGTTTGCGTGCCTCCCGCCCCCGCTTTGTGCCCCGGCGGGCTGCTCTCCTCCCCCGTTCCCCACTCCTACCCCAAATGGCATTTTTCTGTGCCGGTGAGTCACGATGTACTGTTGCAATACTCACCTGGCCACGACCTCAGCGGGAGCTCTGTCCCTGCATGCAGGAGCTCATTGGGGTGCAGTGATTCAGCTGGGATCAGAGGCCTTGCACCTCTTCCCTGTGCCCAGCTGTGTGTATCCAGGAAAGCATTTCTGCCTGCTGGGGAGTGAATCACCCAGGAGTGGCTTACCCAGCCCTGCCTGCTGCGAGCAGGAAGGGGAATGGGAGGAGAGGAGAAGGGGAATGTGGCTGGGGACTCGCTGGCAGGGCAGCCTGCCTGCTGCACTTGGGGCTGGGGCTGCTTTGCAATGCAACACGCAGGTTTTGGGGTGCCAAGGACAAAGAATTGAGCGGGGATGGAGCACTTGGCTGCTCCTGTACAGCCTTGCAGGACACTCTGGTGGCTGTCACCCCCACACAGAGCAGCCCAGCCTGCCCTGTGCTGGCTGCATGGGCTGCAGCTTGTCTCCAGCCCGGTGGCTCATCCTCTGCTGGTGCTTCAGGCACGCTGGGACACGGCGGCCGCAGAGGGGACGTCACCGTGTCACACACTGAGCTGAGGCTGGGCTGATCTCTCTGCCAATTCCCACAGCCTCTCGCTGGAGCTGGAGGCTGGGATTTTCCTACTGGGGAAGCTGGTACGGGGCCATCCTGCCTGCCCAGCTGTCATCTCCCACAGGCAGAGGGTGTCATTTTGTGTGCATGGAGCAAACTCTCCTCGTGTTCTTTCTGTTGTGCTATTTCAATTGCTGTGGTGTGCATTTGCTGTCCACTCGCCCAGGGCAGTTAAAAGTATCTAATTTAAGAACTACTACAATGAAAACAACTTGTGGCAATGACACCAGTTTTAAAAGAAAGCCAGTTGGTGAGTCTTCCTCTTTGACCTGTCTGCTTTTGGTGCACTCTGTAGCATGATGAGCATTCATCACTTGGAGCAAAATCCTCTTTGCACTACCATGTCCTGGCAAAAGGGAGTTAGGAGCTGAGGGTAAGGCTGCTTTGGGCTTCCTGAAAAACTGATGTGATGGGTAAGCCTGGTGAGCATCTGTTTAGATGGGATTTGCAAAAACATGTCCCTAAAAGGTCAGAGCAACCCTATGACCACTCACTGAAAAGCCTGTTGCACTCAGAAAGGGCAGGACCAGGTATTTGGGGACACAGACATCCTGCCTGGGGTTCCCCTATGTGGAGCTGCTCTCTGCTTGGATGTGACTCTGGCTTGAGTTTTCTAGTGAGAATATTGGCCAGGATTGTTGGGCCTTGCTGCTGGCTCCATTAAGTCTGCCCAAGGACTGATCTGGACAGCAGCAAAGCTGTGTCTGACCTGGAAACAGGTCTCTGAAGGACAGCATGGATGCACTCACTCGTGTCTCCCCATCCTGCCTCACATCAGACTCTGCTCGTTGCCTTCATTCTCAAGATGCATCTTGGCTTGTCCCACCCATCCCTGCATCCCTTATTTGATGCCAAGCAATGGGGTCGTTCCCTGCTGGTCTTGGGCAGAAGGGAACCTCGCCCTGGTGGTGTCACCATCCTTCAGGCACCTTCTGGGTGCTGTTGCTGCTGGCAGGCACATGCACGTGCACGCAGCTGGTGCTGAGGCATCCCGGGACAAGGGCTGCTGGGTGCTGTGGTAACTCACACCATCAATAACTGCAGGGGATGAATCTCAGATACACATCTCTGGGGCAAGGCGAGGGACCTGCAGCTCACGTATTCCTGGCACGGGAATCAAGAATAAAATTGCAGCCCCTGGAAGTTCAGTGATAAGCCCGACAGTGATAGGTGTGGGGAGGGAATTTCCTGCAAACTGCTGACTATAAACATGGCCATTAATATTATTCTGAGAGGATCTGGTTCATGATTTATTAGACCTGTGTGGGACAGGCCCATAAAAGGCACATGGAATAAATCAGGTGAAACCCGGAGCTGGTTCCACCCCTGCTACTGCAGTGAGGGTGGTGGGAGCGTGGCAGCCTGCGGGGAGGCTTCCCAAGGACTCACCACAGCACTGGCCAGGATGGGCCTGAGGTCTCTTAACGGGACCTGGGGTTGGGAGAGGAAGTGAGCAGGAGGCTGGGAGGTGAATGGTGAGGAGATTGGTCCTTCCCAGGCCCCAAAATGTCAGAGCTGCAGCAGTGTGCATCTTGGTGCCCCACACCGCCGATGTGGGGAGAAAGGGGGGTGGGAGGGAGGCATGTTGCTACAGTTCTGCCGTTACCACATCCAAAATTATCGTTCATATAAACAAGGCGAGCAAGAAGCAAACCTCAGAACAAACCAGAACTCGTCTGGGGGGAGCGGGAAGAGGCAGGAGCCACAGGGAGGGGGAGGGGGGAGGGGGGGGGGGGCTCCTGCTGCTGGCACTGCGGTTTAACTCACCTACCCTGGCCGTGCTGCTGGACACGCTCACAGCAATCCCATCCTGTGCCTGAATTTCCCCCCAGTGCAGGTTGGATGGGGAAGATGTGGAGGTGAAGGATCAGGGGTACCTGGGGAGCAGCTTTGCTGTGCTGATGTAGGAACTTCTCCCTAGCCCCAGGCGAGTATCCAGCAGCAATTATCTCCGGTGGGTGCCACCCAGAGCGAAGCTCTCCCTGCCTTTTATTTCCCGGCCATCCATCGAGCTGCCTGAAGGAAGCTCTGCTGTAAAACCTGTGTCCCTCCTCTCACGATGAGGGTTGTGCCTGGCTGACTCGTACTCGGATAAATAACAGCAAATGAGCTCTGTGGAGGGCACTGGGCAGCGAAGGGACCTTTGTCCCAGTCTGCCAGGGCACCAGAGCACGCCAGGCTGAGGTTTAAAGCCTAGGCTTGTACGTTGGCATAAATCATCTTCCCATTCAGCATCCCAGACTGTGGTGTGCCCCTTCTCTGCATGGTTCTGCAGGGAGGTTTCAGCTCCACGGAGCCCAGTGCTTCAGTAAAAAGTGAATGTTGTGTGCTATCGCTGCCCCTTGGGGCTGAGGGTGGAGATTTGCCACGGAGTTTTGGGAGAGGTCATCAGGTATTAGGTGGCTTCTCTGAGAGAATTCTTAGGGAATTAACCTAAGGGTTCCCACACCAGGCTCTGGAGGGGATGTCAGTGCTTCAGGTGGCTGAGCTGACCACTGGAGTCATTCTGCCTTCTGTGGGGCTCTCCCTGGTATCTGGAAAGCATCTCACTTCTTGCTGTTAGGGTTTTACTTAATGCAAAGTAAGTAATCTGCAGGTGAACGGCTTGAACATCCCCGGTATCAAATCATAGGGGTAAAGCCCCTGAAATAAGGAATTTGAAGCACCAGGAGAGCAGGAATTGAGAAATAACCAGTTCCTTGACTGATCATGGGAAACCCAGCCTTCTGGTGAGCTTCAGCACAAGTGTTGCAGAGATGTAGGCAGGCAGATGGATGGTTGAGATCTAATAAATATTGGCCAATACAGACGTGGCTGGGTGTATGTGTATAAAGGATGACTGTGAGCAGCCTAAGTGTGATTGTTGGGCAATAGTTTGCTGTTATGCAAATCACACCAGTGTTGCACAACCAGGGAGGGGTAATTCTTCAGGTATCCCAGTGTCTCAGCTGGGGCTCTGCTTGGCTGAGCTCGGCTTGAACAGCACTGTAGGAGCACGATGAGGGGCACAATGTGCTGTTTAATGTCTAGTTCTGGGCTCAGAGGACAGATCCTGCTCCCTCTCTTTTGCTCTGTTGTCACTAAATACACACAGCTGGTTGAGGTGCTTCTCTCTCTGCTCATCTGCCACCCCTTTTTTAATATTGTTTGAAGCTGAGCAAAGGCACAGGAGCTGTAGCTTTTGCACAGAGCCACTCCAGGCACACGTCTGCTCTCAGATAAGCTTGGGGCCAAGTGTTTCACCCAGTTTTAAGTCAGGAGAACTTTATGCTTGCAGCTCCAGGGTGTAGGAGCCCAGGCTGGCTGCAGCAGGGAGCACACGCCTGCATGTTGATGCACTTGGGCTCTTCTGCTCACTGCTGCTGCTGCTGGGGAATGTGGCAGTGTGAGGTGTTCAGATGTGGATCAGCACTGGCTGATCCTTAGCCAGGCCCAGATTGCTATTAATATGCTCTTAATGCTCCCTAAGCTGGTTATAGAGGAAATTCTGCTTTAGACACTACCGTGTGCTCCCTGCCAGTCCTTAGCACAGCTCGGTGTGTTTCAGCAGCATGCAGGATTCCCAAATAAATAGAAAATTATGGGGCATAGCTTTGTCAGGCACTTGGAAAGGATTTCCTTCTGCAAAGGAACATGTTGTGTTAATGGGAGAAATTATAAAGGGATTAGGAGGGAACATACCTCTGCAGCAGGCAGGAGAGAGCAGAGCAGGACAGGAAAATGCAGAGGAGTTGGATTCTGTGAGCACCTGTGGAAGCTGCCTGGGCTGGTACAGGGAGGCCTGGGGCATACAGAGGTGGGAGGGGGAGAGCCAAGCCCCCTGACCATGCACAGTTTTCTCTCTGCCCTCAGGAGCCCATCCCAGGGCAGATGAGCCTTTGCAGCTCCTGCACCAAGGACCTGTGAGGTATCAGTGGTTGTCACTGAATCCTCAGGTGAGGGGAAGAGCCATCAGCTGGCCACTTGTTCTGACTGCATCCCTGAGGGTTGTGATCCAGGGTGGCTTCAAAACACTAAATCCAAGGGGTTTAAGGTGAAAAAAACCATCTGCTGGGCTATGCTCTTCTCTGGGGAGATGCAGTTCCAGGGGTGAAGCAGGTGCTGGGTGGCTGCTGGAACCACCTGCTGGGCATGCACTGTGCCTCTGGCAGTGAGTGCTGGGAAGCAGGGCGTCCATCAGCATAAGGGGCAAGGCTGGTGTAAAGTGAGGGGCAGGTCCTAGTCCACAAAACACACGCCTTGAGCCAAAGCTTTCAGTGCTCCTGGAGAGCAGGGCAGGCTGGGAGGCTTCCCGTGGCAGCTGGTGTGCCTGCTGGCCAGGCTGGCTCCAAATGTGGCCCAACATGTCCAGCAGAGAGTGTGTGCATGGACGTGAGCCCCACAGAGCACAGCAGGGATTCCTGGCTGCAGGATATGACATTCTTCTGCTCTTTGTTTTCTGGCAGAACAGGAGAGTGTGTGGATCCTCAG
Organism: Vireo altiloquus; assembly: GCA_013396875.1. Classification (NCBI taxonomy): domain Eukaryota; kingdom Metazoa; phylum Chordata; class Aves; order Passeriformes; family Vireonidae; genus Vireo; species Vireo altiloquus. The sequence goes on from VZRF01011327.1 coordinate 214,998, forward strand.
GAGTTCTGGTATCTCTGATTTATCTCCTTCCTCCCCATACCTGAGATCACTAAGGATAGGGAGAAGAAAGCCTGGCTGCCAGCGTCCCTGAAAGGACCCTCTGTATTACCCCGTGGTTTATATTTCCAAAGTGCTTCTGTCCAAAATTGGCTGTAGGGCACGTGGAAACAACAACAGCATGGACACAGCTTACTCTTGTTTATACAGGAATGGACCAGCAAGGCAGTGGGAGCATGGGTTTTCAGCAGGCATGTGAGTGCCAGATGGACAAATACCCTGGGAACTCCTCACCTGGCCAAAGTCTTTTTCTGTGGTGGATTTGTGCATGTATGGACTGTGTAAACAGAGGGTAAAGGCAAAGTGACCACAGGTTGTGGTGTTACACAGAGGAGTCAACCTTCCCGAGTGTGCTTTTATTCTTAAAGAGACACATGGGCCTGTGTGGGGCTCAGGAGACAGTAAACTGAAGGTGGGGGAAACTGTTCTCTGCCAGGGCCTTTGATGAGAGCCAACTCTGAAGGCAGAGTTAATTCCAAGGGAAAGAACACAGACATTTGGGTGTTTTTAGGATCAAGGAATTGCCTTCAAAGCTGGTTGGGCATCTTAGGCTAACCTAAGGTAGGTGTTGTAAATAAAACAAGTGACCTGGAAAATACACCAGGTCTTCTTCACATGTCTGCATTCTCTTCTGCTGGGCAGGTGGGGTGCAGAGGCTGGGGCAGGTTGGTGAGGAATGGTGCTGGTCCAAGCACACGACATCAGCAGTGGAGAAAGCCATGCCAAAGCCGTGCATGTACAGAAATGAGTGGTTTTAGGGACATGGAATAAACACACAGCACACACATGTGTCAAAACATCTCCGTAAGGTGCAAAAGCAGCCGTTGGTGCAGGATGTATTTATGTGGAAATACGTCTGGAGGTAGTAAACACCAGTTTATGCTCCTCTCCATGTATGTGCACAGATGCCTTTCATGGGGTAACATGAACATGACTGAAGGGGAGGCCTGTTAATCGAGATGAGAAAAGATATGGAAGCACATAAAAGGCAGAGATTATACATTCTTGTAAAGCCTTCAAAGATGAATTCATTCACTGGTATACAAATATGCAGGGTGGGGGGAAGAGATGTACCCAAACACATCAACAGGGAATTATACCCACGGAGAGATGAGCAGTCCCCCTCTCCTTTTGGATGTATGTTTAATACCTTTGTGATGATAATTAAAGCCCCTGTTTGGGTGTTGCATCTTGTGATTTACTGCGGTCTTATAAATCTTTCAGCAATTTGAAATCTGCAGGGAACAAAGGTACTGCAAAGGTTTGGAAAAGAAACAAAGAGAAGGAGCTGCACCACATTCAGCAGAGGGTACCCTGGGCTATCTGGAAAGAGTGGCTGATAGGCAGGGAGGGGTAGGAGGTCCCACAGGACTTTCCAGCCCAGGAAACCAAAACCTGTTGCCTGTGGACCCCAATTCCTCCCACCAAAGGGAGGCACCCATCCAAAGTACCTCTCCCTCTGGTACTGGAGGCTCTTACACTCCTGGAAAAGGATCTGGGTCAGGCTGATTTCCCTCCAAAAGGGCAGAACCTCTTCTGGTGGCTCCATGCCATCCTCAAGAGTTTGAAGATGGGAGGGTGGAAGGTGGGCAGGGAAAGCCAGGTGTGAGGTAGGCAGTGCTGTGGGAGCTGTGGGTGGAGGTGGGCAGAGAGTACACTCAGGAGCAGATGGAAGGGGAGTGGAGGTGGTTTTTGGGGAGCTGGGGAGGGAAATGGAGCCAGTGAGGGATGCCTTGGTGCATGACAGAAATAGAGCAGAAATAATTGGATGAGATGTGTGAAATGGGTGGCTGTGGCAAGAGGCACTGGAATGTAGAGTTAAGATGGTGAATGTGGTAGAGTCTGGAAGGAAGAGACAGGTCTGGAGGACTGTATGGAGACACAGAGGAGGGGAAGAAAGATGTCACAGGGGTACAGAGAACAAAGACGAGATCTCTCTGAGAGCATGGACACGTGTGAGAGGCAGATGGGCCGGGAGGGCTCCACTCCACCGTGGAGCATCCCTGCTGCAGGTCAGGAAGGGACCTTAAGGAGGGTTCTCTTCCCCTCCAGTCTGAGCCTTTGACCTGCTGGCAGCAGCAGCATTGCAATGGGTGTCTGGGGACATGAACAAACCTCATCCCTTCCCTGCCCTCTCCATGACCTTGGCAGGGTTCTCCCTCTCATTGCTTCCAGGAGGTGAGCAGGCTGTGTCAGCAAGCCAAAGCTTGAGGGCTTGGTCTGAAGTAGAGCTGTGGCTGCAGCGTGATGGATGGAGGCTGAGTGACCCTCAGAGGAGCTGGACAGCTCCGAAGTTTCAAAAACAATCCTGTAGCCACATTTTGGGAAATACAAGTGGGAGGCAGACAGGAAAGGGCTTGGAGACAGGAGGGGGCTCAGGTGAGAAATGAAAGCAGTGAATAGCAGCTGATCATTGCTGGTCTGGTCCCACGGGGCTGAGAAGGGACATGTTGAGGACTTCAGCAGAGTTCCGGTGCCCCAGAGTGGTGCCATTGATGTGCTGCTGCCTGGGCCTGCTAAAAAAGTGCCACAACAGAGGAAAGAAGGGGTGACTAGGACAACACCTGAGGTGCAGAACAGCCCCCAACTCTGTGGATGATGGCCAGGCTGCCCTGCCAGCACGAGGGCAGGGAAATGGGGAAGGGACAGTGCAGGGATGGGACTGTTGCAGGGATACACGATCTGCCTCTGGCCCAGCAGCATCCACCACACCATGTGTGCTAACGCAGCCCTGATCAGACAGACTGCCTGCTTCTGCCACCTTCTTTGGGGTTTGTTTTGCTACTCTGACACTGAACTTGTTTTCTTCTACTTTTTGGCCAGCTTGCCTGATGTCCAGTTGGTATTTGGTGGCAGAGTGGCTCTGATAGCAGTAACAGCCATGACAGAAGTCCTGACTATTCCTGCCAAGAAATCAAAGCTGAAGAATGTGGAGGTGGAGGAGTTGGTGGGACTGAGGAGTGGAGAGGCATGACAGACCATCTGCAGAGAGCATGGGGTGGTCTGTGCAGTTGACAGTGACAGTGAACACCATGACTTGCCTGGTGGAGATGGTGATGTCTGGCTTCTTTTCTAGGATGAGATCATTCATTGGAGTCCCACCAAAAAATCAGCACTCCCTCCCACAAACAGCTCAACCCTGCTGAGGGCATCTGTGCTGGTTATTGCTGTAGATGAGTCTCCAAGAATGCCGAGGGGCTGATTCTTCAGGGAATCGAAGCCTGGCCACGTGTGGGTGGGTGAGAAAGTAAATAAAAGGATGAAGAACTTGGTCAGTCCATGCCTCACAGTGCTGGAATCACACTTGCCATTATCAGAGTCAGAAGAAATGGGAGGCACTGGAAATGAGCAAAACTGGAAATGAGTAGAAGTCAGTGGAGGTTTTGGGTGTATTTTTTTCAATGATCACCTGTGTGGTCACCATTTCACCACTCCCAAAGCAGCACATGGCTTAATTCTGAGTTCTGCAAGGAAGAAAAATGTTGTTGCCAGGTTACTTCTGATACCCTAAATAATCTACAAGAAGTATAACCATCTCTTCTTCAGCAATGCAGGATCAAGCTAAAAGTGCTCAGATAAGAGCTGAACCCCACAGCTAATCCCATTCCTGGGGTGCCTACATATGAATCAACTCAGATGGAAAGCTGAGACCCTTCAATTTGTGCTCATATTTTTCATCTTTGCTCCTCTGCAGGTCTCTAGGCAGAGGATTTAGGCAGGATCCTGGTAGGACAAGGTGCTGAGAGGTTAGTGCCTGCTCTTTCCCAGCACCTGGGGCTGAGAGGGGAAGGAGGGACTGATGGGGCCGGGAGAATGAAGGCTGATATTGCCCTGTGGGTGAGCAATGGGCTTGCCAAGGAGGAGGGGAGCAGAGCCTCCTGTTTAGCTCTCGGGGAAGGTTGACTTCACTCCAGAGAGATGGGGGTAGCGCTGGGGTGGCTGCTGGCCGTGACACGTCCCTGGCGATTTAGATCTGAAGATATGTAGGAGGTTTGTCTGGCTCCCGGAAACCCCAGCACAGAGAGGCAGAAAATACCTTCCAGCATTTCCTGGGAAGTCTGGTGGATTCTGGAGAAGGCAGGCTGGAAAGTGGGCAGGACAAAGGGATCCTGGGGTACTCAGAGAAGCTCAGAGAAGCTCTCCAGTCGTGTGTGGGGACCAGTTTGGGAGCATCTGTGTCCCTAAGGAGGTGGGTTGGCAGGGAGAGGGTATGCAGAGAGGGACATGGAGTTTGGTTGGCAGCAGGGTTTGAACAGATGACTTCCATACAGAGGCACCCACAGAGTTGTCTCTTGGGTTAACAAGCCCCACTCCTGTTCTCTGCGGGGCTGGGAAGATACAGAACCACCTGGACTCAGGTCTACTCTGGTGTAACTCATCGGGATGGAAGGAGCTGTGCAAGGATGAGCTGAGCCCAGGGAGAAGAGAGGGAACAGAACATGGGAGAAGTGGGAACTTGTCAGATGACCTCAGAACCCCTGTTTGTGCGTGGCTGTGCACATGAGTGTGTGCAGCGCGGCTCTGCCATGTGGTCTCAGTTTGGTCTGCATGGAAGGAGAAGATTTTTGCTCTCCCACCTGGATGGAAAGAGAAAACATTTACAAAGAAGCAGGGATGCCAAGGCAGGTTCACTCACTCTCTTTGCAGATCCTTTGGCACCCTCACAGAAGGAACCTTTTGCAGCAGGGGGCATGTCTCAACCCCATCTTGTTTCCTCTGTCCCTGTGGCTGCCAGGCAGAGCTGATTCCATCCCTTGCTGGCTCCTCCCTGGGTCCATTCACAAGCCTTCCCAGACGGGGCTGGATCAGGAAGCCAGGCCTCTCCCAGCTCTGGCAGTCCAAGGCTGGCCTTTCCCCAGCAATTCAGTCATTCCTTTGCTCCCGAACGGAACGTGCCCCAACACCTTTGCCTTGAACTGAGTTGCATTCAGGAACCTGGGTTTGCCCACACATGTTAAAGGTACGGCTGGAGGCGAGAAGCAGGGAATCCAGCCACGGCTCCAGCGTGGAGGAAAAGGGGAGCCCTCAGCAGAGCCCCAAGCTCGGGGCTGTGGAAGGGGGGCTGGCTGCTGGAGCAGCAAGGTGTGCCCTGACATCCTGGCCCAGCTCCTTTCCAAAGGAGCTCCTCCTCAGCTAACGTCTGGCTTTTCAAGCCAGAATTGAGCATCCTTGGGGAAACAAACCATCAGGAGTAGGAGGGCTGGCTCTGCCGTGGAGCCACTGCCACAGCACTGCAGCTGCATGGTGGTGATGGGGTTTGGAGGTGGTGGGAGGAGGGATGGACACAGTGGCATGGGAGCACCAGGCTGAGCCCAGTAGTGCTGAGGAGGCTGCGTGGCTCCCACCCATGTTCTCCCCCCTGGAGGGCTGCCCATGTGGGCAGCACAGGCAGGGCACAAAGCAGGTGTGAGCTCTGTGTGCAGCACTTTCATCTCTGCCAGTTTTTAGGCAGAGGAAGCCAAGGAGAGGAGGATGGTCTTCTCCTCCCATCCTCTTTGGCTCTTTGCATATGGAGAGGGAAATTCGTGCTTCTTCCAGTCTGTCCACCACACTAGGATCTCCAGGGGAAATGAGTTTCCATGGCCAGAGGTTGAAGTTTGCCAGTACTGGCTTGAGAACATCTGTGTGCACAGGTCCTGTGTTATGGTTAATGTGCAAGGGATATGGGCATCTGCCTCTGAGGAGGAGCAAACCTCTGGAGCCCTCCAGATTTGCCCTCTGATTATCACAGCATGTTTCTTCCTGCCACTGGTAGTTCATCCGATGCCAGCTGCCAGGCAAAGGAGAAGGATGCAAACAAGACATGTTAAGTAAAATACTCCAGGATGAGCAAGCTGTAAAGGAAAAGGAAATCATTCCTGTGGAGCAGGGTAAAGGCTCACCAAACAGACAGCATGTGGGCAGTGCTCGGAATAGGGAACGGCTCTTTGAAGGGCATGAAAATCCACACCGGAGCTAAAACCTGGAGCTGGCTCACAAGTGGTGGGAGAACCGTCTGATGGTAGATAAGGTAAGGTTTTCATTAAGGACACCATGACCAGGAGGAAACAACAGGAATCCTGCAGGATGAATTGTGCTGCTCAAGCCCAAGCAGACAGGGCATGATTGCAGGTGTGGTTAGTGCAGAAGAGCAGCAGGACTGGGTCAGACCAAAGGTCTGCCCTGACTCATCTCTGCGCTCAGTAGCAGATGCTTCAGGGAGAAGGAGCAGAGCAAACAAGTGGTGATACTTGACCCAGATATTAACCCAGCTTCCAGACTGCATCCAGTTCAGGCACTTGTGAGCCAAAGCAGCTGTTCTGGGGACATTAGTGTTGGTGGAGAAAGAGCCTCCAGTTTCCAGGAGATCCCTCATTTCATGAGAAGGAAATGGACCCCGTGGCTGGTTGGCACAGTGTAGGAGTCCTGTGTTGGTTTGAAGATGCTCCTGGCTGTGAAAAGCCCTGTGAGTGTCAGGTACAGCCCCAGCCACCAGGAATTGTCCTGCCAGGCATGGTTGTGGTGCCACGACTGCCCTGGGCAGCTGCAGACAGTCACCGTCCGGCTGTGGTCAGGCTTGGCTTTGTGCACACAGAATTTCGGCCCTGGAGCTGATGGCAGCAGAGTCTCCAAAACCAGGCAGTAAAGGTGATCAATGAGGTGTCTGGACAAGAAATAACAAGAGACTTGTACAGTCTCTCAAGTCCAAATGGAGCAGCAATCAAAAGGAATATGAAATTAAGAAAAATGTAGGGAATGCACATAAAAATGTGTCCTGGGGCGAGTTGTTTCCCAAGAATCACAGAATCAGAGTTTCTTTGATTAGCAGCATAATACAGAACCTGACAAAAAGTGGGCTCAGTTGGGAAATGGCCCTGGTTTATGTGGTAGGACATAAAATAGAAAGTAATGGAAGTTCTCCATGGGCAGTGCAGAAACTGGATAAACCCTGACACAAATAATTACTTACCATGCAATTACCTTGGCACCAGAGCATCAGACGAGCCCAGCTCCTGTTAGAATTCAGCATCACTGTGCAGTGAAATACTTGTCCATCTGTCTGAATCCTCTGTCTGTCCTCTGGCCACCTGGAGGAATGCCATGGCTGTGGTTTTATGCCACATCGAGTTCAAACCAGCCAGTAGGTTCAAAAATTAGAGGGAATGGTATAAGAAAGACTTTGCCGAGCTGCAAAGCTTGGGATCATATAAGCTGTGAGTCCTTTAGACTGCAAAATGGTTTGTGCTCCAGAAGGGCTGGGGGGGCTCGGGCACCTCTGGGTGAGATGGGATGGTGTCGTGAATGAGTGGCTTAGGTCACTTAGAGAGTCACTGAGAAAAGTATGAGCAGAAGAAATTTTTGATGTAAGTCTGTGAAAGTGCAACCTCACAGAGTTCGATGGCAACATCCACTCTATCACTTCCTGCGTGGGTGGAGCATACAGAGGAATCGTCTTTAAAGGTTTTGCATGGAGACCAGAGATACAAAAGGATAAGAGGGCAAAGGGTAAGGGAGACGCTTCCATTGAGTCATGAGGTTCAGAGTGGACCCCCTGGCCAAACTTGGCCTCGGACTTGATAAACTGCTTTAAGTCTAAAGGATTTAGCGGACGGGACGGGACGGGACGGGACGGGACGGGACGGGACGGGNGATGCGAAGCGATGCGATGCGATGCGATGCGATGCGATGCGATAGCCAAGTGTGGTGGGGACGTAACCCCTAAAGGGGCTCTGAGCCGCTCCGCTGCGAAGGGCAGAGCCCTCGGCTGAGGGATGCGGGAGCGGGTTCCTCCTCCCGCCCGGTGCCCGGGCAGCCCCGGGACAAGCCGCCCGCCCGCCCCGCTCCGGCAGAGCCTCCCCGCAGCGCCCGCTCCATCCCCGGCCACATCGCTCCCCCCGCTGGCCGCTCCGCGCCGCTGCCGCTGCTGGGGATGGAGCAGGAGGAGCAGGAGCAGGAGCAGGAGCAGGAGCAGGAGCAGGAGCAGGAGCAGGAGGAGCAGGAGGAGGAGAACGCGGCTCTCACAGTTTCGGGGGGCAGAGGGGTGCTCGCTTCCTTCCCCTCTGCCCTCCGTCCAGGCCGGCCGCAGCGAGATGCGTCCCTCGAAGTGCTTCCCTTGGCATTGTCTATTCGCTGGAGGCTGGGCAAGCTTTCACTGAATTCATCCGTCTTTGAAATATATAAGAGATTTTAAGACAAAATGATGCTCCGCAGTGGATATGGGCAGTTTGGAAGCTGCTCCTCTAGCCGGAGCAGGGAAGAGGGGTGGAGGTGATGCTGGCACTGGGGGACTCTCCCTGTGGCAGACCCATGATGAGATTCCCCCCTCAGCAGCAATTCTGAGGGTGTGCTTGAACCGCTGTGAGAGAGACCTGTGTGTGAGATTCCCACTGGGGATGATAACTCCATCAACCCCACCACCCTGGGCACCTGAACATGAGTCAAAGCCCTCATTTGTATCATTCAGTCTTCCTTTGCAGGGCTGATTTTAGCTGATGAGACTTGAACCTGGGTGAAATACCAGCCTTCACACATGGAGACTGAGGGAAGGATGTGAAGCTGTGTCTGGGGAAGCTTAGGTTGGATGTTATCAAATATCCAGAGGGTGCTGGGCACTGGAAGTGGTCACAGCACCAGTCTGATTTCAAGAAGTGTTTGGACAACACTCTCAGGCGTGTGGTGTAATTCTTGAGGTTGTCCTGTGTGGGCCGAGGAGTTGGATTCAGTGATCCTTGTGGGTCCCTTCCAACTCAGAATTTTCTGTGATTCCATGATTCTCTGCTGTAGGATGAGTTTAATTCCATGGGTTTTCAGTGTCACTGTTAACTAGAGTAGAAGCAGCTCCAGGTGCAACTACACCTTGCAAACAGTGTGGGTGAGTCCAGGCTGTCTCCAGGTGTGGGACTGGAGTAGTCATGGTGATCCCTGGCTTGTCACCTTTTTCATCACTGCATTTCGTATATTTAGGCCACAAACTTTAGTGCAGTATTTATGCCACAGTTTGTTTCTCTTACAAAAGGGTCAGGAAAACAGACAGGGCAGCACAAATCTCTACAGAAATCATTGCCTGCCCCATCTTTCCTCTCTTGAATGCAGGACATGGCTCAGTGAGTAACTGCACCAAAATGAACCATCTCTACAGATGTGCTGTAGCACTCGGGTTAGGCTGATGCTGGTTTTGGATTCAGATCTCTCTGTTATTTTTCTATTTCCTTTTTTTTTCAGGTTTGCAAACTGTGTCCTCAGTCAGCACTAACCACAGGGAGAATTTCCACTCGGAAAGTACAGGCAAGTTTCTTTACTGCTGTGCAGGCACGGGAGGGCTCAATTTCGGCTCTAACAGGGAAAGGGCTGTTCTCTTCCACCCTTGCTGACTGTCTAGGTCTGAAAGCTCAAAGAGGCCAGCTTATTCCTCAAGTCCTGACATAACCCCTTGTATGGCATTTTCCCCAAGGCAGTGAAATTCCAGCCACTTGATACTTCAGGCTGTGTGACCTTTAAAGGGTTAAGAGAAGCCGCAGCTTCCACCTCCTGAGCTCATTCTGATGCTCAGTTAGAGCCAGGGCAGCTGTGCTTTGTTATAGCACTGGGTTGGCTCCTTTGGGCTCTGCCAGACTGCTGGGACATGAGTGCTGTCCCCTGGGATGGGACATGGCCTCGGGGATGGATCACTTTACCTTCCTAGCTCTCCTGGTGCAGCCTGCTGGCTTTCCTGAGCTTGCTGGGACCTAGAGCTGATTCCTGCACTGAGGGCAGGAGAGAGGAGTGCTGGAAAGCTTCCCTTGCACAGGACCCAAGATTCCATGTCTGTTCCTGGAGCTGGGAGGAATGCAGCTGCATCTCAGCAGGGGAGTGGAGCAAGGGTTTCTGGCTGAGAGTGACTGGAAAGCAGGCTTGCACAGGATGGCTCATCTCCTCCAGCCCCTGCCTGTCTTCCTGTCCTCTCCCCTGCCCAAACCTTCTCTCGACAGCTCTCCAGGCCCGCAGGTGGGTCACATCCAGCTGGCTCTTGCAGGGCTCATGGGCTGTGCTGCCCCTCTCTGTCAGGTGTGCCAGCTCGCAGAGGCTGCTCCCACGGTGGGGAGGTACTCGCTGTGTCTCCTTCGAGAGTCCCCCTTTGGCTAACAGCCCTGGGAAGCAGCATGCCCGGCTGGAATGAGTGTGCTGCTTCAAGGCAGGGCTGGAAAACCCTCACCTGGCCCCTCTGAACAAAAGCTTCCCCACTGGGGTCAAACACTTTGGCAATACACAGCAAAGTGACTGCCTCCTGTGGGATCTGCCCAGGGCTCTGCAGCCAGGAGTGGCCCTGTGCAGGATCTGACCCGACAGCTCTGCTGGGAGCACAACACATCCCACAGGGGCTGCCAGCAGGGACCTCACAGCTGAGCCAGCACTCTTGTGACTTGGCTATTTTTAGCCCATGCAAATGGGGTGTTTATTTTCCTTCTGTTGTGCCTTTTTGCCTTTCCCAGGGATTTTATTGCTGATGAAAGCAAGGGCCTGAGAGCCATGTGAGTGTCTGTGCTGGCTGCTGCAGTGACCCCATCTCTGCCCACGTGTTACCCATCTGATGTTCCCCAAGGAGCCCCTTTACAGTGATGGGCTGGCATGGGCAGAAGCACCTCAGCTTACCTTGGACCAGAACCTTTTCTGGGACTAGGAGACCTGTGGTAACAACTTGAAACCATGCATGAGGTTGGTGTGCAGGGGCCAATCCCTCTCACCAGGATGGGATGAAACAGAGGAACACTGCAGGCTGGTTTATGGTCAGTGTTTCAAATCAGTATTTTTTATTACAGAGACTCATCAGGTTGCTCACACTGTGGCAGGAATTTAATAATATAAGGCACAGGGAACATTGAGAAGTATAAAAAGAGTTCTCAGCCTGTGAAATTTAACCATCACTTTGCTCCTGTCAGGACTCTCTCTTACAAAGCAAAATCCAAATACCTTCTCCCTTCCATCCTTCGCATCCCTTAAATCCACAACAGGAAAAAAAATTTACAGCCTTTCCCTCAAGCATGTGGCAAACACGCCACTTTCTGGGCAGAAATATCCCTTCCAAGTGTGACACAGCTTCCCTGGGAGAGCAGGGCTGGAATTTAAGCACAGCCACGGGAGAGGGGTGGGCAGTGCTTAAGGGCACTGTGATTTGGGGAGGGCCAAGAGCTTTATTTCACCTGCAGCTGAATCACAACATCAAGGTGAGCCACACACACCCTGGGGGGACAGGCAGCCGCACCCCATCTCGCACAGAAAACCACAGAAAACACAAGAGCTGTGTGGTCATTGAGTGATAGTGAAGCACGAAGCACTTTCAAACCTTTATTATTCAAGAGGATTTTACAGGATGAGAATATCTTTATCTTACTTGTTTTAAATTCTGTGCGCTTCCCTATTTGCTTGTTCGATTTCTCTATTTTTTTTTTTTTTGTGCCCAATAACTGCTAAATTCAAGCCCTGGGAATGGGAGGGGGAAAAAAAAAAAAAGGACAACAAAATCCTACCACTCTCTGTCTTTCTCACCCCTCTCCATCCTTCCTACCACGAGCTGGGTGGCCACAATGTCACCTGCAGCTGCTCTGCTTGAGAACCCAATCCTCCTACATCCTCTGGCTCTGCCTTCCCTCGCTGGCGTCTGTGACTGGGGCGGTGAAATCAGCCGAGAGGGTTTTGTGCCTGACGTGTCCAGGAACGTGCTGTTAGTGAGAAGTTAAGAGAAGCCGATGGGAGAGCGGGTGCCGAGGCAGAGCGGGTACTTAGCACAGGAACAGTCAGCGGTAAAGACACGTCGGGGAGAGAAAAGGCTGGTAAGAGCGTGGAAACAGCTGGGTGAGTAATCTAGTGGTGATAGATAAGGCTATGAACGAGGACTGTTATTTCTCTTAGCACCGTTTACTACATCTGTTTAGACCTATATTAGCACCTTGTTCCCAGGGAAAAAACAAAACAAAACAAAAGCAGTTTAAAAACCAAAGGAAGTGGGAAGGTTAAAACATGACAAAGTTGGCAGCAGAGCAGGAAGGCGAGCGTTTAGATCACGAGATCCTTGTCAATGTCCTCTGTGGAAGGAAAAGAGAGAGACAAAGTCAGGAGGTGGATGCTGCCAGGGTCCCACCGTTGCTGTACCCTCCCCACAGCCCCCCTGCTTTCCCTCACCCAGGGCAGGCTGTAATGCATTGTTTCATTCACAGTGGGGGTTCTGGGGGTGCTCTTCAGTCTCCCCTCCACCCCCATTCCTGCCCTCCTCAGCACTTACGCTCCTTGATGCCAAAGCAGCTGGCCCACTCCTCCAGGGCGATGTACTTGTCGTTGTCCAGGTCGCAGGCCTCGAAGAAGCGAGTGGTGCAGTGCTCCATGGGGATCAGGGGGGCACGGAGCGGGGCCAGCTCCGTGTGGGACAGGTACCTGCCGAGGCCACCACACCGTCACAGGAGGGCAGATGCTGGCCCCAGCTCTCTGGTTTGGCTGCCGCTGCTGTCCCAGTGCCCTCCCAGTATCAGCCCCTGAGTGTCACGAGGGTCAAGGACTGGTGTCTGCCTTTGCAGCTGGCTGTGCTGGTCACTAAGTAGCCACCAGCTGGGGGTCCCTGCCAGCTGCCCCCACCCCACATGAGTGTGTGATCACTCTCATGCCCATTTCCAGCTCACAGCTAAGCCAGCAGCTGCTATCTCAGCTGCTGCAGTTATCCCGGGGCCTTTGGACTATGATATTTTAGGGGACTATCATAGAACAGTGAATCTGAGAAGAGAGAAACTCCACACCCAGGGGAGGTGGGAGCAGCTGAGGCTGGGGGAGGCCCCTTTTCCTGCAGAAGAGCTGTTTGCAAGAGGCAAAGGTGCCTCTATCCCAGCCTGGTTTGCCACAACCTCCGCAAGACGTGACTCTGCCACCAGCCACCCACTTGTGTCACATCTCCAGCCTGCCTTGACACCTTCTACTGCCAAATCACCCTGGTCCTCGGACAGGAAATGGCCCTGGTGGGGTCCCTGTCCTGCTCTGCAAGCACTCACCCGTCAATGGGGTGCTGGTCCAGCTGCCCAAACTGCCAGTGCACAGGGAAGATGTACATGTTGTAGTTCTTCTCAAAATCCCGGGCCAGGAGCTCCACGGTGTGGTCACCAGCCTCCAGGCGCTTCTCGTTCTCATGGATCTTCTTCACCTGCCACGGGAGAGGCCGGGGAGACCCTGTCAGCAGGGATATGGGGTGCAAGGGGGAACCTTGGGAGGGTCTTTACAGGGATCCCACAGGTCATTCTGGCTCCCTGTGTGTGCTGGAGTCCATTGCAGGGGCGAGCTCCCAGCCTCCCTCCCGTGTCCCTCACCTTGAGCTTCTGCTTCTCGGTGAGCAGGTTGTTGTCCTCGTCGCGCTCGTACAGGGTGATGAGCACGTTCTTGAGCCAGTCCCGCATGCGCAGGGGGAACTCGGTCAGCTCGGTGTCCAGGCAGGCAGGGATGACTGCAAGTCATACACAGTGGTCAGTGCAGCATCTGGACATGGCAGCCCCACACCCTGGACACGCAGCCCCAGTGCCCTCCCACCTCAGCCCCGAGCCTGCCAGGACCTTTACTCTCCCCCAGACTGTGAATGTGGGGTCTGTGCCCAGTTAAGGGTCTGAGGGAGTGGCTCCCACTTACATTTGCAAGGCCCAATGTAGTCCAGGTGCAGCTTGTGTCCCTTCTTGGTTCCCTCCAAGGTGCACTTGGTGGCAAAGAAATGGCAGGAGGAGTCGTAGGTCTTGTTGTCAGTGCCACAGACCTGCACGGGAAGGGGAGATGCTGGGTGAGAGGCAGGGAGAGCCTCCAAACAACATATTTGTCTTGTTTCCTGGGGTGGGAAATGGCATCCTCCATCACCAAATGGGGACCAGCCACCTTGATTCTGTCTCCATCTGGCAAAGCCCATGTGGGTCCCTCCCTGCCCTGGGCCACTGAGCAGCTGCTGCCCTCACCTTCTCGAAGACGCCGGCGGTGGCAGGGCAGCTGGAGGGGTCCTGGCACACACACATGGGCGAGTTGTTGTCATCCACCTCGCACACCTTGCCGTGCTTGCAGTGGTGGTTCTGGCAGGGGTCTGGAGCAGGAGGGGAGCAAAGTCAGAGCCAGCCACATCCTCACCTCCCATGAGATGCTCAGGGCACCTCAGCACAGAGGGAAGACAGGGACTTCACCAGGGACAGCCCCCAGCATCTATTCCTGCACTGGGATGATGTGAAGGTTTCTAGAAGTCCCTGGGGCTAATCCTGGACTCCTTTCTGTAGCCACACCAATGCATTTTCTGTTGCTTACACAGAGCCCAAGGCTGGAAGAGGCCATGTGCCTCTTTTGCTTTAAATGTACATCCAGGCTGGCATCGTCCTTGTGCTAGAGCCCTTCCCAAAGGAGCCCCTCAGTTTGGGGTGGCCAAAGCTCCCCCACGCAGGCAGGGGATGATGTCCCTGCCAGCAGGAGGGCAGGAGAAGAGTGACTTACTCTCTGCAACAATCTCCTCTACATCCTCTGTGGGTTCCTCGAACTCCCCCACCTCCACCTGGACAGGATTAGCCCCCATAGGCTCCTGCAAAAGAGGTCGGTGTGGAGTCATTCCTGCTGTGGGTGCACACAGAGCACAGCCCCAGCTCCTGGGGGACAGAGTAGCCCCCCCATGGCTCCTCAGGGCTTTGGGGATGCTCTCCCCAGAGCAGTGAGTGCTGAGGGGGTGGGTGAGGAGGAGGAACAGAGTCACCTACCTCTGTGGTGGGATCTTCGATGACCTCTGTCTCATCGGGCAGAGCCTCCTGCTGCAGGGGAAAAGACCCATGAGTGGGGGTCCATGGGACAGCGGCAGTAGGGCCACCCTCAAGTTGCCCCTCATCCCTCAGTACTTTATTTGTTATAAAAGAAAATCCCCATCTGATTTTCTGCTACTACTCCAGATGGACAACCCCGACAGCAGAGGCTCTGCTGTCTCCTGCACTTACCGGTGCTGCCAGGGCTTTGCCTGCCAGGCAGAGAAGGAAGAAAATCCAGGCCCACATCTTTCAGCAGACCTTGAATAAAGCAGAGGAAAAGGAGGGATGAGGAAGGAGGCCACTGTGTGCCGCTGGGCTCCAGGCTGAGCACTCAGACACTTCGAGAAGGGCGTTCTCTCCATTTCCTGCCTCGTCTGTTCAGTATTACAGACCCACGTGCTGGCTTTTCTAGCCAAAACCCTGGGCCAAATCATGTTTCCAAGATAAATCCAATTGATTTTGCAAAATGAGACAGTGGGGTTTAGATGTCTGTTGCTCTCATGGATACTTTTGGGAAAATCACAGGCAAAATGGCTCTTTCCTTCTCTGGAGGCTTTTTTTTTTTTTACCAATCACCCTACATTTTTTATGTTAGAAATCCCCTGATATGAGTGCCAGGTACAAGGAATAAAACTATATCATCTTAATTGTCAATCAGAGGAAAAATGGAAGTGGAGGAAGAAAAGAGATAACAGAGAGACAATGAGACAGAGCACTTGAGAATTAAATCCTTTAGAAAACCCCTTCCCCCACGGACACAGACATCCCTAGGTGTATCAGAGACCAGTCCCTCATCCCCACCACCCCAAAATGTTGGCGTGTCTACTATTGTTTACCCTTTCCTGCTCAGACCTGAGGGTCCCCAGACTGGCTTTGGGGGATCCAGGACACTTGGGGGTAGTGCCCTGCTGGGAGACGAGCTCCAGAAGGATGAGCCCTTTGCCCCCTCCCAGTCTGGGCTGTTGCAGAGCCTCTGTAGGACGAGGCAGCCCAGCTAAGAGTGGCTGTGAAGCGAGCCAGGAGGAGAGCGCAGCTGGTGACATCCCCCTGTCCTTGTCCCCCCTGTTGGTTCCTGTTTGGCACAGACGAACTGCTCTGTGTGCGGGCAGAGAGGAGCTCAGCTGGCCGCTTAATATGCGGGTGGCATCCCCCTGCTTCCAGCGAGGGCTGCCCGCTCCCTTCCGCCCTGGGGACAGTGAAACTCCCCCGTTCTGTTCTCTCTCCTGCCAGCGAGGGCACCTGTCCCCCTGCCAAGTGTCCCCTTCCGCCTGCTCCTCCGCTCCACCTGCGTGGCCGGGCCAGCACAGCCCGCCCTGGGGCCAGCAAAGGGAGGCGTTTGCTGGGACACAAAGTGTTGGACAAGGTTTCTTCGTCTCTCACAGGATATCTGATGTCACTGCATCCTTTCCCTTCCGTGCACAGCAGCTCTCTGGGTATAAAACCACACCAAACCTGTGCTGACAGGACACAAGCCAGGCTGGGCTCTGCTCCCTGATCTAGCGAGGTTTGGCCACTTGGAGAAAATCCTCTTTCCAGTCTCAGGACCTCACCCAGCCCCCAGTGGGGTGTCTGCAAAATAGGGGTCAGGGAATGGATGGCAGCTTCCTTGGAATGTCAGAGGGCTGGGAGGGGGTGGTGGGGATGGCTGCTGTGGTGGCATGAAGGACGTGTGGCAGAGGAGCTGTGGGGAAGGGGTGATGAGCCTTTTGCTCTGCCGAGGCTGCAGCTGAGCAGCTCCCTCCTCTCCTTCTTGGTATGAGCTGTCCTTCCCCTCATCTTCATTTGTTCTGGAGGTTTCTGTGAGCTCTGCCAGCATTTGCCAGCAGAGATCACTGGTTCTTCACTCCTGGAAGGGTTGTTTGAGGAGAGAGGTGGAAAAGTACTGGTGATTCTGGCTATCTCCTCCCTTGCTGGTATCCCCTGCCTTGTAAAGGCTCCTCCTGGGCTTCTCCCAGGGCCTTGTTTGCTTTGGAAGATGCTCTGAGGTTCAGTGATGCTCACTGGGCAGTGCCCAGCCTCGAGGAGAGGACAGTGCACGCACATGTGGAAGGTGGCACTAAGAAGAACCCAACCCCACACCAAGGCTGTCTTAGATCATTTCCCCAAGCTTTAAAAAAGGCTTGAATTTCAAAGTCTGGACATGCAGTAAGCTGGGGTCAGGGAATTACGCATTTGCTAGGAGCCAGCAGACAGTTGGAGCTGCCAGTGTTGTGTTTGGAGGAAGAAGGAGCACAAAAAGTCTGAGCAAACAAGCTCTGCAAAGCTGTCTTGTGCCTTAGATGGTAACACAAATTTATTATAAAACAACCTTTTGGAGGCAAAGCCTGTGCAGTGAGGACATTGCAATGTCTGTGAGCCCCTGGCTGGGTTGCAAATGGTCATTCCTGAATGCCCTTGGTGGTAAAAAGTCCTGAAATAACAGCTCAGGAGCCCTGCACATGGAGTTGTTCCATCAGCATAACGTGGTCCCTGGTACAAGTCTCCCTCCTTGTGGAGCAACCATGGTCCTTCTATCCAAGAGGATGCTCTTTGGAGCTGGCAGCTCATGAGCTCAGCATCCATCCCGCAGCTGGAGGGACTTAGGAGGATCCCTGAGGGCCTCTGCACTGGGAATGCCTGGTGCTGCTTTGTGAGCCCCATGGAAGGCAGAGGGCAGCAAGGTGGGGTGCAGCCAAGGGGTCATTTTGGACAGAAGAAAACAGGGAAAAAGATTTTAGCAAGCAGTGACTTACGCCCTTCTAAGGGATCAACAGACACCAGCACTTCACAGGATGCTGGAAACCAGCACAGAAAGGGCTGCTGAATATGGAATAAGAGAAGCTCCATGGTCACCACCCTCCCCTCAGGCCTACCCTCCTAAATGCTTTGGATTGAGGAGACAGCAGGGCACCCATGGGCTGCAGGACTCATGGACTCCTCAGCCTTTTTAATACTTGATCCCACTTGCATCCTATATGGGGACTTCAGCACCTAGTCACTCTATAAAAAGGGTCTGGGGCTCCCACAAACCTCTCTCAATGGTTCACCTTTCCAGCATGGCCCTCAGCACCAGCTGCTTGTTGCATACCCCAAAGAAGACCACGGGGTGTAGAGAGGTCTGAGGCTGACCCTCAGCATCTCCATAAACTCAAAGCAAGCTGCTCTGGGAAACTCTTTACCATGCTCCCCCCAAGTTTGTGGCACCATCATCAGTTTCTCCTGATGGGTAAAATACCCCGCAGTGATGCTCAGAGGAGAATCTGTGCCACTGGGGTCTGTGGGTCTCTCATGGGGACCCCAGCCTGGGGGCCTTTGTGGGTTGGGGGAGGACACTAAGGAGGCAAGTGCAGCCTCCAGGAGAGGCTCCATGGATGGTGGAGCGTGGTCCATGAGGCGCTGGCCCTGTCCAGGGTTGCATAAGCCCTTTGGGATGCCACGTTAGCGTGGGGAGGAGTCTCTGCCTGGCCACTTTGACAGCTCCTCCCCGAGGCCATCGGGCTCACCCCAGCTGCCACCCCTGCTAACCCGGGTGAGGGGCTCTGCTGCCTCCTCCCACTGCAGCTGTGGAGGCAGGAATGGGCAATGCTTGGGCAAAACCCTCCCATGCCTTAGCTCTGCCTGCACCCCAGCCTGGCAGCAGGGTCTCCTGCACCCACCCTCCCTCTGCTCACTGCTCTTCCAAGCCTCGGAAGGGTCTGACATCCCCACCTCACACGGAATGTAAAGGCAAAACTGGCCCAGAAAAAGGTTCTGCCAAACCCTACTGGGGACGCAGTTTTCAAGGTGCAGTGTGACCTTTCAAGTGTGACCCCCATACAGACACAACACCAGGGCTGGGTCCCCACTGCCTGGCCCTGACCTCCCTATGCAAGCAAGACCCTCTGAGCTTTACTCAGCAGCCACTCCCAGGCTAAAATTCCATTTGAAGCCGGAGCTGTGTGCGTGAGTCCCCATAAAGCTCCCTGCTGAACAGGTCCCTGCACGTCTGGTGCTGGCTCACCCAGATGTGCTGCAGCTGCCCTGGGTGCCCCAGAAGCCAGTCAGGCTCCTGCCACCTGCACAGGCCCCTCTCACGCAGTGGGCAGGCTCAGAAAGCCCTGCAAGGTCTAGATGGAAGTGAAATTCCCTTTAGCTCACACACACACTTACATACTCCAAGTAAAACATAGCGAGGAAAAAAAAATCTTCCTACCCCATGTGCCCATGCAGAGTCATTAAAGACACGGCTACACCACAACACTGTGTGAAGCCATTCCCTGTGCTGGGCGCGGAGCAGCTCTGATTGAACTCAGAAATGCTCCAGATCTTACAGGGCTTATTGATACAATGGCAAGAGCCCTGTCCCATCACAGCTGTGTGCTGAAGCTGCCTTAGTTTCTCCAGGTTGCAGGTTGAATCCATAATAGAAAACAATTAAATTACTACCAATAGTGCCTGGATGAGCGGTGGGCAGAACAGAATTTTACTGTTCTGCCTGAGCTTTTTCCTCTTTGTGGGCTGGACCTGAGGCAGTGTCAAAAGCAGCACAGGTATTTCTGTGCCAGGTGCGGGAGGTCCCTCTGGCTCCCGGGGGATGCTACCGGCTGATCCCACACAGCTCCACAAAGGAGGGGGAGAATAAACTGTCCGAGAAATACCCTGCAAAAATGCAAACCGTCCCCAAAGCGTTCCCTGGACTTGCCCTGCCACAGCCGCTGCAGCGATAACAGCCTCGACATCCTTCGGACCAGAAAAGGTTTCCATGGGAGCCGACATTCCTCTGGGGCTGAGTCATGGAAGAGCAGAGTGTTGTGGAAGGAGAGGCTTGAAAAAAACTTCGAAAAGTTTATTTCTGCTCTTCCCCCTCCCAACACCGCCCGCACCCCTGCTCCTGCCTATGTGGCAGACAATGGCTTGGCTTCAGCTGCTGCGCAAGACTCAGCAGCCTTTCATTTCCACTTGAAACTCGCCTGATCCACCCTAACAAACGGCTGCAATTAACTTTTGTCCTTTTGGAGGGATGCTGAGGTTTTGGGCTGTTTCAAGTTGGTCGTCTCTGAGGACTCGGCAGTACTGGTGACATTCCCAGTACCCCCGGTTTCACTCCAACTTGAAACTTTTACCTTTTGGTTTGGGTGAGAATTCATCCCTGAACTGGATAAATGTCCTTGGTTTTGGCTGGATGCAAGAGAGTGGAGCTGTCTTAGAGAAGGGACACAAAGAGCAGAGTTAGACTGTCACGTCACCGGGCTGGGAAGGACCCGGCTGCCTTTAAAGGGAAAAAGCCCTCGTCTCTTCTGTGTGGGCCTAAAATTGTGCCTGGCCAAACCCAAGTTCTTAAAGTTAAAAATACAGCCCGAAAGAGCTTTGCTCCTCCTTTCCTGCAATCTCTGTCTCCCTAACAGTCGATCAGGCAGAGTTTGGCAAGCCAGGGCAGCAGACTTGAAAGGCTTTCAAAGTTTGCTTGGGACAAAAAGCCGAGTGTCTTTTTTTTTTTTTTTTTCCAAAGGAGAAATAAGACCGGCTGCACTGAAAAAATAAAACCACTGATATGAAGTCCACAGCTCTTTTGTTCTTCCTCTGGATACTCTGGTGAGTAAAACATTACCTGCCAACACACCTCAGGCTGGGAGTAGTGGGACTGTTTGTAACTAGATCTGATTTTCTCTGCAGGCTGGTTGTGCCCAGACCTTGGTGTCACGGATCTCGCCAAGCAATTACCCACCAGCTGAAAACCCAGAGGGGAAAAACGGGCGAGAGAGAAGAATGAGGGCAGGATAAATCTTTGCAGTCAGGTGCCACCAAAGCATTAAAGCTCTGGCGGCGAAAGTGAGTAAGAGACAGTTTAGAAGTGGAAATGCTGCAAAGAGGAGAAAGGGGTGAAGTCAGGAGGGGTCTCTAAATGCACCGCTCGGGGTGGAAAGTGTCCAGCTCCCTATCCCGAGTGACGCATTGCGAGCACGGGACACCCTCCCCGGGCTGGGAGAGCGGGTCCCGGGTCAGGGACCCCCCCAAATGGGGCTGTGGGGACCCCCGTGTCGGGAGGAAAAGCACAGCAAAGGCAAACGCGAAGCTCGGGCCATACCTCGCAGTCCCGGCAGCACGGCTGAGGGAACTTCAGGCGCTTGGACAGGCTGGAGGAATCTGTAGGTTTTAGAAGGAGGCAGGAGGAAGCCAAAGGGTGGGCTGGGTTTCCCGCTGCCTCTCCCCCTCCTCCTCCTCGCTATCTTTCCAAATCGGTCTCTTCCTCTCCCCCTCTAAGTGGGCAGTCCCTCCTGAGGCACAGCCGGGCTCCGGAGGATAGACCAGAGAAATCAAGCTGGAGATCAAGGGGTCCCTGGCAGGGACAGAGCAGCCCCCAGCGCAGCCCTTCCAGCAGTGTCACTGTCACCGCAGCCGCCCGCTCTGCTGCCATGAGTTTGCAGTTCTCTGTCCTTCTCGGACTGACAGCACGGGGGGATGGGGGAATGCCAGCTCCCTGCTTGGTTTTTGCAGCTCTTAACAACTTCCCCTGCTGCAATTATAATGTTAAATGCTGTCATTTCTCAGCGGAGTAGCTCAGTCCCTGAGCTGGTGTTTCCCATCCTCAGGGTCACGCAGAGGAAAGCAGGGGAGTTTTTGCTCCTCCATCATGTCTCCTAACATTCCTGATATCTGTGACTGCCTTGTGGAGAGGGAGAGGAAAGAATGACACAGAGAATGTGGAGGATAAAGACATATCTGAAATATGCTGTAAGTAGGCAGAGAAGTGCTGGGGTGGTAGGTGTGACTCTCAGCAGACTGGTCTCTGCTGTGGTTATTGTCCAGCAGATCTGGACTAATTGAACAAAACCCACAGTCAAAATTGCCAGTCAGCTGAATTCGGTGGTCTCTTCAGACATCACTCAGTATTTTGACTTTACAGATCATAACTCAGCTGGAGCAGCTGCCCAGCCAGAGGCAGCCAAGCAGCAAAGCTGGTTGGAGTTGAATTTTCCCATCTGTTCCTCTCTATGCTCAGGGTGAAAACCCAGCTCCTCTCTCTTTGCTTCTCTCCATGGCTGAGAGGATCTGAGCTGCATCTGTTCCCTCAGAACCAGCATGGCCATGGCACTGCACTGCAAAGGAGAATCAGCAGCCAAAAATTGCTACAGTTTGGGCATCCCTAAAGAATGTTTCCATGCCATACAGGGCTGCCCCGAGCCCTGTGGATAAACCAGCTCTTTGCAGCTTGTGATCCTCCTGTGGCATCAAATCTCACCCCGGGACTGCTGGAAAGATGATGTCTCGTGTAGCCAGCAGGACTGAGGACATCTGGGCACCAGCAGTGTGATTGTGCTGGGTGAAGGACACCTGAGACCATAGCAAAACTCAACATCATGTTTAGTCTTGGCTGCATGGGGTTTAGGTTCATTCCTCATGATTATGTGCTATCTTTGAGAGGGGCTGAGACACGGACTTGGGTGTTTAACTCTTCCTGCTGATGTTGCTGAGGATTTAGATGTCAACACAGAGCCTGGCCCATGATGACCTCCGGGCTGTGCTGGCTCCTTGCCCTGTAGGATGCCTCCTTTCCCTGTAGGATGCCTTTGTGGTTCTGTATTAGCTCACTCCTCATCCGGCCTTGCGGCACTTCTGCTGCATGTCAGAGATCAGATGTAAGACTAAACATCCCATGGCCAACAAGGAACAAAATATAAACACATCAGGAAGGGAAAGCAGAGGGGAGAGATAGGGGAGGGGATCATGAGGACCCATCATCACTTCCCAGTGAACGGGTCAATCTCTGTGATCAGGGAGCTCAGGAGGCTGGTGGCAAACAAGAGAAGAAAATCTTCTTCACCCTTTTCTTTACTTGGCTGCACACTTCCCAAAAGCCATCCCTGGGTGCTGATATGTGGATGTTGATATCACTCACAGAGACATCCATAAATACTCCATGTGACCCTCCCAGGTCCCTGTGGAGGCTGGATTTTTGATGGTGTCTAAGACTCCATGGGTCCTTCTAATGCAACCATCTGGAGCACCTTGGTCCTCCCACCACAAGCGTCCGTAGCTCCCAGGTGCAGCCCAGTGCCACTTGTAGGTCCAGTTTGGCTCCAGAGGTCACACATCCCCTGAGCCAAAGTTTCATTTGCTTGATTCATATCCCAAGGAGTTGAACACAGCTGTTGAATGCTCTCTGCAGTGGATTAGTCACGGCTCGCATTGAAATTGTACCACTGCTGGTTCTTCTCCTAAAGAAAAAAAAAA
>VZRF01011328.1:1503-149491 GCA_013396875.1 Vireo altiloquus
TTCCAATCTCATGGCATCTCTGCCCAGTGAGAAAACTCCAGGCAAAAAGAGGGCAGCTAGCTGGACTCCTCCCCCTGTGGCCAGGTCTTTTATCTCTTAAGTACCCAGCAATTTGTTCCTTAGCAACAAAGTATGGGGAAAATTCTTTTAAGAGAAAAGAAAGAAAAAACGGGGAACGTCTACAACAACTCATTTGGGCATATATGAGTCCAAATGGCACCTCCATTACCCAGCATGTTTTGGAGAGTGTTGGGGTTTTAGGAGTTCTCCTTTTGTTTTTTTTTTTCCTCTTAAGGAATTTTCCCCATACCTGTAGCTAGGAGACAGTAATGACTGGATACTTAAGAGAGACAAAAGACCTGGCCACAGCTTGGGGGAGGGGTCCAGCTGGCTACCCTCTTTTATACCTGGAGTTTTCTCGTGTCAGGCAGAGATGCTGCGAGGTCTGGACTGGGGAAAGCGGGTTGGGTGGAGCCCCCAGCTCTCTTGTTCTCAGAGTTCGGAGGGGAGGGAGGCTGTGGTCACTGTGGAGAGAATTCATCACTGCTGCAGAGTTCTGCCTTCTGCTCTCTTTCTTATACCATGAGCAGAGCTCTGCTCGCTGGAGAAGTTGTTGCATTGGGACCCTATTTGACATCCTACCTCACTAAAAGAGGGACTTCTCACCACCTGCTTGGGTGCCTTAGGGAAAAACCTGGGGATCCTGAGCTCGCTTTTCACTACCATGCCGGGCCGGCCGCCACTGCCCCGCCCCTGCTAAGTCTTTGCTGCACTGCAGCTCCTCACTCCCTGGCTGCTGAGACATCCCGCGGTTCCCACTACAGTTGTGGCGTTTGATACAGCTTGTCTACAACCTGGGATTTTGTGCTTATTCCTGCTGTTCCAGCCTGCTGTCCCCGAGGGTTCTGCCGGGCCCGGGATCGGCTGCCCCAGGGGTTTGTGCAGCAGCTTCTCGGCGCCATCACCGCGTGAGGGCCGAGCTCGCTCCGCAGCGCCCCCTGCTGGCGCGGGGGAACATCGCACCCGCCCTGCTCAGCGGGAGCCGCCAGCGCCCCCTGCCGGCCGTGAGCGTCACTGCAGCGCAGGGGAAAGGGCTGAGAGCCGAGAGAGGCTGCNCCCGGAGCTATCACCGTCATTTAAAGGGGACTTACCCTGGATGACACCCCAGGTGTTAAGCCTCTCGGATAGAGGCATTCCTTGGTACTCCTGCGAGGACGGAAGCCCCATCTCTGCCGGAGACGACAGAGCTGCACGGAGCCTCCTCCTCTTCAGCGGACCCAGGGAGCAGTGGTGGGAAGGCGCAACCCCACGGGCCCCCACCCGAGCTGAAATCTCTAATAAAGGCATCAAAAAGGAGTCTTCTCCTTGCCTTTTTTATTTATATCACTTTCATCTGTGTTATTCAGACAAGGACAAGGATCAGGTCATGAGCTGGTTAATTTTTTCTTCCAGTCCAGTCCCTCGTGACCTTCTGCCTCCCTGCTGCATGGGCAAGAGCATGTTTGCATGACCAGGGTGTGTAGGAGTTCCTTCTGGGGGACCTGTGCCTGTCTGACCACAATGACAAATGTTTGCACGGCCCATTGCCCGGCCAGCTGCAATCTGCATGTCTAGGAATTACTGAGGCACCTGAAGTATCACTGACAGAGGGACGTAGGACAGAGGAAATTACTTTACTGAAAAACAGAGACAGCTTAAAATATTTATGTAATTTTACTTGATGCTACAGACTCTTGATTTTTGTGAGTTTTTGGTCTTTTTTGGTCTTTTTTTTTTTTTTTAAATTTTAATTGTGAATATCCACTGTTTAATTGGGAAGGTGAAAATATTACTCAAGGTAATATCTGTAGTACCCATTGTGTGGTTATGAGCCCATCACTTTGCAAAAGTACTTTTTTGTCTCTGCATTAAATTGCAAAGAAGGTGCCTCGTAGAATTAGGATAGCCCTTATGTGTTTATTAAGATAAGCTTGTTGCTAAAAATTACCTCCTGGTGAATAATAATGCAGCACTAGGAAATAAATTGAGAAACTATTCAAATTTTTAATCTCCAAGGTGTCTATGGCACAAGATACCAGCTGTTTTTGAAGAGTAACTGGAAGCTTTTTTAACTTGCTGGAATGGACTGAAAACACTGAAGGAAGTGGTGGCTGAAGGAGAATGGATGAGTATAATAAAATTGAGAACAAAAGACTCTGCTGAAGGTCTTCACAAGAGACTATTAAGAAACTTTGGTGGTCAGAGGTTAGATCCTGCCATGGATTAAAAGTGGTTAAAAGATAGACAATGAAGTCAAAATAAATAACTGATTTTTTCAGAAGAAAAGAAGGTTAATAGTGGGTTGCCCCAGAGCTGAACATTAGGAACTACCAGTCTGTCATGAAATAGGTGTACAAATGACCTGGAGGAAGAATGAATTGGAGCATTAGTTGCACAGCAATTGTACAATTATTTTTGGTAATCAGAAGAAGATGGGAGAAGTCTGGATGATTTCAAGACATGAAACACTTAAATTGGAAAGCTTTAATAGATAAGCCTTTAAACTGTGAGTCAGGAGGTGCTGGTCCTAGTGTATAGCCAGAAGAAAATCAGTGAAGGTATTTCAACTCACATTGCCAGTATGCAGTTATGATTTTTCAAACTGTTTGCATAGAACTGCTTGTTCTGAGGAAATTTGTTTGGAAGTATAATTATATGGTTTACTGTTAGGACTTAATTTCTGTTGTAATTCAGGGACTTATGCAGACAAGAAAATAGCCTGGTGATTAAGTGACCAACTAATCTGTAGACATTCTTTTCCTTATTTTGTTTTTTCTTTGTCTTTATTTCACAATAAGATGAAAGAATCATCATGTGACTTTTTGACTTTTTAACTTTTTTTTAATTGATATTTTGTGTTGTATGTCTAATATCGGCTACAATTTTTTTTTTTTTTTGCAGTAGGAAAATTTTCACAGTCTTGGTATTATTATTGTGAAAAGTTGATTTTTGAAAATTTGGAAAGTCTCAGCTTAAGAAATAGCAAATGTAGTCTTTGATGAGAAATTTCCAGGATTTTTTTTTTCTGAGTTCCAGGAGGTATCTAAAATCCTGCATTTATCTTTAGTCACCTTTCAAGAAATACCATTTTTATAGCAAAAGTTTCAGAGATGGGGTTTAGCATGAATAAGTCGAATAAGTCTCTGCTCTTGCAGACCATAGATTTGAGATTTAGCTTTCACCTGGATCATTCTCCAATTTGATTCATTGCAGGTACATGAATTTATGCACAATCTGAAAAAGGAGGAGGGCTGTTTACCTCTTTTAAAACCTGCCATGATTTCTACCTAATTGAAACACAATGAACACAGAGCCTTAGATCACAAGAACTTGTCTTGACTAAATCAGAAAAATAACTATTAAAAGTACTGCTACAGGTAAGAGTTGTCATGAGAACTAATCATATCTGACTAAATTTAGATGAGTAATTGAAGGACTCTCAGATTTGAAAACCATGGTAGAGATCAGAGAAGAGCAAGAATGTGCTGAGAATGGAGCATGGAGGGAGTCTGCAACCTCAGCAGGGACGGAGAAAATGCTTAGAAGACATTGCAGTGGAGAGCCAGCCCCAGCTGAACCTAACAGGTAATGGACAGGAGCCTTTTCTGGGAACCCTTTCCTGGGATTGGGTGCAACTTCTTCATACCAGGAAAGTACTGAAAATTTCAGAAAAGGAGGGAAAGCCTGATTGAGGAAGGGCACAGTGTCAGAGGCGCTGTGTATGAGTGTGTGTGCACATACACGTGTGTGCCTTTGAAATCTGTACTGGGCACTTTCACATTTCACCACAATATTGATATTTTTCTAGTTAAAGTGCTGAAACTTGTATTGCATTGACCTTACAGTGAAGGCATGGAATTCCTCCATGCTTTGAATTTCTTGGAATCTGGCCATGCCTCCACAAGATGCATGAGGCAAATCATGCTGATTTTATTTCTGAGTGTTGTTAACAGACTGTGTGCAACCTGGCTTCCACATAGATAGTCTTTCCTTGAGCTTATTTTGTGTGGGACAGGATAACCATTCTTCACTGACTTACTCTGCCAGTTCTTGTACTCTTCTGTTTTGGATCAGCTATTTTATGACATTAGGTCTTCACAATGGATCAACTTTTAGTACGCATTTTATTACTTGCATCAAAACAGGTCAGTAAAGGTTTTGAGATGCCATGATAATTAAAATGATCAAAATATGGAAAAGAACTCATTATGTCCACTGATATGCTGTCAAAGTCAGAAAGCTAAATGAATAAGAAAGGGAGGACATAAAATAGCCATTTAATGTAATTACATCCATTAGTGGTGTAAGATGTCCTTCGCGTAACACCCATTTGATATTGGTCCCCAGTCCATCAAAATGGACTAAAAATCTTGAAATGAAAATGCCCAATGGCTCAGATGAACAATACAGTTCTTCAAAATAAACAAATATGAAAGAGGTTTAACACCTATGGTGTGTGGTCCTTAGTTACTACAGAGATTGTAAATATGTTGCATACTGCTTTTTCTGGGTGATCCCATGCGTTTGAGTATATTTACAAGTAGGTCATGGCAAAAAAATACCAGTCTGGGTAGGAAAGGGTCTCATTTGGAAGTGATAGGAGAACTTCAGACAATGGATGGTGTAGAGAAATATGCAAAGATGTGGAAAAGTGTTCATTAAAATTAAGCTTTTCCAGATATTTGGGAAATTACCTGTGCATAAGCATTACCCTTTCCCTGTGGACAGCCCTACCTACTGATTCTTCCTATCTCATCCCCACTGTGCAGTATCAGAAAAGGCTAAAGAGAAATGAATCTCCACTGAGGTTTACCTATATGAAGTCTGAAATCTCCTGGAGGAAGAAAAGAAATCAGCATGTCATGAAGCCCTTCCCTTGGCAGGCAGTTAATGCCTTCTTGTACTGACAACAAAATAATATACTTTACTTTTTATACTATACTTAAGGAGTATCTGGCAGACCAATATAATGTCAAAATTTTCAAACCTTGCTGAGGAATTGGGCACCTGAGCCCTAGAGAGAAACTGCCTGGAAGGGAGGGAGGGAGAAGTGTCGTGGTGTTTGATGTTTAGGTGGCTGCCTTGGATTCAAATGTGCTTCTGGGGCCCGCCAAACACCCTCTACTCTTCTGTGATTCCTCTTTACTCTCTGTCCACACCATGTGCTTTGTAATAATTCTTTTAGATGTCTACAAGTGCTCTATTCCCTTTTTCATGCTAGTGAGGAGCAGAACTGGAAATGGGGCAGGCGCTTGGCAAAATCACATTCCCCTTTAGCTTAAAGTAGCTTATTCTTTCATGTTGCTGTAGATCTTGTGCCTAGTATTGAATGCAGAGGGGAAAATTCAGCTTTTACAATGGCACTGGGAGCTTGTCTTGAGGGAGGCATTCCCAGAAACACAAAAAATAGAGAGACCCTCCCCTCCTCTTTCCTTTAGAGGTTGTTTTCAGAACAGCTGGATACTTAAAATACTTAGATACTTCAGTCAAAGACATATCTACCTGAAAAAAAGTTTAGGGGATACTTTTTCTAATATTTACATAGAAACTTTGAAACTTTCTACTACAAGTTAAAACATTTGCAACATTTCTTAAGGATTTGACAATTTGGGTACTAATAGCATCTCCAATTAAAAAAAAAAACAAAAAAAACCAGTTCATGCCTGGCATATCTTTTAAGAAAAATGATACTATATTGGAATTTCAATAGATCTGAAGTGTCACTATTCTAAAAAGCTTATTTGGGAGTAAAGCTCAGTATAGGTTAAAAGAGGCTTGGGCCCTTTCAGGGCAGAGGGTCTGCTAGCATGGGCTGTTCATGAACAGAAGTTGTAAAAAAAGTGTTAAAAACCTACATTAGTAAAAAAAAATAGCTCTTCCTTTTGATTTTCAACTGCCCTAGTCTTCTCCTCTTGTCTTCTATTTTTCTCCTCTTTTTCAGCCCCAACATTTCAATGTCTCTCTTGTTTGCCTAAGATGCAAAGATTTCTGCTCCTGCCATCAGCTCTGTGCTAGATGTACTGGATTTGCCCAAGTCAAACCTAAATAGGTGAAGACACTTGCTTTATCTTCCTCTAAGTATGAAATCATCTCGGTAGGAGTAGCTGTCAAAACATAGGCTCCCTACTAAACTGGCTTCTCAGAGAGTTTTTTCCCTTAATGTAATTATTGCGAAGGAGCTATGCAAGCATGCAAAAAATTGCTGTCTATGGTATTGGACAGGAA
Organism: Vireo altiloquus; assembly: GCA_013396875.1. Classification (NCBI taxonomy): domain Eukaryota; kingdom Metazoa; phylum Chordata; class Aves; order Passeriformes; family Vireonidae; genus Vireo; species Vireo altiloquus. The sequence continues at coordinate 7,768 of VZRF01011328.1, forward strand.
AGGAGGAATGACCCTGTCTGAGTAAACTTGTCCAAATCTTGTGCTCTCGTTAGGGAAACATCTCCTTCTCTAAGTTGTTCACCTTGCTTCTGGCCCTGCCTCACAAATTTATCAGGAGGCCTCTAGAGAATGCTAGATTTGAGGACTAAAATGAGGTGATAACATCTTTTCTTTCAGAAAAAGAGATGCTCCCCTTTTTCTCTTTATTAGCTTGATTTGTTAGGATAATAAAAATCTGGTTTGGCTTACTAAGAATAGAAAAGAAGCTTATAAAGAATAATCAGAGGTGAAACTTTGAATTTCTATATAGGTAAAACTGAAAACCAAGAAGGACTGAAGAATATGAGTGTGTCAACACAGTGAAGGAATTATTCTGCCAAACAGAAGTCTGTGTAGCCAATTCTTTTAGTGTGTTTATTGCTGATATTTTTGTGCAGTAAAGCAGTCTCATATCACTGCTGCCTAGTCATTTTTCTTCAGGAATCTATGAATCAGAATGACTTTTGTTGAACCTTTTAAATGGGCGATTATTATGGAGTGTTGCTAGGAGTCTGAACTGCAGTGGGAGAGTGTGAGTTTTATGATATGTTATGTTATACAATGATAATATGTGGGCTTTTCCCTCCAGCTTAGTTGCTTTTAATGAAAATAATTAAAATACAGGCGATACAGTTGAAGTTATATCTTGCTCGGTAGATGTAAAAGCTGTGTTGTACTAGCAGTGAATATTGGTAACTGATGACTTTAATGTACTGTGCTAGAATAGCATATCAATGGGCTTGGTTTTCATTTGTTTTGTGTGGGACAACTAGTTAGTTAACCAATCCATTACTTCTTACATTGATTGAGCATTTTGATATGACATTTTCTTTTATCGGTCTCCATGTGCTGATAAACAGGCTTGTTTGCAATAAAGGAAGGATTGCTGCTTTATTGTAGTGACTAATTGTCTGTCTTTGGAGTTGTCAGGAACTCCTTCATGCTAGTAAACAAAGTAGACAGAAAATTCTAGCATGTGCTACAGCATTTCTACAACTGGCCACATTAAAAGTTCTGCCTCCAAAAGACAGGTTGTCATCTTATTGCATAGAAATCTTGTACATGGGAGGCTTTGGTGTCTTTTCAGAAGATAACAAAAAAAGATACTGAGTGATGTAAAAAAATCCTATTTGGAGAATTATTTTTATAGGTAATACCGGACTACTCCCCAAGCTTCTAGGTCTTTCCAACTCCACATCAACTTCTTTGTTCACCTCTGTGCTTCTCACCCTGTCTTTCATTCCATCTTCATTTGCTACACAAAACAGTTGTAGGTGGGCAGCTGGTAAGCAGCAGGTATTGCCCTATATTTTCCTTCCCTTATGATTTTTTTCACTGCTTTTAATCTCAGTAAATATCCCTCCCTTTCACTGTAAACCTATACATAAGTCATCAACCTGGTGACAAGTTTGTCATCAAGTTCCTCATTTCACTCCAACTCTCAATCATCACTCCTGGGTCTGTGAAGAATTTCCTCATCTTTGTTCATACAGAGACAACTTTTAACAGCAGTTTCTCCTTTCCAGTGGGAACTTGTGAGTTCCTGGAACAAACTTATCCACTGATTTAAGATAAGAAGACGTCAGACCCTGCTCTATGGAATGCACAATCTAAGTTAATGCCAGGACCGAGACTGACGGTGGTTAATGTTTGGGTCTAGAGAAGGAAGTTGAAATAATAGTAAATAGCATGGGGACTAGCAGACAGGTTTGTATCTGCCCATCTCTTCTGATCTGGAGATCCTGGACTAGAAGAAATGAGAGTTGATTGAGGGTGTAGGATTTGGGACTCTGTGAGCTAAGGAAGATTTGTATTTAGGGACAGTTTAAGGAAGCTTGGGAATGCTTTGGTGGTATCACTGGAGAAATTTTGTAGATTACAGGTCTGCCTCAGTCTGTTTGTATTTCATTTACTAAGTGAAGGTGGAACCTAGGTAACCATCTTTTTCTTGTTAACACAAACATCTGAGTATGAAGAAAAAACAAATCCTCCTAAGCTCTTAGATTTGGTGATATAGTGAACTGGTATTCATATAAAGTGATTGTGTATTGTGAGTAAAATATTCCTCTGTCCTAAGGGCAAGCATAGAGCCTATGAACTGTTGGAAATGTCAGGAAAGCTCTCAGGGTACGGAGTGACAGCTAAAGGAGAGCCTATGCCTTCTACTGACTTTCTACATGGGGTAAATTTCAATATGTGCAAAAAAATTGCAGTGTTTGATCCATTTAAATTATGTTGGCTTTCTGTTTGGCTGAGCATCTCTTCTTTTTTTTTTTCTTTGTTTTGGTGGTGCGGGGTTTTTTGGTTTTTATCCTGAAATGGATTTTTTTCTCTTTTGGCATGCAAAACATTTGGTTTTTTTTCTAAACCAAGAAGTCCTAACCTTTCCCTTAGGCCTAGGAAGTATTCTGTTTCTAAAGGACGTATTTTTCTGTTGCATCTATTGCCAAGGTAGAAAGAACAGCTCTGAATACAGTTTGCCTAGGAGAGCTGAAAACAGGCAGATATTGCAACATTCCTCTGAAACGCTGCTGACCACCAGGAGAGGCTGAGTACCTCAGGTATGATCCAGTGTGACAACTGCTGTGTTCCTATAGAGTCCTCAAATTTACAGGATTTGTTACCTATTCCTGTAAGCTTCAGACATATAGTTCTAGCTGCAGTTGGACAAATGAATACATACAAATTAGTTGACCCTCCATTTCTCCTCTTAATGGACCACTTTTGATTTTAGCTCATATGAAGATTTATGGAACGTCCCAGAGAGCCACGCAGGTTAATAGTAGATAGTGTATTCAACACATTTTTCATGAGCTGCTTGTTTTGCCATCTGCAAATTCTGCCTGAATCACAATACCTTTTTTATAATCTTTCATTCAATCGCCACCAAGGAATTAACACAAATAAAAGGTAGGAAAATAATGAATAAATGTGGAGAATATAAACATGAAAAATCTTAACTAATGCAAATATCTGTGAATATTTGAGGATTGTAGGCACTAAGGGATGCATTTATTAGCTGGCTGAATTTGAATAAAGATTTGCAAGGAACTGATTTTCCTAGTGAATAGCTAGCTGAGCCCTTTAACCTTTCAGGGAAAGAAGTGAGGCAGAACAAAAGACCTCCTGAAGCCAAGTTTTGTGACAGCTTTATCTGGCTTTAGGAGGCTTTTGAACAGCACGCAGCATCATGCAGCAAGAGGACGCCAAACATATGTGCTTTGGAATATATGTCTCTTATTTGAAGAGAGTTGCTCTACATCGTAAATCATATCCTGGCAGAAATCAGAATGTAGGCTAGAAATAAACAATTCCTGAAGGAAAAGAATAGTGCTTCACAAGTTAAACTTGTGTATTACTTGTTTGGTACCCAAATTTAAAACTATTTATTGGGTGATGACTCAGGTTTTTACCTGTGATATGCCTTGAGAAAGCTGGAATCTTATTGAAGTAATTTCTTTATTGGAAGAAAGATGGTGCTATTATAAAATGTGACAGTTAACAATATCTTTGGGTGGGGGTGAGAGAAAGAGTTTGCAACAAAATTACTTGACTTTGCATAAGAAATTGCTGGCTCACATTATGAATTCATAAATATAAACTTGCAGGGGGGCTACCTCATTAAATCAAATAAAAGCAGTAGGAGAAAAGAAGAAAAGCACTGAGAATCACTTTCCCTACTTCAGGCCCACGGGAAAAACAGAACCATGTGAGGTGGAACACATTCCGCATTCTGGTTTTTGCCTCCTTTATGTGTGTGTTAATAATTTAAATAATTTTGAATGCATAAAGCCAAAATTTCAGTATTAGACAAAGCTGGCAAATAATTTATCAACTGCAGAACAAATAGTTGCCTTTAATTTAAAGGAATCTTTCTTCATTCTGCAACAATAACCTAATGACTGGGGCTAATAATGAAATTACCCAACTTCTTTAAGCCAGATCTCTAGAATAATGTAATAGTCTAATATTTACATTATTAATTTGTTTATTCTTAAATTTCATTTTTATATAATTATATGAAAACCACCTAGTTACTTCTTTTTCTTCCTCCTTCTTGACTGTTGCATTGATCTGCACCTGTGTATGTGCACACAGGCAAAGACACCTTCTTACTTCCCTGGTATGAGTTATGTTATTTTATTACATTGGATTGTAAGCTCCTGCCTGTAGATTTCACTTTGTGACACGAACTAACATTGTCAAATGGAACTCAGTGAGACGGCCTGAGTTCAGTGAGACTGCTCACCCACTTACTAGCAGTAAGTAAGTAAGTAAGTAAGTAAGAATGTGTGTAAATCATCACAAGATTTAGCAAAAATGGCGACAAAAAATAAACATAAAAAGAAAGGAAGAGAGAGGAAAAATGGTGATAGATATTTAAACATCAGTCATGCATCTGGTTTGTTGGGAGAAGCAGCTGATCATTGCCCATGTCTATAGGTGTTGAAATATGAAAAAATTTGCAATTCTTTCATAACATTTTGGATTTTTTTTATGACTTTATTTCTCTTTCTGCACTGGATTTCATTGTGCTATTGGCAGGTTGCTTTTGGAAGGACAGGTTGAACTTTGCAGGGGACTGAAGACCTCTCACCACTGAGCACGGCAGCAGTCCAGGCAGCAGCAGTCCAAGCTTATGATTGTCCCTGTGTAACTCTGAATGGGAGAGTTAATGTCTTAGCACATGTATCCCAGTCTGTGAGCAGTCTTATGCCTATGTGGTGAGATTGTAAGAAGGATGCTAGGATGCTCATTCTACTGATTTTTACTCTGCTACTGCTTGTTATATATGATAGATGCAGTGATAAATACCTGCAGATAGGAGCTTACATCCACTGGCATCTGGGTTGAGGCCACCAAATCCAACCATTATGACATGTCACTGATTTGCTCCTTATCACTCCTATGGAGTTAAAAACTTCATTTTCCTCTAAGGCAAGAGTGAGTGGCAGTTCAGATTGATTCTTTGCATGTGAAAAGCAGGAGATGTAAATGACAGAAAGGTTAATGACAGGATAGATGATCTTTTAAAGCTTTCAGCAATTAGCATTCTTTCAAGCTTTCTATTGTGCTTCAGATAAATGATGCAGGGGTTTTTTAGCTGCAGTCACAAGAACAGGACAGCTTTTGTGATGCTTACTGACTCCTGTGTAAAAGCTCCAGGCATTGCTGGGGACATGTATTCCTCTTGTGTTTGTTCTCTCTAGAATGATGTTTTTCCAACTGGGCAGTAGAGGATATCAAAGGGAGCTTAAGCCCAATGTTGTGTCAGGCTGGCAGCCAGTAGTGTGATGCCAGTATTTCAGTGCCTGTGAGATGAAGAGCAGATTGCTGACCCTTTGCTGAAAAGGCACTGGCAACAAGAAGGACCAGACACAGCTACATGTCTCTTTTACCAAAGCAGCAGGGCCTAAGGTGGATGGAGCCCAAAGGCACTGTTAAAGCCAGCTTGTTCTTATATAATTTGCCATGAGGCTGGATGCCTTTCAGAGGAAGCTTCTTTCCAGCCTAAGGCTGCAGAAACTGTGGTAGAGAAAAAGAACAAAACACAGGAACAATGTCATAGCAAGGTTGGAATAGTGGCAGAATCTCAGCCAATTATTAGGTGGTGTTTAATTCTTCAAGAAATGCTCTAAAAGATATGTGGAGGTGTGCCTTTACTTGCTCATAACGAGGTCCTGCTCTGGCAGTGAGGGATGGTGTAAGTTACTGTAATTACAAAATTGATATGTGAAATCCTGATTGTAGCTGTATGTTTCTGCAGTTGTGTGGGTGCTGCTGCTGGTGATGCTGTAGAAGTGAGAAACAATACAGAAACTGGTCAAAAGACACAAGAGAGACACATGGACACTTCCAAAGTAAAGAGAGACACATGGACATCTCCAAAGTCAACATGCAAAGCTGGCATCGTAGTGCTTATTCAAATGTTTCCTTCTGTTACCCTTTTTCTCAGAACCTATTTCTTTTCTAGACACATTTCACTCTGCAGACTTTCCAAAAATTCATATTTCTCCAAATCATTCCTTCTTTCTAAATGACACTATGTTTCTAACGTGGGCCAAAACGTGGCTTGCTATCTTACTGCTGGCAATGTGAACCATGTATTACATGGATTCGTTTGTGGTCTGAACATTGGAAACATAACTAAAGTTAACATCGCAAAATAGGAGAGTCATCTATGGTAGATATCTGTGGTGTTACAAAATTAGAGCCCAGCTTTTTGCTCAGAAATACATAATAGAGTTATTTATTGTTTTTCCTCTGTTAGTAGTTATCTAGTGGTTAACATATCAACAGTCACAGGCCAAATACAGTGTGGTTAAAATATACAGTTCCTCTCCCTCATCTAATATTATTTTCATTTAAAAAATTAGATTCCAGCTTGAGCATGCTGGTTTATTCATACTTTAAATTTCAATACAAATAAAAAATTTAAAAATGACTGAGGGAATAATTCCAAACTAAACTACATAATGCTATGTGAATATTGGGCAGAAGAATGTCTTATATCCTTCAGAAATAATCACGCTACCTGTGGAAATGACTGATGAGGGTTTGGATATTGTTTCTAAACAGTGGGATAAAGTAGCCTCTGGAGCTCAGAAAAGTTTCCAAGCTGTTGAATATTCATAAGGAACTTTATTGTTCTGATGAACAGATGTAGTAGTGAAGCTGTGTAAAAGCCATTGGCTTTGTAATCCATGCTGCACGATGACGTTCATATTTTTGTGATAGTCTAAACACTCATGATTCCCTAAGGCTGTGACATCTGAGCGCAGATTTTGCTGAGATTTAGAAAGAAAATTCTGACTGGAGTGTTTTGGTTTTTTTCCATCAGAAATTAAAAAACTTGTCAGAGACATGCAGTGTAAAATACATCTACCGTGAAGATGGCCAGGAGTGCAAAGAAAAAAAACTACATAAAGATTTGAGTGTTGCAGTTATACAGGAGCACATCTGGACTTCACTGAGAAACACAAGGTAATTAAGAGACAATGCATGTAAAATAAGCCTTTTAATGATAATTCACACATCTAAACCCAAAGCTCTCAATTAAAATGATGGTAAGACATATAGTGAAACATCCTTTTGAATTTGTCAACCTGCAGGAAAAGGAAGAGTCATTTGTCAAAACCAAGACCTCCGCTAAACAAACCTGGTTTATTCCACCAGAGACAGAGATTACTGATGTATCCTAATGTAGGTGTCATTTCTTCATAACTGAGAATAAACTACAAGGTTTACAGAACAGCACATTTAGAGCAATATGTTAATAATACTCTGCTAAATTCTCTGTTTGCACAGAACACCTTTGAGTACAGTAAGATGCAAATGAATATGAATAAATATTGAAAGGACTGCTTTTCAAAACTCCCGTTAATTTGTCAACTGTTCTAGATCAACCTGAATCATATGCAATTAGATGAAGTTATCCTCTCTTCACAAAAGCAGCAAATGTGTTCAGTCCTGAACGAAGACCTAACTCCAACTTCCGAAAATGCCAGTTTTCATATGTGTTCTACTGCTCTGACTTTTTAACTGCTACAGCACTTCACTGAAGCACAGAATCTTAAGCTGAGACAGATACTCTAAATATTTGGTTACATAACATTAAATCACAGAATCGTAGAATACTTAAGGTTGGTAAAAAAACCTCTAAGATCATCAAGTCCAACTCTCGATCTAGCATCAGCATGGTGTTCACCACTAAACCATGTCTCTATGTGCCATATCCACACAGTTTTTGAACACTTTTGGGATGGTGACTCCAGCTGCCAGACTTGCCTGGGCAGCCTGTTCCAATGTTTGACAACCTTTCCATGAAGAAATTTTTCCTAATACCTAATTCTGAACCTCCACTGGCAGGATGCTAAGATTAGACATTATTAACTAGTGCACGTTACAGGATAAATAGCCCAGTGGAGGTGCATCTACACAGATGCACACAGCACAGGCAATGATCAGGAGGAGCTGGAAGCCATTGTGCAGCAGGAAAACTATGACATGGCTGCCATTATGGAAACATGTTGGGATGACTCACAGCTGGAGTGCTGCCATGGATGGCTATAAACTCTTCAGCAGGGACAGGCAGAGGAGGGGCAGTGGAGTAGCCCTGTATGTTAGAGAGTGTTTTGACTGTCTAGAGCTTGATGATGGTGATGAAAGGGTGGAGAGTTTATGGGTAAGAATCAGAAGCTGTCATGGTGAGAGTTTGTCATGGACCACCCAAACAGGATGAAGAAGCAGACAAAATACTCTATAGGCATTTAGGAGAATCATAGAACCATACAAAATGTTGAACCCATCAGGTCCTACTCCTGACCCTGCACAGGACATCCCAAGACTTACACCACGTGCCTGAGAGTGCTGTCTAAACACTTCTGGAACTCTGACAGGCTTGGTTCTGTGAGCATTTCCCTGGGAAATCTATTCCAGTTCTTAACAATCTAAACCTCCCCTGACTCAGCCTCATGCCATTTCCTTGGGTCCTGTCACTGGTCACAAGAGTGAAGAGATCAGTGTCTGCCCCTCCGCTCCCCCTCATGAGGATGTTGAGGATTCAGTGATCATAAAGGTCTTCTCCAAACTAAATTATTCTATGAGTCTATGGCTCCATGGCTAAACCCAAAATATATGAGCAGTGATTTTTTAATTTTTTTTTTTGGAAATGTGCTTCAACACTGAAAAGCAACAGGAGACTGGAAAACATTAATTTTATTTACGTCACATAAGGGAAGAGGCCGGGAAAGATGATGAAAATTAAGTTCATTAAATCCAACAACAATATGAAGACATTTTTGAGATAATATTCACAGAGAGTTTAAAGCTGCATTTGGAGAATGAGAATGTAATAAGAATGAATCAGCATGGGTTTGGGAAGAAGAAATTATGACAAACAATTCTGATTACATTTTTAAATGGAATAATGATTGGCTTACATAGAAGGAAGCCTGGAAGACATTTTATAGATGGATTTTCAGGAAAGCTCTCAACAAGGTTTCACATGATGGATTACTGCATAAAGCCTTCTAAATATGGATTAGGGGATGAATGCTTAAGATGTCTAAGGAATTGCTTATGGAGGAATTAAAAGTGCATTTTTGTTCACACAAGTTGGGATCTTTCATGGGAGTCCTTTTAGTGTCTTCAGCAGGACTTATATCAGGACTGTCATGTGAAGCAGAGGCCCACAGGGTCCTTGATGGATGCCTATGTGCCCTCATATTGATAATTTAGATGGTGCTCTAATACAGGAGAGAGACATTTCAAATAGCTGACATGGGCTGTTTTAATACCATGTGGTGGAATATAATTCAAAGGGCTCTGAAGCAGTTCTGGACAGACTGGTACTTCTACATTTTTAGCACAGGAGCAAGCAGGGCTCACAGGTAGAGCCTTTGAAGGGGTAAGCCAGGCTTGCCAGTGATAAGCAATGAGATGGCACACCAAAACTTGAGTTGCTAGTATGATCCCACAATCTGCTCCACGAAGTGTTGTCTGCAGTGAAACACACTTGAAATGCTTCCATACCAATGCACACAGCATGAGGAACAAACGAGGAGTTTGAAGCTTTGGCCTGGTCCCAGAGATGTGACATCATTGGCATAGGCAAAATATGATGGCATGAGTCTGTGACTGGAGTGCCCTGTGGGATGGTTACAGGGTCTTCAGGAGGGACAGGCAGGGCAGGCAAGGCAGAAGGGTGATGTTGGATATCAGGTAAAGGTTCTTGACCCAGAGGGGGGTTTGGCACTGGTACAGCCTCCCCAGGGAAGTGAGGAAAGCATCAAGCCTCACAGAGTTCAAGAAGCATTTGGACGATGCTCTCAGGCTCATGGTATGACTCTTGGGGATGGTTCTGTGCAGGGCTAATTGTTGGACTCTGTGATCCTTGTGGGTTCCTCCCCACTCAGCATGTTCTGTGATTCTGTGATTCTGTGATTCTGTGATTCTGTGATTCTTTGAAATGAGCTAATATGAGAGAACCAGGAATCTGAATCTGTTATAAATGGTCAATTCACACTGGGCTTGTAGGACTCTATTTTAAGAAATTTGTATTCTATCCATTTAAAGTTTAGGCCAGTAGGCTGTAATTCTACTTCTTCAGTTAAATTTCTCTGAAAAGGTGTTCTTGGTCTGGCATGCAGAAGAAAGATGAATACTTTAAAACACTATATCTAAGTTTCATCAGAATAGATCATTACCTTCCAATACAGCTAAGGAAACTAATTCATAGAGAACTGAAACAATTTGCCCCACAGGTCCACTGCAGAGCTGGGAACAGAATTAATGCCTTATAAAGCTGGAAAAACTGCCCCATTCATTACTCTAATTAGAAAATTATATCAGTTTAAGAATGATGAATGATACAGGCTTGAAGATGATAAGACAAATACATACATTTGGCATATAGCCTCATCTCCAGAATGAAACGGAACTTGTGAGAACTGGTGTGACTTTAATTTGCTAAAAAATTTTAAGTGATGGCACAGTATTTTTGAGCTACTTAAGAACTGGCACAAATTTTGTAAGTTTTGAAGAAATCTGAAAGAAAGAAATCAAATTATCACTCTAATCTGTTCAATAGTTTTTACATAGACATAGGAAGTGACTATCTTTTCTCTTCTGAACTTGTATTTTCAGAAGCTGCAAAATGCAAGCAAAGTGTGTGGGAGGGTCAAAATTCCTTTGGTTTCCCTTATGGAGTTCTGAGCATGTTGGCATACCATGAAACTCATGCAGGCTTTTTGAAAATGAGTTTATTTTACTAAAAAGTGTCTCTTGGTTAATCTTGTTTGCCTGTTCAGTTACCTCTTTAAAGGTGTTGTGTAGTTTGAGGGTAGTTTTGGTCTGAAAGCATGTTTTGTTAAAGGTCTCATAAAATACTTCACATCTAGATTAGATGTTTTGGAAATCTGAAATCTAGCATTTCCTAAAATAAAAACAAGGATTAGTGGGAGCAGAGATGGATGGAGAATTGGCAGGTAACCACCATAAGTGTACAGGAAACTTAAGGGGTTAATTTGTCCAATGTGCATTAACTTAGATCCAAAGTAGTGTGGAATAGGAACAACTAAGAATACTTACAGAGAAAATAACCTGGGAAATATTGACAGAATAAAGAAGTGTCCCTTTGTTTCCCTCTTCTTACTACAGTGGCAACACTGCAGACAGAGATTTCACTTTTCTGTTGGTATTTTTTTGGTGTACAGTTTGTTTGATTTAAAGACCAAAAACCTGAGCCTGTAAATACAAAGCTCCATATTTTACATCCTCTTAGAAGACCTGACTGTTTAATATATAGATCCAAACTCTCTAAATACCTTCTAACATAAATCCTGCTTTGACTTAGCCTATACATATTTTCAGGCATTGATGATGATAGAAATATGCTTTTTGGTTAGAGGAACAAGAAGATAATTCCAATGATATCCAAACTGCTCATGAGTTTAGGGAAAAAAAATAACTAAGAATGGTGCAGCACTGGATGGAGTACCCAGAGAGCCTGCATAACCTTCATCCTTAGAGAGGTTCAAAACTAGTCTTGCCATGACCCTAAGCAAGAGCCCAATCTAGCTTTCAAGGTAGTCCTGCTTTGATCAAGAGATCTCTGATAGTAGTCTTTACATGTTTTTGAGACCCCTGGATTTTTTTTTTATTTTTATTTTTAAACATCAACATATTTGATTGAAAGAAGAAAATGATGGCAAAAAACATTTGTATGTTGACAGACAAATTTCCTCAGGTTTGTACAATTTAAAAATATTTTGAGATATATCTTGGGTTTGTGAGATAGTAGCCATCATTAAATTGTCTTTTAATTTGATGTTGAAGGGTTAGGAGTTATAATATGATCAGTAGACAGCCAAATTTAACTTTTAAAGCTTTGAGCTAATCTAACATTTCCTCTGCATGCAAAGACTTTCAGTGGGATGATTGTAATGTATTTGCCTTGCAGTAGTGAGCTGAGCCATAGATAGTGCTACCCCCAGCAAAAACCTGGTGATGCTGTGAATGTGAGTGCTGAATAATGAACTGGCAATGAAAACATAACAGCCCATGGCCAATGGCATGTCTCCCACAATATGTTCCTCTGCAATGGGTAAGGCTGTACATATTTCAATTTCTACTTTAAAATGTTTATTCCCTGTTTTCTCATCTTTCTCTTTCTCAAAAGTCTTATCCGGTTATCTCAAAATAATTTTTGAATAAGTGCATCCACATAAAGAAAATGAAGACTGACGATCAAATAGCAAAAATGAACTTTTTCAAATCGAATGACTGTAGAATTATCTATACAACCCCAGTGTTTGAATCCCCACAGACAGGAACTTTAGCAGAATCTCTTGCCCAATTGCAGTTGTAATAAAAGTTTTAAATGATACTCAATTTTCACCAGCTAGCAATAAATATAGTGCAATACTGTGTGTTGACCTTGCAAAGGCATCTGATAGAACAGATTGTAGTCAGCTGTAGGGATTTGCTTCCAAACTGTAGCAAACTAGACGTGGAAAAGGCAGTGATATAGCATACACTCTCCTCTCTAGATTTTGAACAGATTGAAAGGGAATACAGTCAACATTCAAACATTTCTTTGTTGTCATGAATATTAAAAGCTCAGGGTAAAACTTTGCATTTTTATTCCTGATTGTGTACATAGATAGTACTATTCTCCATCCAAATGTGCAATATGAAAACTTGGCTGCATCAGTCATTTTGAAATAATTGCTTTAATTTGGGTCTGTGGCTGAAAGTGAACACAAGACTGGTGTCATCCCCTAGCAGTCACTTTTCCCAACAATTTCCTTTTTCCCAGCCTGAGAAATAACAAACACTTGGTGATAGCTTTAAATTTAAAATTCATTGTTGACCAGCTGATAAGAGACATATCAAATATTGGATTTCACTATATAAATAGGCATATCCAGAAGTACAAAGGAGATTCCAATGACTTTCATTTATGCAAAGGCCTTGGTTATCAAATTTCTCACTAATCAAAACTTTCACTTCTGTCATTTCCCTGACAGCTTTACATATCATATTATCATACACCTCTATTTATCAAAGTTTTGCTTATAATATACCTCCTGTGGAGGAATGATACTCTGAATACACAAATGCAGCTGGTATTTGAGATTTTGACTTGCAATCTTGTGAGTTTTAAGCCAAGATTTAAAGGATTAAAGAAAATTGCCATTGTTTGTGAACATGAGAACAAAATGCTTACTCTGAGACATTATGCACAATGATGGAAGAGACTCTAATGCAAAGTGCTTAGATGTCCCATTTGGTCAATGCTAGAGAACTAAGAAGCTAACAAAGGAATTTGATTGCCCACATAGAATAGATGCTGAGTTCAGAGCCAAAATTTGCTACTTGATTTTTTAAATGACTTAGTTTCATTTGTAGGATTAACTGCACTTTTGGAATACTTGTTTCCTCCTTTTTTTTTTCTCTGAGGTCTCATGTTTTGTTTTTTCCTATACCTTAGGATGGTCCCCCTAGTCCTTGCCCTGTCTGAAATGTGGCTCATGGGAGAGCATCCCTTATAGTCACCAACAAAGCAAATGGGTTTTTGTGGTTATATGGGCAATGACCTGACAGGCCCTTCATAAAAACAGCTGTTTTGACAATGGAAAGAAGGAAACTAAAGGAAAAGCATTTAAAAGCAAAAATTGTTACACCGGTTTGTCTTGCCTTGGTTTACTTCATTCCTTAATGGAATGTCTCATTTCCCATCAGTTCTCTATACTGGCACTTGCACTTTCAAATGACAATTAGGTTCCTGAAGGTAGTGAAAATAAATGAGAAACAGTGCTTTGTTTCTTTCTTCCATTTAAAAAAGTGCCTGTAAGTTCACTAAAGTGAAAAAAAAAAAGTTTAGAATTAATGGTTTAAATAAAATTAAAGTGTTTAATTTTAACAACTGTCTTCCTTGCTCAAAACTAGAAGCTCTAAACTTAAAAAATTATAATCTAAAAAGCTGGAAAATAAGAAGTGTCTGACAGGACTGACTGTTCTTTTTCAGAATTGAAGAGTTACTCAGTTTTCTCATCTCTCTTAGGTAAATCTCCAGTCATAAACACAAAGAGCCTGGCACTTGAACTGGCAGCTGTCCCTGATGCCTGCAAACAAGCCCTGCTTACAGACTTGCTAAGCCTGGGTGTTGAAAGTGAATTTGATCATGAAGATGGCAAGAAGATCTTGTGGAGGAGTTTAGGCAGTTCCTACAAGAGAAGGAAGCTGTGTGGCAGGGGATGTGACATTGGTTACATGGGGGCTTAGTAGCATGCAGGAAGCCAGCAAGGACATCTGCCCTGTTGAAGTAATTACTGCTGACATGCAACCAGGTCTCAATTTTTAAAGAGAAACTAAGTTTCTGTTTAGTAATGCAGCATTCTCAGAAAGATGTTCTGCGGTTTGTCCCATGGCAGAGGTTTAACTCTTACACTGCCCACCAAGGGGTACCCCGTCTGAGGAAAGAGCAGAAGCTTTTACTCATGTAATACATTTTTAGTAGAGTTTCTGTGGTGATAAATTATTTATGTGATTAAAACTGAAAGCAATAGCAGATGTCTCATTACTTTTATGCAGAGATGGATCTGAGTCAGTGTGAAATTTTAGCGATTCTTGATCAGCCCTAACCATAAGCTGAGAAAGAAGATTCTTGTGAACAGGCATTTATGGCTACTTAAGAGTAGATTCCTCAGGTGATTACTAGCAACTGGGAGATCTGCAGATCTTAATGTATTGAATCTGAAATTCTTATTTTCATATATGATTTTGTAGAACTACTGTACCTGGAAGACCCATTATATGATCTGGGACTCCAAGTTTTCTAGTGTAACATGATGTGGCTGCAGCCTAAAATATGATATAATAATTTCAGCTGAGGAAATTGCATTAAAAAGTTTATTTCATTCATTTACACTCTTTTGGTCACTGGTTTCCATGTGTTAATGGATGTTAATGGATTTTAGTGGTTGGCTGTATATATTTTTAATTTTCCAGTACCAGGTTTAAGATGGTAGCTGTTTAATCCTAAATTACCCTCAGATCATGAAAATGCCTGTTTCAAATTTATTCTCAGAGGCAATTTACAAGACATTTTCTTTCTCTGTTAAAAGATCAGTCTCTAATAAAGAAATTTTTTTCATTCTTAAAGGTGTCTCAAATTCATCACAATCTAAGACAAGAGAAATTTCCTTTTTCTAGCCTTTCTCTTGTTCAATATAGCTGCTGATCAAACAGAAATTTGAAGGAGCCATCATTTGCAACAAACTCTTTAGCTTTGTACTGCTTCTCTTTTGTTTTTCTACTTTATTCCATACTTTTCTGCTCATTCTAGAGGCTGTAAAACCACAGCAAACAAATTACAGTTTATAACGCATGATAATTTCTCTTGCATGACAATTATGTTTTATGAACAAGCAGAGTGATGTGTTGATCTGCTGCAGAGAGAGGCTAGTAAAAATCAGAGAGTGAGAAACTCTTGATCCTCCTCGATCTAATTTTTATAGTATGTACATTCACTTAATGGGTCATTGAACTAAGAATCAGGATTTATTCTAAATCAAAAGCCACTTTATTTCACTAAGCTGTGTACAACTATTCTATAAAACACTAGAGAAAAACTTGGAAGTGCAAAACAGGGGAAGAAGCATTACTCAAAGGGTAGTGATCAGTTGTCATTTATCTAACTGTACTTTTCCTGAGAACAACTACATTGGTACCTTTCCAGAGGCCAGTACTGTTTAGTATTTTCATAACAGTTTGATTAACTGAATTAAAAACATTAACAGAATTAAATACATGCTGTTAAAATTACATAAAATCTGGAGCTGATAAAGGAAATTAGGGACCAGATCAGAACTGAAATTAATCTTGACAAACTGGTCGAATGGTCTCCAAAACAGGACCCAGTGAATGGTGGTGAATGGTGTTGTCTCCAACTGGCAGCCAGTCACCAGTGATGTCCCCCAGGAATCAGTACTGGGCCCCATCCTGTTTAATATATTTACTGATGGTCTGGATGAGGGCATTGAGTTCACCATCAGCAAATTTGCAGGTGACAACAAGTTGGGTGTGAGTGTCAATCTGCTGGAGGGTGGGAGGGCTCTGCAGAGGGACCTGGGCAGGCTGGGTAGATGGGCTGAATCCAACAATATGAGGTTTAACAAGGCCAAGTGCCTCGTCCTGCACTTTAGCCACAACAACCCCTTCAGTCCTACAGGCTGGGGACAGAGTGGCTGGCAGAGAGGGAGCAGGGGTAGAAAGGAGGCTGAACATGAGCCAGCAGTGTGCCCAGGTGGCCAAGGCGGCCAAGGGCATCTTGGCCTGGATCAGGAATGATGTGGCCAGCATGACCAGGGAAGAGGTTCTTCCCCTGTACTTGGCACTGATTGGGCCACACCTTGAGTACTGTGTCCAGTTCTGGGCCCCTCAGTTTAGGAAGGATGTTGAGACGCTGGAGTGTGTCCAGAGAAGGGCTAAAAAGCTGGTGAAGAGTCTGAAACACAAGTCTGTAAGAGAGCTGGGGGTGTTTAGCCTGAAGGAAAGGAGGCTCAGGGTAGACATTATCACTCTCTAGAGCTTCCTAAAAGGAGGCTGCAGTCAGGTAGGGGTTGGACTCTTCTGCTGGGCAACCAGTGACAGGAGGACATTAGGACAGAGTGATTGGGCATTGGAATGGGCTGCCCAGGGAGAGGGTGGAGTCATCGTCCCTAAAGACATTTAAGAAAAGACTGGATGTGTCACTTAGTGCCATGGTCTAGTTGATAAGGTGGCGTTAGGCCATAGGTTGGACTCAATGATCTCAAAGGTCTTTTCCAACCTAGTTTCTTCTGTGATTCTGTAAAATTCAACAGTTCACATGAAAGACATTGAACTTACGCAGGGAGAACAAACTTAACAAATACAAATCACACAGCTTGGTAACAATTCTCAAATCAGGCCCTTGGGGCAGAATGGGGACAGAATACAGGTAACAATGTACATATCAATACAAAGTGAATGCACATGATGTCATGTTATTGTAAACAAGCACCACACTGAGATGTATAAACAGAAGGGATACAGCCTGCTGGAACTGTAAAGAGATCTTTTTGCACTTTCCATGTTGATAAGAATATCCGAAGTAGTGTCTTCATCTTTGGACACTGTGCCTCAAGAAAAATACAGGCGAATTTAAAGGAAGATTGCAACAAGAACAGGCAGAGGTCTAGAAAAAATTAACTAAGATAAAAGGATGAAACCAATGGAGAAGATTAACAAGGAGAAAATTAAGGAACAGAAGACAAATCTTAGAAAGTGCAGGAATATTGCAGAGGGAGAAATTAGTTTATTTTCCATGTCCAGGAGAATGGGTAAGAAGTGCTGGCTTAAACTGTAAAACCTGGGGAAATCATTCCAATAGTAAAATTAGTAAGTCAGTGGGACAGGTGGGATGAGAATCTCCATTGCTGGAACTCTTTGCAGACAGTGGAGGAGTACAACTGTCAGGATATGT
This sequence comes from Vireo altiloquus, assembly GCA_013396875.1. Lineage (NCBI taxonomy): Eukaryota > Metazoa > Chordata > Aves > Passeriformes > Vireonidae > Vireo > Vireo altiloquus. Next base: position 25,319 of record VZRF01011328.1, read on the forward strand.
ACAGACAGACTACTCTGCAATAGAGCAGAGGATGGCCCAGACACCCTTCCAAGTCCTTCCTTGACACAGCTCCTCATGATCTCATGGAAAGGTGGGAACTGGCATAGATATGCTGTTGTGAGAAGGAAACATGAGATCAATATGAAATCAAGGACATGATTTACTCAGGTTTGCATTGTGCAGGATTTTATGCCACTTTCTTTGCAAATTGGTATAAAATACGGCTACACAACTACTAGTACACCTCAAGAGCTTACCATTGGGATAACTGTGGTGTGTATTAGGAACTTAGAGAGAAAACTGGGATGGAGCAGTGACTGACTCTAGAGCTGACAGTGCCATCTGTGGAACTGTGACAAGCTGCTCTGAAGGGTGACTCAACCGAAAAGGAAACATGGACAGACCCAAGACTGCCAAGCTGATTGGGGAAAAGTGACCACTTTGTGGATGTGGAATCTTTTAGTCGGGGAAAGAGTATTTTTTAAGTTCCTATCAAAATGTGCATCACCTTGGATACAGCTTAAAGATTTCTCTTTCCTTGCCAGCTGCACCTAAGTCACCTACTCAGCCTGAGTCTGGGGTTTTGGTGCCTGGGTGAGACTGCTTTGTGCTTGCTTTTTTGCTGAAAAGGCTCTGAAATGTTTTCCAGCAGCTCTCCTTTTTTCCCAAACACTGAAGAATCTAGGTGACATCCTTGTGCTGGTCATGCTGGAAAGCCTCAGAAATCACATGCGAATGAAGATCAAAGGGGAACATGATTCTTACAGGATAGAAATGCAAAATTCTGAAGAAAGCTTGCACTTAAACTAAGGGATTGAGAACAGTAAAGGCAGAATAACAGCCCCCTGTAATATTGTTCCAGTCGCCCTTTCTGTGTTACTTCATCCAACACAGATAACATAAAATACAAAGGCTCTCATCAGACAAACCTTTCCAGATGATCAGACCCAGAACTGCCCAAACTGTTTCTGGATTTGATTTGTAAGTACTGGATTAGTTGAGCAATCCAGAGGCAGCTGAAAACATCTCAGATGTTGCGGTGTTGTGTTTTCCAGCGAGGCAGTATTTTCCACTGCTACTATAAGGGGCATTCTCAATCTCCCATTTGTAAAGCTCAGCCTTTAGGGGCTGGACTGGAAAGCAACTTCTGTGGCACTGAATTGATCTGACCAGGGATTTGAGTCCAAGCAGCATGGCAATGGATCACCTCCATATGCTCAAGCTTGCTTCCTTTATCCTCAGAATATGATGTCCATGTCCAAATTGTCGCCTGGAAACAATCCTTGGCATCTGGTGTCTCCTGAGCTGTGCCTTGGTGTTGTCTGGACAGTGCTACTTGGCATGAGCCAAAACTGTGCAAGAGGCTGTTCTTGCAGTTAAAACAGAACAGATGATTATGGACCATTGCCAGTGTCTGTGCCTTGGCCCTGCTTTATTTGTACTGAAGTAGCCTAAGAGAAGATCTGCTAATAAAATGACTGTTCTATACAATACAGTAGGTCTGATTAAAGCCATATGGGATATTTCAAGGGGCTAGGGTAGCTGCATGAATAGGTCAACATATGTGGCTTCCAGAAGGCAGCTGCTCTGGGAACCAGACCATCAGATTTGAAATTACCGGACACCAAGTAATCATTATTTGCTTTTGGTGAGAACAAATTTTGCAGGTAAGTTTTCAGCCAAATTGCATCTCTGAGTGTGGTGCGTTGACCTTGACTACATGCTTAATGCCCACCAGAGCCACTCCATCACTTCCCAACCTCAGCTGGACAGGAGGACAGAAAAACACAACAGAAGGCTTGTGGGTTGAAGTAAAGGCATAAGGAGATCACTTACTGTCATAGGCAAAATAGTCTCAGGGAAATTAGTTTAATTTATTACCAATCAAAGCAGAGCAGGATAATAAATAAATCCATATCTCAAAACATCTTTGTTCCATCCCTGCCTTCTTCCTAGGCTCAAATTCACTCCCAATTTCTCTGCCTCCTCTCACTGAGTGGCATGGGGGGACAAGGGAATGGGATCTGTGGTCAGTTCATTACATGTTGTCTCTGCCACTCCTTCCTCTTCAGGGAAAGGACTCCTCACACTCTCCTTCTGCTCCAGTGTGCATTCCCTGCAGGGTCACAGGTCCTGCCAGCAAATCTGCTCCAGCGTAGGCTCCTTTTTCCATGGGCCACAGTTCCTGCAGGGACCCGGCTCCAGCATGGCCTTCACATGTGGTCACAGCCTCCTTCAGGCATCCACCTGCTCTGGCATGGGTTCCTTCATGGGCTGTGGGTGGATCCCTGCTCCCCCACTATCATGGGTGGAGTGGAAGCTTCAGGCAAAATTTATTAGAGAAGCCCTACCGTTGAGCCATGAGGTGCAGAAAAGATCCCTTTGCATTCTAAACTCCTTCTCAGAGAGGAGCCTTGGAGGCAGCTGGATCGAATCTTAGCCTCATGCTGTCAACAGTTTAACTAACTTTGTCCCACATGTTTTAATGCTGGCACATCATACATATTTATATAAAATTAATTATTTACTATGATAAATTACTAGACAAAAGATCTTAATCAGAATTATTTACTACACAGTAAAAGCTAAAACTACTAATAGTATANTCCTATCAAAATGTGCATCACCTTGGATACAGCTTAAAGATTTCTCTTTCCTTGCCAGCTGCACCTAAGTCACCTACTCAGCCTGAGTCTGGGGTTTTGGTGCCTGGGTGAGACTGCTTTGTGCTTGCTTTTTTGCTGAAAAGGCTCTGAAATGTTTTCCAGCAGCTCTCCTTTTTTCCCAAACACTGAAGAATCTAGGTGACATCCTTGTGCTGGTCATGCTGGAAAGCCTCAGAAATCACATGCGAATGAAGATCAAAGGGGAACATGATTCTTACAGGATAGAAATGCAAAATTCTGAAGAAAGCTTGCACTTAAACTAAGGGATTGAGAACAGTAAAGGCAGAATAACAGCCCCCTGTAATATTGTTCCAGTCGCCCTTTCTGTGTTACTTCATCCAACACAGATAACATAAAATACAAAGGCTCTCATCAGACAAACCTTTCCAGATGATCAGACCCAGAACTGCCCAAACTGTTTCTGGATTTGATTTGTAAGTACTGGATTAGTTGAGCAATCCAGAGGCAGCTGAAAACATCTCAGATGTTGCGGTGTTGTGTTTTCCAGCGAGGCAGTATTTTCCACTGCTACTATAAGGGGCATTCTCAATCTCCCATTTGTAAAGCTCAGCCTTTAGGGGCTGGACTGGAAAGCAACTTCTGTGGCACTGAATTGATCTGACCAGGGATTTGAGTCCAAGCAGCATGGCAATGGATCACCTCCATATGCTCAAGCTTGCTTCCTTTATCCTCAGAATATGATGTCCATGTCCAAATTGTCGCCTGGAAACAATCCTTGGCATCTGGTGTCTCCTGAGCTGTGCCTTGGTGTTGTCTGGACAGTGCTACTTGGCATGAGCCAAAACTGTGCAAGAGGCTGTTCTTGCAGTTAAAACAGAACAGATGATTATGGACCATTGCCAGTGTCTGTGCCTTGGCCCTGCTTTATTTGTACTGAAGTAGCCTAAGAGAAGATCTGCTAATAAAATGACTGTTCTATACAATACAGTAGGTCTGATTAAAGCCATATGGGATATTTCAAGGGGCTAGGGTAGCTGCATGAATAGGTCAACACATGTGGCTTCCAGAAGGCAGCTGCTCTGGGAACCAGACCATCAGATTTGAAATTACCGGACACCAAGTAATCATTATTTGCTTTTGGTGAGAACAAATTTTGCAGGTAAGTTTTCAGCCAAATTGCATCTCTGAGTGTGGTGCGTTGACCTTGACTACATGCTTAATGCCCACCAGAGCCACTCCATCACTTCCCAACCTCAGCTGGACAGGAGGACAGAAAAACACAACAGAAGGCTTGTGGGTTGAAGTAAAGGCATAAGGAGATCACTTACTGTCATAGGCAAAATAGTCTCAGGGAAATTAGTTTAATTTATTACCAATCAAAGCAGAGCAGGATAATAAATAAATCCATATCTCAAAACATCTTTGTTCCATCCCTGCCTTCTTCCTAGGCTCAAATTCACTCCCAATTTCTCTGCCTCCTCTCACTGAGTGGCATGGGGGGACAAGGGAATGGGATCTGTGGTCAGTTCATTACATGTTGTCTCTGCCACTCCTTCCTCTTCAGGGAAAGGACTCCTCACACTCTCCTTCTGCTCCAGTGTGCATTCCCTGCAGGGTCACAGGTCCTGCCAGCAAATCTGCTCCAGCGTAGGCTCCTTTTTCCATGGGCCACAGTTCCTGCAGGGACCCGGCTCCAGCATGGCCTTCACATGTGGTCACAGCCTCCTTCAGGCATCCACCTGCTCTGGCACGGGCTCCTTCATGGGCTGTGAGTGGATCCCTGCTCCCCCACTATCATGGGTGGAGTGGAAGCTTCAGGCAAAATTTATTAGAGAAGCCCTACCGTTGAGCCATGAGGTGCAGAAAAGATCCCTTTGCATTCTAAACTCCTTCTCAGAGAGGAGCCTTGGAGGCAGCTGGATCGAATCTTAGCCTCATGCTGTCAACAGTTTAACTAACTTTGTCCCACATGTTTTAATGCTGGCACATCATACATATTTATATAAAATTAATTATTTACTATGATAAATTACTAGACAAAAGATCTTAATCAGAATTATTTACTACACAGTAAAAGCTAAAACTACTAATAGTATANTATCATGGGTGGAGTGGAAGCTTCAGGCAAAATTTATTAGAGAAGCCCTACCGTTGAGCCATGAGGTGCAGAAAAGATCCCTTTGCATTCTAAACTCCTTCTCAGAGAGGAGCCTTGGAGGCAGCTGGATCGAATCTTAGCCTCATGCTGTCAACAGTTTAACTAACTTTGTCCCACATGTTTTAATGCTGGCACATCATACATATTTATATAAAATTAATTATTTACTATGAGAAATTACTAGACAAAAGATCTTAATCAGAATTATTTACTACACAGTAAAAGCTAAAACTACTAATAGTATAATATAGTGCACTATATTAAACCAATTATATTAAAGATAGCAAAAAGAAACAATTATTAAGTAGAGATTGATGTAACTCAGCAGTATCAAGACTTGTGGTGATGCCTTCTTGGACTACCTAAAAACAGAGGCTAAACAAAATTAAGAGGATAAAAGCGGGTATTTATTGAAGGGCCTTCAGTAAGGTACACTATGGGCAGACAGAGCCCTAAGGCTACGTCCAAGATGGGTCACGAGTTTTTCATACTTTTATAAGTTTGGTTCATTTGCATATCAGGGTTAATCTTCCAATTTCAATTTCAGGTAATGATGTCATTACCCCAAGTTTGTTCCCCCTTTTTAGAGGCTTAGTTTACATATTTCAGGGCCTGGGACCACAAGGTCTCCTTGAGTCTCAGGCCTGGAGAGGATTTGTTATGTCTAACCAGAATGGGAGAACAGTAGCCAACAGGCTCTGTGGAGGTTTAGAGTTACACGCTAAAGCAGTACAGGATCTGAAAAATATAAAAGTCAAAATCCTAAGGCATCAGTGGGCAGGTCTCTTTCTCTTAACCTCAAGGAATATCCTTGGTGGGCGTCCCTGAAATCCAAGAGAGGAATCTCCAAACACTCTAAGGAGGAATATGTTAGAAGAACCTAACTGTATGAAAACGGACTGGACATTTGCAGTATAAATCAATTGACTGTCAGTCATATGTCCCCAGGTCATCTGTGTCAGCTGATGAAATATCCCATTGTCATTTGCAAATAGAGCATTATTTTAGNTGTATGAAAACGGACTGGACATTTGCAGTATAAATCAATTGACTGTCAGTCATATGTCCCCAGGTGATCTGTGTCAACTAAGCATTCTTAGATAAGGATACTTTACCATATCTCCCTCACTATCAGGATGAGTCAAACTGGTTTTATCATAATTCAACACCAAAACCAGCATGACATCCCTTCTCAGTCCACCACCAGTAGCTTTGCAAATAGAGCATTATTTTAGTTGCTTGACCACATTCCAGGTAGAGCATCCTGCTACACCCATGGACTTCCATGGGCTCAGGGGCGCAGCTTCCTCATCTTGGGCTGCACAACTGTCTGCAGGGGAATCTCTGCTCTGGTGCCTGGACCACCCCTTCTCCTTTTTCCTCACTGGGTGTCTGCAGGGCTGTTTCTCTTGCATAATCTGGCTGGTCTCTCCAGCTGCTGCCACCATTGCAGATGGGCTCGGCCTTGGCCTGTGGTGGGTCCATCTTGGAGCTGCTGGCATTGGCTCCATCGGACATGGGGAATTTTCTGGCAGATTCTCACAGAAGCCACACCTGCAGCCCTTCACTGCCAAGACCTTGCCACGCAAACCCAATGCAATGACCAAGCTCATGGTGTGGCTCTGTGAATTCTTGTACCGTCACAGGGCAGGTGCCTGGACTGCGTGTCAGGGGACGATCTGAGATGAGTGCTTGTTGCTATGCGAAGTGGGCGATATGGTGCTGCTGCAACCTCCCGGCAGTGTCTTTTTGTAGAGTCCCTCAGCAGGTGCTATGTGCACACACACAGTCACACATGCACACCGGATAGCTGCTTATCTGCGTTGGTGGCAGAGGCAGGAAGGGTCTTTGTTGAATCCACGGAGATATTTATTCCAGCCACGTGTGGACAGTTCAGCGGCAAAGACCAAGACTCATGGGAAGGTCCAGGGTTAAGTGTGGTGGTAGGGGCGGAGAGAGAAAACCCTCAGGGGGCAGGGGGACAGTGCACAGGTGGGGTAAGAGTATGGGAACCAGTGGGGAGATAGATGGGGTGGCTGAGGAACAGGGGTGTGGGGGGGACCATGGGGCTGACGGAGGGAGCACGGCAGGGGTACATCAGCATAACAGATCAAGGTATCTTGTGAGAGAAGCCTCTTGTGTCTCCCTAACTTGGAGAATGACTTTCAGGGTCTTTCCCTCCCAGGAGGTTCTCGGGGACCCTCGTGTGGCAGGCTCACCAGCCTCCACAACTGCTTCCAGTGGAAACATGGATTTTGATAATTTTAAGGCAATCATGTCATGTCAGTTTCAGAAAGCTGTGTGTTATCTTCCCTGAAGACCTAATTTTTGCTCTGACTCTTTAAGGGACCAACCAGCTTGCAAATATTCATTCTTTCAAGTGCCTAAGCATGAAAGCAATGAGTCTTGTGGGTTGAATAAAGTTAGATATACATGCCTAATTAATAACACATTTTATTTTGAAAAGGTGCTAATATATATATTTTATCTGTAATTATAAAAATGATAAGCAGAAATATCAGAACCAGTATTCTAACACCAATTAATGCTGTGTCTTGGTTTTGAATTAATTTTTGTATTTCTCATTTAAAGTATCAACTCCTGAGGTTGCTGAGACCTTCTGTTTGTAAGTAGAGGGCTTGGTGAACTTGTACGTCCACTTCATTAAATAAGTAATTAGAAAAAGTAATATGCCACTAAAGTAAAGGTTAGCCAACTAATTAATGAGAAGAAAGCTTCAGTTCTTTGCTTCCAATCTGTGGTTGGCATACTGGCTTTTTTCACTGCTTATTCGCCCATACTGTACCCTCTGGCTTAGGCTTAGTAGCAGAAACTACTAAAAGCAGCATATTTGTTTTTTTTATTCTTTTTACTATGTGAATTTTTCAAAACTATCAGGTGACTATTTTGACATGTCACAAATCTGCTGTCTTTTACCCTGCTTTTAAATTAATGCCTGCTCTGAAGCCAATTCAGTCAATAGAACATTATTGCCTTCCAGGGAATTTGGGCTGTGTCCTGAAAAACAGATAAAATATAGTGCAGTTCCTTTAAATAACAAGAAGAAAGAAGTTGGTTTGTGACTTTGCATTTCTGTCAGGTCTGTTAGTATACTAATTTCCTTTATCTTTCAAAATTGTAAAACATGTAGTACGGGAAGAAGAAAAGGACAAAGGTAGCAAACATTTGTCAAAATAGTACAAAAACCCTGTTAATAATACTCATTAATATATTTTAAATAGAAAAACTAAGGTTGGTTGTTTGGGGTTTTGGCCACAAGAAAGAAGCCTAGTGCAGAATCCCAGTTAGATAATTTTCCTATAAATTTATTAAATACTATAATGTTTAAACCCAAACATAGAAACACAGAGAAGGAAGAAACTCTCTAGTGTCAAAAATCTATCACAAGACAAACCAAACCAGATTTCTTTTTACGATTGAATTTGAAAAGATTTTCACAAAACTCAAGCTATGATGATAAATCCATGGTCCCAGGAGGTCTATCACCATAGCACACACAATACCTTCTGTAATTTATGGTGACAGCAGAGTGTTCAGTTCTTGTGTAGACACGTCCTAATCACAAAACCCCACTGGTACAGGTAGGTTGTGGTATAGAGGCATCCAGTCAGTGAGAGAAGGTCAGACTGTACAGAGGAACCAGATTCACTTGAACAAGAGCTCTGAATCATTGACTGTCTAATCCAACCATAATAAGGCCTAAAATGGCCTTGGTGTCACTTTCAGAGTCTGGATGGAAAAGCCACTAAATAGATGCAGAGCTAAAACATAAGTCTGTTTATCTGAGTCATAAATGAGGCAAGATTTCATTCAGCAACATATTTTGCTATTTCCCTGGATGAACATAGCAGCACTTAGGATTTCGTTTTCAGATTTTCTGAATTTAGCAGTTTCTGTGATCCCAGAGATATAGTGAGAAGTAGAGGTGCCCTATAACTTATAACATCATCCTGAGATGGTGGGAGTATTGTATGACACAGCCTGACAAGAGACGCTAAATAGAAAACCATACATCTGACACTCCTTTTTCCTGGGAGATTTGCAACTTGTACACAGTCTATGATCATGCACTGCTGAGAAACTTCTTGCTATTGCTGACATCATTGAAGCTGGGGCAAGATACTGTTCCTTAATTTCACTACTTTTCCCCAGTTAGAATCGTAGGTACTTGTTGCGTTGCTGGCTTATGTTGCAAAGCTGCAATGAACAACCAGTGCTAGAGAGCGTTTCTGCCTGGCTCCAGGTGGGGTCCATGTGGGCCAAGCCTTCCTTCTGAAAGCATGGACCATGGGGCCCTCACTGGCTGGGGAGCTTCCATGGCTAGCTCAGGCATCCTGCTGTCCACAACCACGCAGTGACAAAGGGGATGGAGAAGAGACCTCTGCGAGGAGAGCCTGGAAAGTCTTTATTCACATGGTGTTACGCAGCTCTCTGGGGGCGAAGGCAAGGGAAAGGCAAAGGGTTTGGAGTTTTATTGGAACCTCGGGGAGGGGTGGAGTTGGGGTCCCTAAGAGACCAACAGGAGGAGATGGAGGGAATGGCCAGGATTTAGCAGGGAAGGGGATAAAAGGGGGTGGGGAACACCACAGGTACTGTCTTCTTAGAAAAAATTTCAGCTGCTTTTATACTGGTATTAAACTGATAAATAATAAAGTAAATGCTACTATTAGAAAATGTGAAAACTTACACTACCTACTAGGTTTTCAGTATTACTGTGGGGGTCTGAGAAGAGAGGACTGGTGGGTTCCATCTGAGATGTGCATTTAACTACTGATGAGCAAAACTGACCTTGGCCTTAGCAGACTAAGTCCCTACTTACTGTCAAGAGTTTTGCAAGGGGTGCAGAGAGGAATTTTTCTGAGATATGCTTTGCAAGGTGATAAGTGGTTTGAGATGTGTTTGTGAGGATTTTCTCTTAGCAATGAGGACCAGCACAGCATTCTCCAACAGTGCTCTGGTTTCAGCACTGGGACGTGGGTAGTGAAGCTTATTGGGAACAGAGATTATCAAACATGTTACATCAAGAGAATGGTTGGCTGTGTCAGGAAGGAGGCTGATTAATTGGGCCCCCTGAAGCTGCTCAGCAGTGAAAGAGGCTCCAGGGACAGTAATTGTGGTGGACATGGTGGTCACCATGGATAGCCAGTACCTCGTGCAGAGGCCGTGGTGAAGGACAGGAATGAGCAAGCCACCTTCCATAGAAGAGAGAAGAGCATCCTTAGGATCCTGCCACTTGGTGAGGCAGTGAATTTGCTGAAAGCAAAGCCCTACAATGGGATGGGGAAGGTGCAAACTCAAACCTTTCTATTTATGTTGAATTAGATTTAATTGCCTTGAGTTTTGTTGACATAAAAAAGATATTTTTCTATCTTTTATTATACAATATTTATTATATGATATTTATTAACTTTTAGTTGGATGAAACCTATTAGGGAGAGAAAAGGGTATGTTTGCATTCTAAAGCCTGCTAATCTCATGTGGAATCTGAATTTAAGGGACAGGTTTAATCCTATTCATCTCATTGCTGTGACTGACTTGGCCTCGACACACAGTCATATTGAACACAGACAAGAACTGATATAATGAAAAATGAAAGGTAAAATGACAAAGATCCCTGATACCTAATGATGTACAAGGGAATTGGGGAGGTTAGAGGTGCTGCTGTGGAGGGATGAAAATACAAGTTCATATACCAAAGTAATAAGCCAATAAAAGTAGTCTTTGTGGTAGCACTCTAAGTTTCTTTGAGGTAAGGAAAAATTGCATTAATCGAGACTAATGAAAAGTGATGGACCAGACCAGAAGTTGTGAGCTTAAAGTGTATCAAAGTTAGATAAGGGGATGTCTTACTATCAGTTGGTACAGTGAACCACCGGAAAAGATTTTCCAGAGAGCTTGTGAGGTCTCTGTCACCCAGAACAGATTAGGAACACATCTGCTAGGAATAAAATAGATATATTTGATCCTGATTAAGGACTGGGTAAAGCAGGGCAGACTACCTGACCTCTTACAGGTCTGATGTGTTGATTGCAGCGCAGGAGGATAAGAGCTTGGATAGGAAGACGGTGCTGTTTGGATAGATAAGAAAAGCTGAAACCCAGAGATTTTCTACAGTATGAAATCTCAGTTATGACTGACATGTTAATGATACAGGGACAGGAATACACCTTCTGAGTTCCAGCAAGGATGAGATTTTGGGAATTTCTGGGTACTGAGGGGTAGACTTGGGGGACCCAGGTTAGGGGATTGTTGATGTTTAAGTTAGAGAAGGTTTCAAACTGTAGTAAACAGAATCAGAGGGAGAAGATGGAAAGATGCAAAAATAGTTAGAAAGAGAAATGGAGAAATTCTGTGATTATAAATGGCAGAGAGATCAGAAAAAAGATGAAGAGGGGTAACCAGGGTATTCATAAAGGACAAAACCAAGAACTGGGGGAGTGGGCATGGGGGTAAGAAGAAGATATAGATGAGTGGCTATATTGAAGTGAAGATAACCAAATTGTCAGTCCCAAACTGTCATTCCTTAATGGCAGAAGAAGAAGGAAGGCAGGGTAAAGAAAGAAGGATGTATTTCTGTAAGTGCAGTTTCTGAAGGCTGCCTTCTCATTTCAGTCTTCACTGCTTGGAGTTTCTTACTGGAATAAAGCACATTAGAATCTGGCATGTGAAATGCTGTGTTAACATAATGAACTGTTCAGAAAGGCAATTGCAAAAACTATTTGTTTGTAAAAGGTGCAATGTGTTGATTTGTGTTTCAGAAGTGATACAGGCTTCTGTAAAAACAGGCCTAAAGCAGCTGCTTTTGATGTCAGCTACAACTGTCAAGCCTGGATTTTAGACTGATTTTTTGATACTATTGGAGGAACTATCAGTCTTTTTTGTAGAAGCCCTTTCACAATACTTTAAGTTTGAAGAAATTATCTGATAATACTTGTACTTGCATGACGATGTACCTTGCAGATCTGCCATGGGCTGTTAAGGGCATGTTTGAATCAGGCATGTTCAAGCCCAGCATTTAAACATTGCTATAATTCTGTTGGAAGTATCTCCAAGGGCTTTTGTTTGTTTCTTTTCCCCAGTGAAAAGAGTTTTTGATTTAAATGTTCTCTTCACAGTATGTGCAATAAAAGATTACCACCAAATGCACAGGGAGGAGAGACAGAGATAAGACCTGTGAGACTTTTGTACAAGGTAAATGAGGTTGCTGGACACAAACACACCTGCTACCAGCCCCTCCCCATGATCTGACCTGCTTGGGTGGAACCCTCTGTGCAAGTGCAGCTGAAGTAAATGAGCTGTGTCAGCACAAGGTTGCCTGAAGGACAAGGTCCTAATACTGAGGAAACTAAAGCAGGTTTTTTTAATCCTTCTGGCACAATAAGCAGCTTTTGCAGAGCAGGGAAGGGGCTTTTATTTTTGTTTTGTAAATGGGGGTTGTGAACTCCATACTTCTCGAAGAAAATTATTATTGTGTGGAACTGGTTTCAACTATGCACAAGCAAAATCCCCTTTCTGCCCATGCTTGGAGGAACCCCATGGCTTTTCTACCTCTAAAAGCCTGTCTGAGGGTTCCACAGAAGCAGGTTAGATTGAGCAGGATAATAAACATCTTTCTCCCTGTTTAGATTCCCCAGGTAGTCCTAAGAGGCACATATGTTTTGCTGAGCACTCTCTATTTCTTATATCTACACTGTGCAATTCAGTGGGAATTACTTTTAAAAATCCTCTTCTGGGAAACTTGGCCTTAACCTTTCATTAGGTTCAATATGGGTCTGCAAAGCAGGTTGTTTTACACTCTTCAGATAATCACTCATGTTAATAATATGGGAAACAGAATACCCTGAAAATGGGAAGGAACCTCTTTCATGAAACAGTTAGTTCAGCATGAACTTTATTGCTGAAGGAGAAAAAATGTTTATTAGAAATGAGATGAACTTTGGAGTGGAATTAAGAGGAGGATCCTTAGGCAATTCTGGCTAAAATTTGCCCAGTTCAGGACTCTGCTGAGAAGGTGAATCAGTGTGTTACAAGTCCAATGACACCCTCCCACTGTACAGCCCAGGGCACACCAATAGCAGACTGGTTCTGTGAAAGAAAGTGACCTTGAGCACTGAATCCCAGTTACTTCACCTTTCGTCTCTGAACTGTTTGGGAACAGTTCCAGCTGATCACCTCCATGCCAAAGGCTCCTCCAGGTCTGAATCTCTACACTCCCATGGGCATGGGATAGCCTTGCTGTCCTGCCTCAGTACACCCATCTGGTGGAGTACTGGGGGCCTCTCATAAACGTCATTTGAGACATTTGTAACGAAAAAAGCATCCAATATATTAGCTCTTGGTGTGAGAGGGGCACCATAGACTCAGAGGAGGTGGAGGGCCAAAAGCCCTGCAGTGAGGATCTGGTCTCTGTACTCAAGAGAGGCTTTGTTTTAGTCCTCTTGAAGCAGAGAATATACTGATCAGTCCTTTAGGAGCAAGCCTTGGCTGGGGCTGTTAGCTTGGTCACAACATTGCACTGTCTGATTCTAATGCCTTTTACACTGGAATTGCCTCAGATCTGCCCAGAGAAGTTCAAGTCTGCGGGTATCCCTATGTCCAAGTCATCACAGACAGGGCTACAGTGTCACTTGGTGTTTTGTTCCCTAATGCTCCCTTTTATGAGACTGTTATTTTAATTGTGGATGACTTTGCCAGATTTTTTAGAGTTGTGTTTTACATGCCAGTATCCTGAAGATTTTAGCCAATATGGTTTTACTGTGCTGCCCATTTTCCAGCAGTCTGGTGTTATTGTTATTGGAATGATAATGTTCATGTTTTAGTTGTAAAAGGGAAACTAAGGGAAGTGGTGTGTGTGTGTGATAGAAAGAGCTGTATTTCTTTTTTGTATTGCAGTGAAAGAACAATGTTTAAGAGGGAATGGATGTAAATGGAAACTTTCTGCTTGTATTTCAGATGGGTTGTAAGTTAAATTGTTTCATGTTTATAGAAACAATTATTTATACAAATAATTACAGTTTAAATTATTATATTTATGCAGAGAAGAGTTACATGATTACTCATAATAAGAGACTTGATTTATTGGCTCAGGACAGCCCTTTTATGAGTTTGCATTTTCAAGTCTTTCATTCTGTGTTAATGTAGTTCACCTTCATAACTGTACAATTTCATCCATTCCTGGGTCTTGACTGGTTCAATTATCCCAGTAGTATTCTAGTCCCCAAGAAAAAAGATTTTTATTTATTTCCAGTGGTAGATCTGACTGGAGAATTCTATTCTATTCTTTTCTAGTAATTTCTGTGTAAATAGAGGAGAGAGACCATCAAGTTTGCTTTTACGTTTTTCTACAGTTTTAAATTAAAACCACATCTCTGCATTCCATTGTGTGAACATCAGCACATACCATGTGTTTTCTTTGCAGCTGGTGTTTTGAAACAATATTAACTTGTTGTGGGACTGCTGCTTGAGAAATAGACTTCCGGCAAAATCATGATGTATACTGTTTAATGTACACCAAGGAAGTGAAATCACAGATCCAAACCTCTCTGAAGAAGAAGAAAAACATTAAAAATTGTCTCAATCAATCCAGTGTCTTACATTTACACTAAGGAAAAACAAAAGGATGAACCTTTCCCCACTTGGTTTCAAAGAGTACCTATAATGCAGCTCTATGGGACAACTCTTTTCAACTATTAGCCACTGTTTTGAACCCAGTTTTGTTTCAGTGTTGATGAGATTAATTGGGAGAGATCAAAGACGTATTTTAGGGTAAATGGTGTTTCTCTTTGCTTGTCCTTTAGGCTTATCGGAGTAGAGCAAGGCGGATTCCATCACCGGGAGTTCTGTTCCAGGGGTGCACCGGTCCTGCTGTATGCTGCACCTTTATGCATTCCAAAGCTGATGCTGATACTGCCACTTCAAAGGCTCCATTTCGCTTCAGGGGATTCTATCTTTAAAGCACTCAACATCAGTGGGAGGATTTTCACGTCATGTCACATCCCACTTTTGAAGTTTCTTGTTAATAGGGGTCGCCTTTGAAGACTTCCCACTCCTGAGAGGTTCTTCTCCCAGTTCCTCTTGTTGCAGGAATGTCTCTCACAAGATCTTTTTAGCATCCCTCCTGAGGATTTTCTATCTTTAGGAACATCCCTTAAGAGCTTCTTTGTGTTTTAGGCCTGAGTCTTCAGAAGAGTTTTGATATCCTTTAACAAGTTCCTGCTTGTGGGACAAACCGTGCAGCCTCTACTCAGTGTGGAGTTACTGTAACCAATTCTGTTACCTAAGAAAGATAAGTGTAACCTGGACAAAGCTTTTCTTTATGAGCAGATTTCATCCTTCTCCCATTATTCAATTCTATTTAAAAATTGGATGTCTATTATAAAAATGAATACATATGGCTTGTGATAATTATGGTTTTATTAGTGATGGACAATTGCATTTTTATCAAATCAGAAACTAACTTATGCTCAAATCCTTCACCTTTTTGGGGTAACATCATCTTAATTTTGTTTTTTTATGATTCCTTTTCTCTTGCCGTTGCACTTCCTCATCCAGACTGGAAAATACCACTCCATGTAGTATTACAGGCCTTGATGAAAACATAAGGTACCAGAAAACTTATTTGAAAGTCTCTCATGAGATTCTGAAACCCCAGAGGTCTACATAGAAAACTAAACTATTGAGCATGTGCCTGAGGCAAGTTTTGAGCTGAGTTTATCACATGACTTAGTATGAGTGTTGTCAGATGAATAATTTCAGAATGCTGGTGCATGATTTTAGATTCTACTGTAAATTTTGTGGAAAGTTCTGTATATGAAAGGAAAAGACAAACATGGACTTTTTAAAGTTAAAATGATATGTAAATTGCATAAATTTTTTCAAGTTTGGGAATTCCCATCGTCCCAATTTTCATTCCAATGAATTGGGAATGTGGTTTTAGAATTCTTCACCTATCAGATGCCTTTCTTGTTGTGTGTATGTTTTGTTGGTTTTTTATTTAAGTTAATCTCCCTGGTGTTGTGACCTTGGAGCATGCGAGAAGGGTAGAAAAGAAGCTCCCCTGGAAAGCCACAAAGAGGAAAGATTTTACAGTGACATTATGCAAGTCAGGCTGCAAAACATGAAAATACTTTTGTAAAGCATTTAATGGAGAAGCAAATAGTTACATGAGCATAGGAATAAAGTCGATCTGGTGTCCAATGTGCTTGTAGCCTCTGATTGATTCACATGTTAACCAGGAGGAAGGACAGCAGGTGCAGTTTGGAGACCTCGGGGACATTGAGTAAGACCTGGATCAATGCTGGACCTTTCACTTGTGAGATGATCTAGGGAGAAACCTTACTGGAGCAGGGAAGAATGGGAGGTTGGCCGAGACATGTTTTGAACTACTTGAAAGAAGAGAGGGAGCAAAGCAGCAGCTCTAGGCAATGCCAAACAAAGGTGTGTGGAACTGCTTCAGAACAAAGAGCTCAGAAGCAGCTAAATGCCAAGAACCTTTCTAGGGAATAATTTAGTCCCTCGAGCCAAAAACAAAAAGTGAGACAACAGGCAAGAGGAAATACTTAAATCAATGAGGAAAGAAGGTCTTGTAAATGAGACAATCCATGGGCCAATTATCTTCATTTTCAGACAGGAAATATCCTCCTTCGGAAGCTCACAGATGAAAACTTGATGTGAAAGTTTGTTTTTATTCTAAAATTCTTATTGGCATGTCATAAAGTGGATTATGTGTAATAACTGATATTATAAAATTACCAGTACATTCTTTTGAATAGGCTTTCATTTTAAAATGCATTCCACTTTTTACAGAGAACATTGTATGTGCTTATTGAAGAGAGAACAAAGCAAGATTATGTGCTAAAACTTATACATCTACTGGCATGTCAAGAAGGCCTTTATTTTCTTCTTAAGGTATTAAAAGTTTTGTGGAGAGCTATTTTAGTAGAAGGTGTTTCAAGAAACATAAGATGCTTTAAAGAAGAAAATAGAAGGAGATGTTTTACTTGGTAGTGTAGTATAAGATGGCTGTAATATCCAGGAAAAATTGTTCCTGGCAAAGAATGGCAAAGAGAAAACCTTTACTACTTGTATATCAATTGGATAAAAGTAACATAACTGTATTGATTACTATATCATGCTATAAGTTGAAATGAATACATGCTTAAAGAAAACACTTGTTTTCCAAAACGAAATTGTTTTTCTCTGGAAAATTGTTTCTTCAGGCATTCCGGCATTGACTAGTCATGTCCAGTTATCAAAGCAAAAAACCCCTTAGGCTGTTTACAATAAGGTATTTACTCTGACCAATACTCACACTGTCTCTGCCTCTGATAGTCAAGCTTATGTTGAAGTATATGTTTCCATTGTAATCAGTTTTATTTGACATCTCTCACTTAAATTCTCAAACACAAATTTCTAGTTCTCCTTTCAAAGATACTCATGTTTTCATCAGTAATGTCAAGTTCTAACTAAAAATCAATAAGATTTTTTTCTTGTCTTACTTCTTCTGAAATCAAGACTCTTCCGGTCTCAAATTATTCACATTTATACTGTGTGCAATAAATTAAGTATTCCTCTCATAATGAGAGATTATTGTTATAAATATCAAACATGACTTTGAATAAAATGCAGAGTCATGCAATCCATATTTAGTAAGAGATACCATCTTGAATAATGTCAGAATCATTTTCGAAGCTAAGAAAGAAAAGATAATTTGGAGCAGAAATAGCTAGTTGGGAAAAAAACAGACCCTTGCCAAACAAGAAAAACCCCACGAATGGCTCCTCTCAGTGTTATCTCAAACAGTAAAATCTGCTTATTTAAGGACCTATTAATCATAGCATAAAATGCTTCCCAATTTACATAACTGAGCAACAGAATATAAAATTTGACAGAGGAGAGTGAACATTAATTAGGCAGCTCTTGTAAGTAACATTGAGCTTCACTGTTCTCCCTGAAGTTTTTAGTATATACCAAGTAATTTCACACAGGATTTGGAATGTCTTGCAGGAGTTAGCTGGCACTTGTGTCTCTGTTTCTTATCTCTGTCATGTCCTTAATAATGCGTGTTTCAGGGACAAAGTCCATCTCTGCCACACCCTGCAGGTGAGCACTGGGAAGCTCTTCTCCCTTCAGAGCTGTAGGTTGCAGCTGTCTGAAGCCTGGTATGTGCCTGTGATGGTTTAAAGCCCACATTGCCAGCAGCAAAACTGACAGTGCCAGGCCCTCAGAGGCTGGCCCCATTCCCAGGCACTCCAGTGGATGTGTGAGTTTCCAGAGCACTGACCGCACCTGGCACGGGGACGGGAGCACAGAGCTCTTTGCTCTCCTGCAGCCCACTTAGATTGTGTTTTCATTTCAAACGACGTGACAAAAAGTTCCCTGACATTGCAATGGTTGCTGTACATGCCACAACCACCTGGCACCTCCAGGTAACAGCAGAGGGATGACCTTGATCCGTGCACTCCGCAAGGGCTCAGTCCCAGCCATGGCAGTGACAGGGAACGCTGTGATGCTGGTAAAGGAAATATTTTGCACCAATATGAATTCATATTTCCATGATGTTTTTCTCTTTAATTATGGCAATTCATCTACAGACATCTCTTAAGTTGCATAGTAACACATTTTCATTGTGTTTCCCTTGAAGACGTTGGAATTGGCATTTTCCAAAGGGATGATTAGGGGCAAATAATGGCTCACAGTTTGGCTTCTGGCTGAGCCAAACCTGGCTGCATTGCTAACAGTTCGTTGCTGTTCAGAAGTTAATATTTTAAAAAGGTGAGAGATTCTTCTCTTTTATTATGAAATGGAAGGTTTAGATTCTTTGGATTTTAGATTACTGACAATGTGGCAGGAAAAAATATTACTTTTTAGCAGAAAAAATAACATGCTGACAAATTGCTTCAGGTTAACACAAAAAATTTGTTTTTAACACTACCAGTATAAATATTAGTGCAGAGACTGGATGTTGAATTTTTCCTGCCAATTTCTGGCTCTTTTAGACTGATTTTTAAAAATAATCTTTAGCTTTGACTATAGTTTTACCACCATCTAGTAGGAAACTGCTCTAAAGACAGTAATTCTGAGTTACAAATTCCTCAGCTACAAAGACAGAATGTTAATATTTATTCTAAAGATCAGCACTGGGAAGCCCCAAAACTATTTCTGTTCACTGGTAGCTGGATTATATTATTACTTTAGGAAAGTTGTATTGTAAATATTAGAAATCATTATAAACCTTTGCATTCCATGCAAAGTTCCATGGTTCCTTGTCTAATACTTGGATTTTAGCTTTACTTTAAAATACACTGTCTATAAAATGATCCTCTCTGTCAGGAACAGGTAGCATTTTTTTTGAATAAATAATAATTTAAAATTTCAAATTTATTCTAAAAATGTCAGTAATAGAAGTTCTGTCCCCAGAATTACAGCATTTGCATCAAGGCCACAATATATCCCTTGCCTGGGCAGATGTAGTGACATAAGAGAAATTTTTTTAATCAACCATTTACTTAAAGTAAACGCTTTCTTACAACCTTTTCATATGACCCTTTGAAAGAAATCCAGAGACCAATATGAATCACAGATTGCTGTGTGACATTGATGGAGAACTTAAGGGCTCCCTAAATCAAAATCCTGTGTAGGCATATGATAAACCTTCAGCATGAATGTTTATGGATAAAGAATCTATATCACTTTGAACAACATAAATATTTTGCATAAGTATTAATTTACATTTTATTGCTTTTGTATCACCAGTGCAACAGGGGCTTCCAAATGCTCTGGGAGCTAACGATGAAACAGATATTAAATGGGGTACACAGAAATATTCTTTCTTAATACGTTGCCTCAAGCAATTGATAAGAGGAATATAGATTAAAACCCACAAAAGCAAGGAGCAGATGCAAATCTCCAGGTATGCAGATGTTTATACACATATGGAAAAGGTTTGGTTTCTGCCAAAATTCTCTTTACTGCTTAATCATTGCCCACTGTCTTATTTTCTGTACAGAGCAAAGAAAACAAAATCAAAATCCTGAAGAAAATTACAGTCTTACAGTAGAAGGGGAAAAAAAAGAAGTGTGAAAAACAGAGCCAGCTGGTTGAGGTGTGTAAAAACTGGTTCCGTGTTTATGGCATAGTCAATTTTTTATCTGTAGTTGTACTGTAAATCAGTGGAAGGTGCCTAAGTAAATGCTAGGACAAATTTATCTCCCCCCATCCCCTTCATTTTCTCTCCTTCTGATATGAAAATAAACCATAGGATCTAAGTATATTTCTGATACCTGTAATTAGCACCACAATCTTCCTTAAGAGAGAACCACCTCCACCACCACACCCCTAACCCCCAAACTGATAGATTTTTGTCTTGTGCAGCCCAGAAAAACCTCCTTGCAGCTAAATATTATGGAAGTTCACTGTCCTGCGAATTGGCACTTGAGGAATCTGCCTTTGGGGTGGATAATAACAAATCCTATGCAAAAATCACACCACCTTTGTATGTATCAAAGCTATTTAACACTGAGCATCACCAACACTGACTACCCTGGGCAGGAAAGTGCACAGTGGGTATCAACTAACAAAGAGAGTGTTCATCATCTCTTACTCAGAGAGACTGCAGGAGCTGGACCTGTTTAGTCTAGAGAAGAGAACACTGAGAGGGGATCTCACTAATGCATGTAAATTTCTCAAAAGCAGGTGCCAAGAGGATGGTGCTGGATTCTTTTCAGTGGTGCCCAGCAACAGGACAGGGAGCAGTGGCCATAAACTAAAACTCAAGAAGTTTCACCTCAACAGGAGGAAGAACTTCTTTACGTTGAGGATGGCAGAGCACTGAACAGGCTGCCCAGGGAGGTCATGGAGTCTCCCCCTCTGGAGGCATTCCAAACCCACCTGGACACATTGAGCCACCTGCTCTTATTGACCCTGCCATGGCAGGGGGATTGGACTGGATGATCTCCAGAGGTGCCTTCCAACCCTAGCAATTCTGTGATTCTGTTATGTTGTCTGCTCACCGCTGGATGAAATACCATAACCATGGATGAGGTGGGAAGGTCTTACTGTCTCAGAGGCCTGAGACATCTCTCTTAATAGCCGGGGAACATATCTTGCATACATGATATTTCCAGGTGGTACAAGCAATATAAAAAGTAAGGTGGTTTTTTAGGCCAAGATATTTTTTTTTTTTATTTTGATATGGGGAGGGCATACAGCATTGCAGGTAGAATCCCTGCAGATCTCTGATGTTGCTACAGTGTGGAGTTTTAAGCTGTGCACTCAGTCTCTGTAGTTCTTCCTTCCTGCTCTGTTTCTGGTTAATAAGTAAAGCACAATATCGTTTCCATTTGCGCTGGATAGACCCTGGGCCTCTCCCTGCAGCAGATGTAGAACAGTAGGGAGCTGGAAAGGGCACAGGCTCCATCAGCTGCAGAAACACCTGTCAGTAAAGGGGAACACATCCACCTTCCTGCTGGGGTGCCAACAGGTTTCATGGCTACATCCTGAGTCCTCAAGAACCATCCCCAAGGTGAAGTTGTAGGAACCTGTCTGCCATTCTGGCTCTGCTCAGATGGACACCTCTTCCAATACACACATCATTTCTTCAAAAGCTAGGAAAAGAAAGGGGACAGAGGGAAATTTTTAAGGCGACAGCTTTTGTCTCCGTTGGTGTATAAGAGAAATGATGAAGATGTTTTGTTAGCATATATCAGAAACAGGAGAATAAGATATATTTGAGAGGACTGTAAGGAAGAGTTTACACATGTGATACCTTACCAATTTGGAAGCCTTCCAGGGATGGATATTGCCTCTTGACCAGCTGCTGATCTTTCCCTTCTCCCCTCCAAATGCCTTCACAGTTTTGGGCTCTATAAATCCTTGGAACAGTTAAGTTCTGCTGTTGAATTTTGAGTCATGATAACATGAGTTAAAATTTATTGCCAGATACTTTTACCACACAACCAAGTTTAATCTTTCCTATACCATTCATGGTTTTCTACCATTTCCTTTCTACCATTTTGAGCTTACTGCACATTTCAGCCTCAAAATCATCCATGCTGCCCTTCTCTGTATCTTTGCTATCTGAAGATGTGCAGGGCTGCATGCCATATCCAGGAAATGTCACACTGTGAATATATCCAGGGACTCAAGGAGAGAACACTCTCCCTGTGTCTTCCGTAATAATTCTAAATGCTTCACTTGCCTTTTTGACTGCTGCAGGGCATTGAACTGACATTTTAAAAAAAGTCTGTCCTCAACGACTTTAAGATCTCTTTCTTGAGTACGTAAAACAAAGTAAGTTTTAACAATAGAGCAAAGAACACAGCAATAGTGTATTAAAAATACCACAACAGTGAGTGACCAGTAAAAGTATGCAAAGAAGCTAAACACATGTTCCCACAGTATTTGCATCTGCAGCAATTTGCAGTTTTGCCACTGAATACATCCTGATAATTTTGTTTGTTTGTTTGTTTTGAGTGTTATTTTTCCCCTTTGGCTTTTTACTACCCTTGATGAACAGCTTGTTCCTGCTGGCTGATGAAACCACTGCAAGAAGTCTGTCTCATGCCTTTTGTCCAGTCTGGATGTTCCTTACCTGGGCAAGACCAAGAGCTGTCATGCACCCTGCCCATGAAATGCCATCTCTCTGAGAGTAAAAGAGGGAAGAGGGGAGAGTCATTGTAGCAGTTGACTTCCTTCCTTCCTTCCTTCCTTCCTTCCTTCCTTCCTTCCTTCTTTCCATTTTGAAGACACAATTGCCACCAAACTGCCTTTTTTTTAATCACTCCTCTTCTGAGACTTCCAGCTCCTGCATCTCATCAATGATGACTGGCTGTTCTTTGGTGACATGTGAGTGTCACATTGTCTGGGTTCCCTCACCCAATGCCATCAGTACTTGGTGTCTTCAGCCTTCTCATCTGCATACAATATCTGTGCCTCTTGCAAAGCTTGGCTGACATCAGAGCCATGTGCCTCTGTAAGCTGGTTTCACTCTTACTCCGGTATGAAGACCAAAGAGTCTCATGGAGAGATGTTACAGCAGGAATTAGCTCCTGCCTGGATACCTTATCCCTTCTGCCCCAGATTGTCCCATCTGATAGGAAGTAAAAGTAGCTGATGAATAAACCCTAAATTCATTGACAGTGTCTGGGTCTGAGCATGCATCACTCAGGATGCTCAGAGCTCTGGGCTCCAAGGACTCACCTGCACTTTGAAATCAGGATGTGGGAAACAATCAGTAAGGAAGAAAAGTCTTATCCAAGAAAAGTTTATACCCAAGTCTTACCCCAATATGAAGATGAGATGTGGGCGGTATGTATATCCAGGTTATAAGGTCTCCCCCAGTTCCTATCAAATCTTTTTTCCTTGTCTACTAATAGTATGTCATGGTTTGATTTCCATATATGTATCATCAAAGTTTTTAAAAGGATAGTAACTGAAGCAGCCATGCACCAGCATTTGTAGAGTCATCTGTGTGAATGGAGCAGTTCCCAACTCTGGTTCTTCAGGCAGCAGAAGATGAGAGCTTCTGCATCAATACGTTACTGTAAAAGGAACTTAGGAATAATTATCATAATTAATAAGTGTTTCAACTGACTTTGCAAACATGCATTAGGTCTGCCCCACAGTTCTCCACAGGTGGATAAAGAGAGAGAAACATATTTCTTTGTAATAAATACCTGAGTATCTAACACAACTATAAGCCCAGGTACTGTTTGAAGAACTTGGCATTTTAGGGTTTGGAATTTTGTTTTGGGAACTGCATATACTGGTTTGAAAAACAAACCAGTGGGAGACACCAATTCAGAATAATGATTTACCAGGAAAATTAAAAATAAAGGCAGAAAAACACTGGTTTAAACTGACAGAGTCAGATACAACCTGACACCCTGTTAGTCAGGGGTAGCAGTGGCAGTCCGATAAGATGGTGGCTGCAGTCCTCCTGAAGTGATGGCTGTGGTTCTGTTGGAGCAGTGATCCTGAAGAAAGGTCTGGTCTTCCTCAGAAGGTCCAGTGGTGGCTATGTAGCTCTTGTCCTCTGGGAATCCAGCGGGAAAGGCTGTCTGTGGTGTTTGAAATCTCAGATTATATCCAGGAGGGAATGCCTGGTTCCTCCCTCTGGGTGCAGCATCTCACAGTGGGATGGTGAGTCATGGGCAAGGCACTGATGGGCCATTAACAGGAGACAGTCCAGAGGGAGGAGGCAGGGAGCACTGCCCCACCTGGTTTCAACAGCTCATGGAGATGGTGATAGAATCCATACTTTTGGGTACATCTTACATTGTAACCTAGGACACTGCATGATTAAATAATGCCTCAACATAGATTGAAGGTGGCTAACATAAGAGGCACACAGTTCAATCCTGCTGGCTAGACTTATACAGAGTTTTTCTGTGACATATGTAGGGAATCCTCGCCCCAAAAGACATCATAACCTTGATCCTGGCTAAGCAATTCCTGCAAGGTGAGGAACAGATGCAAAATCCTCCACAAAAATGTGGGTACACAGGGAAGGTGACATACACTGCATCGTGTCCCTGAGAACAGTCTGTTGTCAGAAATGCTGGGCTTTGATTTACTGGCACAAATATGAACTTTGTGTGCTGAAAGCAAACAAAGTACTTTGTGAGGCACGTGACACACCAAAACCTGCTGTTTCTGCGAGCTTGGATGATGCTACTTAAAGCTGAACCTCTTGGCCTTCCTTTCGCCTTCTCCCTTCTGTTACTGCTACCACTTAAGTGAAGATGCTGCCTGCTGGGTCTGAAACTGATTTATGCTCTCACAGAAGAGGAAATGCACTGCAGAGCACAGAGAAAAAACTCCAAAAAGCAGTCTGAAAATAAAGGTTGATTTTTGATTAAGTATAACGTCTTTATCCTGAGTGCTGTTAGAGACAAATGTGTACATCTTCCTAGACATGAGACACAGGTTTAGGACACTGCTCAAGAACTCAGCAGTTTGGCTTTATTCAGATGAATACCTCCCACTGAAACCAGTGGGAATAAGTTTTATAAATATCACCGAAGATCAGGGCCATTGAGGCAAGGCAGTCTTAAGAAATAATCCAGTGAATCTTTAAAATAATTTTGTATTAGAGGTAAGCTGTAACTAATGCTCCATTACAACTGCATACTGGAGTCCTTGGAGACTTCTTAAGTACCCACTTCAGGGAAGAGCTGCTTTATTCCAGTATGCAATGAGTATTTGGGCAGTCCTTGCCTTTGTCCCTGGAATCTCGAGTGAGTCTTACTGTCTCTGTTCCCACCTACAAAGTGGGGAAAAGTACCATAGAATAAGGCACTTGGGAGTGCTCAGACACTGTGATGATTATGACTATGAGGAAGGGACATTTTAAGCATCTGAATAAATCAGAGCTAGATGCTAAAGGAGGGCAAGCGTGACATTTGGGCCAGGTGCTTTTTGCATAGCAGCTCTTTCCATTTACCTTTCCTTCAGGCTGAAACTTTAGTTCAGTAATTTTTTTTTGTCTTCTATTGACATTATTTCCAAGTTTAGTGACCTGTTTCAGAAGAAATAAATTAGACTGTGGTATAAAAATTTTAACTCTAGGCCACTCAATGTATTGACAGATTTCTTTATGCTGGCTACAAATTAACACCTCTTTCCAAAACACCTTGTATTTCCATTTACTGCTGGGAACTCCTGTTCAGTTTATTAATTTCTGAGATTCATGCCAGGTTGAGGGCAGAGACAGAGAGAGGGAACATATAGATTTTTTACTGAACTACCTTGTCTTTTAATCTGGGATGTCTGCTTGCAACATTAGCTATTCTGCACAGAACTGGGAGAAATATTCTCCCAGGTCTGATCATACTTGCAGACATATTAGGAATGTTCAAGTTTCACACCCCAGAGCACAACTCACTCAGTTGACTCCCACTTTTTCCAGTGCACAAGCTGATGTGTGAGCATCATGCCTTGAGCAGAAAGACCATTACAAGCTTTATGTACATACCATGTGTGAATTCTGCCACTCTCCCACTGCTCCACTGGATTTCAGCTTGACCATCTCTTCTAGACAATGCCTATGTCCTCAGTGCTCCTTGCCTGATCTCCTCTGGCATCTGCCTGAGGTTTGCAAAACATGTGCACAGGGAATCAAGATGAAGGTTTCATGCTGTCTCTGCTTGTGCACCGAGGCCTTTTCTGAAGTGTGCTCCTGTATAAAAGCAGGAATTCAAAACAAGTGTTGCGAGCCACGTTCCAGCCTGCAAGCCTGGGCCTGCTGATACAGGCTGCTATTTGGCTAGGAGCACTCATCAATCAGGCTTCAGGAGTGGACAGAAAGCATTTACAGCCAGAAATCTGAGCCACAAAATCTAAAACTCAGCAAGAGCTGCTTATAAATAGTATGAAACAAAGTAGTGAAAATTAATCTTGTGTATCTGCAGGGGTTTTTAGGTTAGATTTTTTTTCAAGATGGAAAACAAAGGTCTGTTTCTGCAGCAGTCATGAGGGTTCTTTACTTTGAATTATCAAAGCGCTTTCAGAGGAAAAAAAGACAAAAGGTTAAAAAGAAAAAAAAAAAATTGCTCCCGCCTTCTTTCTCCTTGCTATGGCCTCAGTTCAATCATGGGAGCACAAAGAGTTGATGTGACATTTGGCACAAATGAGGTGATGAGGAATCTTAAAGAATCACAGAATCATAGAATCATAGAGTCATAAAATCATAGAATGGCTTTTGTTGGAAGGAACATTAAAGACTGTCTAGTTCCAGCCCCCTGCCATGGGACAGGATTTCTCAGAGCCCCATCCAACCTGGCCTTGAATACTTCCAGGTGTGGGACAGCAGCAGCATCTCTGGGCAACCTGTTCTAGTGTCTCACCACCCTCATAGTAAAAAATGTGTTTCTGTTATCTAATCTAAACCTACTCTCCTTCACCTTAAAACCATTCTTCCTTGTCCTATCCACTCCATGCCCTTGTGAAAAGTCCAGTTCTCTTGGAGTCCCTTTAGGTACTAAAAATGCTATAAAGCCTCCTGGAGCCTTCTCTTTTCTAGGCTGAACAGCCCCAGCAAGGGCAAGTGAGCACTGAGGTAGTGGTGGGTGTATGAGCTGCATCCTAAAGGAGATCAGTCACTGATGAAGCAAATTTTTCTTCTGATAGCCGCTGATGCAGTTTGGTGCTCCCGCCCATTCCTTCTCCCTCCTCCAAAAAGGTTGGTACCCCCACCTCTGTGCTGGATGCCAGTGAGCTGTTTGTGTAGCTGCCATCCAATCATGCCAGTGGAAACCTGGACAGAGAGCAGGACAAGGATCTGGCAACAGCGTGGAAAGAGGAGCATCTTAAACACAGAAAAG
Source organism: Vireo altiloquus (assembly GCA_013396875.1). Taxonomy (NCBI): domain Eukaryota; kingdom Metazoa; phylum Chordata; class Aves; order Passeriformes; family Vireonidae; genus Vireo; species Vireo altiloquus. Next base: position 52,447 of record VZRF01011328.1, read on the forward strand.
TGAGGCACCCCCTTGGTCATGAAAATGTTGATGGACAGTTTTCTTCCCATGCAGCAACACAACTTCTTATTACTGGGAGGGAGCAGCTGATGAAACTGGCCTTGCTTGCATGAGCAGGGAGTAACATCAAGATCTATGATCCATCCACAGGCTGTTTTACAGCCTTTCCATAGCATGTTCAAAAGTACGGAGACAGGGACATCAGCTGTGTAGGAATCTGGCCAGATAGCAGACAGACTGGTGATAAGTGCTCAGAAAATAGAGCTCGGCATGGCAGCACTTGTCTGAGGACCCTCCAGGAATCTCAGCAGGATGGGTCTTTTAGGGAGTGTCAGCAAAAGGAAGATTATGTCCCTCAAAAATAATTGGTGTTTTTCTGATATCTTCCAAGTGAATTTCGAATACAGCTCTGTGCTATTATTAAACATGAGATAGGCGCTAATGCAGGGGAAGGAAGAGGCAGCTGTATGCACAGGTATTCTGCCAGAATTTTCTAACCTTTTGAAATCTTTTAGGCTCGATGTTTAATGCTGGCAGTGTCCAGTAGAGAAAAGAAGGAGGGTACAGAGAAAATAATGGCTGAAATGTGTATATTACTTTAAAAAGAAACAGTAATCAAAGAGTGAAGGGGCATATTTGAAAGAGAATAAACTTAGCTGGCAGTGCCAACCCCCCTTCCTGTCCTCAGAGGATTTTGATTAGGCTGCTGCCTGACAAGCCTGAAGGAAGGACCTCAGTTGTTCATCTCAGCCTTATGGATTTGTGCCAGGTTTCTGGTCACATTTATACAGACTTGTCCCCAGCAGGATAGAAAAATGGCCTATTTTTAGCAAACTCAAAGATCTAGCATATGGCCTGCAGTCTATCATCCTGAGCCCTGGATGCCACATTGCATAAAAGGAGCAAGGTTATTTGGGATCACTGCCTGGATGGGAAGACCTCCAAGGACAATCTCAGTGGTGTCGGTGTTTCAGGAGGTGATATTCTTTCTTCTGAGTCCATGAGTCATCTTGCTTAATGTCACTAAATTTTTTCAAGTGAAGCAAAAGTCATGAACCTCACTACTTTTGGCAAAGTTTCAAGTTTTACAGCATCTACAATAATTTTTCAGAAGGGTGCCTCTGCCTCCTGAGATAATGGTGCATTATGACTGTCCCTCCTAAAAAGCTGTCTATGCATTTTGTGGATTCCTTTTGAAAATCTGGCCTCGTCTGTTGTATTTTGTTGTGAATTCTTTGGCCAGACTGACTCTGAAGGATATGAGATGTTGTAGGAAAAACAGTGAGGTGGACCATAAAATTATCTCTGTTTATAAGTGCTTTAGCTGTATCTAACCCTTGTATCTTTGCCTTAACTCTCTCCTTTCTTGAATTTGTTACCCAGAAAACAAGGGCACTGAAAATCCACTGGTTATTACCACCATAAAATTCAAACATTATCATGCAAAAGCAAGGGAAAAATGTATTTTGACCTAATTGCTCATCTGTGTGGATCTAACAGAGCACATGTATGATGTGGATATTAGGTGATGCCTGTAGATGGCATCGCTGTGGCCAGTTAAAGCCCTAAGTAAAGGGTAGTGCATGGATGAACTGAAGGGTTCAGCTCTAATCCAGATGCCTTCTCCTTCAACCTGAATGTTTTTGTCTGAGTACACCAAGAAGTCTGAGATTCATCAGATCACAGTGGTTGGATGTGGCACAAGGCCAGTAATTTCACCTAGTCCATAATCCGTAGAGTTTCTGGATGACATCTGTTTGTTCAGGATAATGTCTGTCATGTCAGGATAATAAAGCTGCAAGTTTAGTTATTTGAGGCCTCCTTCTTTAGATGTAGGTGAGATCTGACTCATCTTGGGTCATCTTGTCCTAAAATTCACCTACTCCTAGAACTACCATTATATGAATTTTTCTCTAGGAGTGACCACTGATTATGAAGATAGTCTGTCATGACCAGTTTGGGTTAAAATCTCTTCTACAAAGGTCTTGATGATTAGATGAAGTAAATATAATTTTTTTTCCATATAAATCTTGAAAACTCTGATCTTGGAGGCATCTTGAGGTATTTATGGGCAAAATCTTCCCAAGCATTACATAATTTGGAGAGAATGGTTACGATAAATTGATATTATTAAATATTTGTTAGGACTTTCTTCCTTCCTCAGAGGAAGGTGAGTGAAGCAGACTACATTTTTTTCTCTTTCCTTTCTTGTAAGGGAAAGGAGCATCCCTGCTTATTCCCAATAAGTGTCTTAACAAAATTCTTTCAGCTGCATACTGTGATTTTCCCTAATACTGGGAAGGGTAAAATCACCTTAATAAAAATAGCATAAAAGTTCACTTTTTCCACAAGCTGCATAATGGTAGTTCTTTCACCTTTTGTTTGGTTTCTCCTGCATAGAAACTTTAGTTTCCTAAAAATGCTGGGGATTTTTGTTTTGGGTTTGTTTGTTTGTTTGTTTTTTGGTTGAGTTTGTTTTGTTTATTTTTGTTTGTTTGTTTTAATGAGAAGGGATTTTTTTATTTCTTTGAGGGTTCTGGGAAGTTTTATATGTTGCTTCTTCATTTGGTTCACAGACACGTGCAAACCTGTTCCGTCTACAATTTTCCTGCTCACACAAACTCACAGTTTGATCGGTTCAGTCCCTACCAAGTTTATTTCCACCCATTCTGAAAGGTTTCTACCTCATCTGTGGCAGTACTCTGACAACTAAAACATCTAGCACTGATCTTAATGTGCTGAGTTAGAATTTTATGGTGATGTAGGAGCTGTTATTAAAGCAGATGTGTCACACCTGCAACACAGATCAAGGGAAAGTATGGAAGTGGGAAACTTAGCGCTCTCTTATCCTCACTTTTAAGCCAGAGCATCAGACTTAAGCATTGCCTGTGTTTGCACTAGTGAGATACTGACCTAAATCTGCTACCTGTATTTACCTGTATTTACCTGTTTGTACTACAAATGCACAGCTTCAGTCAACCCCAGAAGCTCTCCAGCCCCATCTGGGAAGTTCTGCTGAGGCCTGTCTGTGCCTATGCTGTGTTCAGAACATCCTTGAAAACTGTGAGCTATGGGAAGTTTCCATCACCAAACATCAGCCCTGCCTCTCCTGCTCCTGATTTTCTTCCCTTTTGCACCTGGCATTGTGTCCCTATTGCACGCTCTTAGGAGCAAGCCCAGAAGATACAAGACCACTTCTGAGAAGTACCTAGCACAACAGAGATTATTGCAATCAAAATATGTTATGAATGAGGGAAGAGTGACTCACCAGTTTGATCTGGGCGAGGACAATCCTCTAATTTGATCTGAAACAGGTAGACCAATAGGTTAATAGACCTCCCTCTAAGACAATCTACATAGGCTTTCAAACCTTAACCTTTCTATCAGAGAGGCTTCACGCTCTGCTGTGATCTGGAGCATTTCCAAACTTCTGCCTTGGAAACTCTACCCTCATTCTCAGTTTCCCTAGTGCTCTGATGCTTCCTTTCGGCAACAACAAATACCATTTTCTTCCTTCTTTTGTCTGGGTCTTCAGCAAACTCTCATTATCCCTCCTTGCTTTTCCAAAAACCTTGAAAGGCAACTGGGTGGCGAGCAGTTATTGTAGATGCCCATCATGGGGCCCATGGGTTCTGCCAGCTATTCCTGCACCCCTTTGATGTTGCTGAGGTCTAATTCCTCATGCAAGGGGGGGTCCACTCCCAGAGCACATTGTGCATCCCAGAGAGAACAAGATCTGATTGTGCTGCCAGTCAAAGCACAGCAGAGATGCTGCTGGGGCTGATAATGGGAGACACAAAGGTGGCTGAGATCACACGCTAAGGAGGGGAGGGAAAGACGAACAAACCACATTGGAGTTCAGTGGCTGAGAAGAATAGCCAGGCTCAATTGGAAGATGGTGGAATAGAAAAGGAGTTTCCACAGAGGTGGTGGAAAAGAAAAGGGTTGGCGCTTTATCAGTTCAGTAAAAGGCTGGGATTTTTCTTTGAGCATTGACAGACCTTCTGTATTTTGAGCTGGTTCTTTGGCTTCCAGCCCAACATTTATGCTTCAAGGCAAGCTACTACTTGCAGTGCTTTTGAGGTAGAGAGAGCATGTTAAAAATACTGGCTTTTTAGAATTGCCAGATTATTTCAGTATGGATAAAATATTAAGAATTTTTCTCTTTCTTTTTTTCTTTCTTCCTTTATCTTCCTCCTCCTCCTCCCTCGCCCTTCTTCCCTTTCTAAGGCAACCAGCTAAAAATCAAGCAAATTCTTTTTCCTATTTTACAAAATGTTTCCAGCTGGGGAGAGGCCTTTGAACTGAGGCAAGGCCACCAGGCATTATACGGACAGAGTGGAATAAGGATTATGAAAAGGCTACTGGTGAGTGGAGGGACTAATATTTCAAAACAAAATGGGAAGCAAAATTCCTTGGAAACTAGATTTTTAAAAATAAATTTAGCAGACTTTTCCTAGCTTTTTGTTGTAATTGATTCCATACTGTGTATTCATTACATAATTTATTTTTGTATAATTTTATGCCACTAGCCAAGTGTACTGTAAATAGCTATGGTGACTTTCAGGTCCATTGAATTTATCCAACAATAAAGATATGGCAGCAGACATTGTATTGTGCAATTAATAGGAATCGGAGCTGTAAAACTACATTTCAGATTTAAAGCTCTGCTTTTTGCAGGTGACAGGGTTTGAGATTCTCTTCTTATTAGCATTCAATAGGAGTGAGAATGAGACAATTAGTTACAATCAAGCATGTATAAAGGGGATGAGAAAAATTGAGAGTCGGCCTTCTTCAACACAACAAACTTGTTCCACTACAATGATAAAATGAAGCAGAGTTTAAAAGGAAGATGATAAAGATTTGGAGACAACAACAACACTTAGACAAAAAATAAGTTTCTTATTCTCAGTTCTTTCCTCAGCTATTTTTCAGGATGTTCTGAAGATCACTCCACAGGTCTGAACTCTCTGGGTCCTTGGGATAACATCCTTAGTCTGCCTTCCTGCCCCTTAGGTCTGAACACAAGAAGAGAAGATATCAATGTCAATAGGCACATCTAATAATGACATACGGTATAGAGTTTAATAGCATGAATAATCATTTTCCAGTTCTTAGTTTATGTGTTATATCCCTTTGCCTCCCTTCACAGGCTTTTCTTTGTAATATGATGGTACCCTTGTTCTTAAGACTCATTTCAGCTCAGTGTTTGGAAATCACCTACCACAGTTAAAGGAATGGGGCAATATGAATAATAAATTCTGTAGATATGAAAGGATATGCTGAATAAAGGCATGTACATTTTCTCTCTTTACACATACTTTCTTTACACTATGTGCCTCAGACTGATCAAATATTATAATAGAAATAATTAGATAACTTATTCCATAAAAAGAGAAGATATTAATATATGGAATATTATTCCTTTATCATATCCATTCACTTTTTAAACTGCATTTGAATCACACTATGAATTTTGGCATTGAATTTTCTGGCGTTTGCCAGATGACTAATCAGGTTGAAATTTCTTTATTGAAACAAACTTGTGCTGGAATTATCTGTAATACCATAGCAGAAGTGGCTTGTGACATAAATATATACATCTTTGTTTGCATACAACCATTTAGGTTTTGCTATTTGGCACCTCCTTGAATAGAAAGTTAATTCCCCTTATTCCTTTAAGAATTGACCTGTGGCCTGTTCAATATTAAATAAATTTGCAGTTAGACTTCCTCTAAAATAAGCTAAATTCATCTCTTTGAAATAATTCCTTTGGGATCTCTGTCATCTCCTTGTTGCATTCAAGAGTGCTTTCTTTATGATCTGGTTTTTACCAGATATTATGGTTTTAACCACAGATATATTGGATGAGAAATGGCAGGCCCATTTGAACCAAAAAAAGCAGCAAAAGAATGTATGAAATTATGTATATGTATGAAAGTCATATTTGATGATGCCACTTTAGAGTTTTGCTATTGTACTTTCAGTGAAGTGCTTCAGTTTGCACCTGCAGAGTGTCTGCTCTGACAGGTCAGCCCTTACGAGTTATGGTGAACCAAATTTGAGATCAGTCACTTTATGCTGTGACCAGCAGTAAATATTACCTGTTAGCCAGAGATTAATTCGGGGCCCTATGTAACAGATGTGAGCTGGGATATCTGAGGGATGTATTCCCGCACAGAATGCCACCACTAATAAACATATTTTCTTTTTGCACTTTTTAACAAAGCACAAGTATTTGAATTCCTTAACGTGGCTTGTTAAGCAAGTGCTTCACCAAGCAGGTCTGCTTATGTTAGGGACATATCAAAACTTAGGGAAAAAAATGGTATTTGTAAAAGAGTGATGATATTGTGTGATTGCATGGCTCTTAGAAAAGATATAATGCAGGTGGTTGCCCCTCATTTTACCTCCAGCAATAGCTACAAGCCAAGAAGTCTGTGTGCCTTCTTTGCTTCAAGACTTGTTATTGGAAGGGCGAATTCCAGCCTAATAACCTTGGATATTGTTAGGATGGTTATTTGACCCCAACATAAAATGGTAAATAAATTGTGCGTTACTTCAACATGGATTCATGCTGTGTTCTAGTTCCAGGAGCTGTTCTTTCTATCCCTTTAACTGGCTGATTGAAAGTCTTTCTCAAAAGTAACTATATTCATGCATGTGCTGGTTTTGGCTGGCATAGTGTTAATTTTCTTCATAGTAGGTGTATGGGGCTGTGGTTTGGATTTGTGCTGGAAATGGTATGATAACACAGGGATGTTTTGTTACTGCTGAGCAGTGCTGACATAGTGTCAAGGCCTTTTCTGCTCCTCAGCCCACCAGTGAGGAGGCTGGAGGTGCACAAGGAGCTGGGAGGGGACACAGCCAGGACAGCTGACCCCAACTGACCCAAGGGACATCCCACACCATATGGCATCATGGTCAGCATAAAAAGCTGAGGAGAAGAAGGAAGGGAGGGGACATTTGGAGTGATAACATTTGTCTTCCAAGTCACTGTTATGTGTGATAGTGTCCTGCTTTCCTGGGGGTGGCTGAACACTGCCTGTCCATGGGAAGTGCTGAAAGAATTCATTGTTCAGCTTTGCTGGCATGTGTGGCTTTTGCTTTACCTATTAAACTGTCTTTCTCTCAACCCACAAATTTTCTCACTTTTATCCTTCTGATCCTCTTCTCCATCCCAGTGGGGGAGTGAGTGAGTGACTGGTGGGTGAGTTGCCAGTTGAAGTTAATCCACAACAGTACATAAAGGATGAAAGATCACTTCTAATTTTAACCATTTAATCATAACCATTAAAGATCCCACAAAACCTTTTGTGAGTAGGAGACTGTCAGCTGCCATGCCCTGATTAGGGTCTAATTATATACAACACAAATTATATTCCACTTAATCAAAACTGCCCATAAAACTTCTGATTAAAAGTTTTTCTCTATTTCTCCTAAAATCCAGCTGCATTTGAGAAAGCATCATTTCCACACTACAGCCAAAATGTACTTTCAGAGTTTGTGAGTTATCACTTACATATACAGTTGTTAAGAAAGCACTTAGAAGACTTAGGGGAGGAAAAGCACATTGTGTCACACTCACAAACATGATTCCTGGGTGAAATTGTCACAGAACAAGGACAATAAGCAATTACTTGGTTGTTACAGGCTATGTCAAGGAGGTTAATATATCTCTCTCTCATCACTGTATCTGAGCCTTATTGTGGCAGGCAGCATGCAAGCATGCTACAAACTCTGCTACAATCCCTTTGTCTGTAGAAATTAAAAGAATTCTTGATTTCTAGAGGGACTTGACTTTTTGGTTTGGCCTTTTCTTCAGCTTCTTGGTAATAATAATATTTTGTCATTTTTTGGTCCAAGTGTTGTTCATATTCAAACATGATCCTGTTGAGAATGGGAGTTATGATCTGTGTCTCTGTCTTTCCTGTAACAGCAAAAGAGAACTTCTTCCTTCCCCCTGGGTGAGAGAAGTTGTCATGCACCAGAATTCAGAGAAAAATCCTGTCCTGACAAAGACTTGATCCCATGAGGAGGGATCACCCACACAACAGTGCTGCCATCAGCCAGACCATTCAAAAAGAGCCTCTCCAGGGATTAGTCTCAAAAAATATGTCTTCCCACCCATAAAGTGATTTCTGCTGTTTGTTGTTTCTGGGCAGAAAATAGGATGATTAAAAGAAAATACTGTTTAAGTGAGAGAAGAAAATGCTCTGGACAACTGCATGACTCCCTTTCCAAGGACAAAATACATTCATGTGAATAAATTGTCTCCATCTTCTCTTTCTCAAGTGTTTACAAATTTTCTGCAAGTGAAAGCAGAGGAATGAATAACTAGTAATGAATAAAGAACTATTGATGCAGGAACTATGAATATATGAAACCCTCACACAGGTCTTTCCCTTCTGATTCTTAAGAATTCAACCTACTTTGAGCAGGAAATAGGACTTTTTATAGTGTCATAGCCTGTTTTCATCTGGTAATGCCTCATATGTGAAACAAAAACTCTTATCCTTTTGCCTCTCTTTTCTCCCAAATGTTTTCCTCCAAATAATGATTGTCTCCTGAAATTTGGTTAATACTTTCAATTTTTATTCCTTAAGGCAGTGAGCCACAAACTTCTCCCTTGAGGATCTTTGTAATTAACTGAGCATGGGAAATAACGTTTTTGATTAAAAGGGTTTTTTTGGCTGATAATATTGTTTTTGTTAACAACATCACCTTTGTTTAGTAATGCTATTAGCCTTTTGAAGATCAGTGGCTTTGTTTAGCACTGCCTTGTGATGCCTTTTGACCATGATTCGGGAGCTGTTTGAGGACATGCCTACAGCTCAGTGACCTCACAGATTCCATATGACCAGACTCATCAGCAGTGCTTTTTCATATGAATGAAAGGGTGCAGGTCTCTGTGCTTCTAATTAGGGCTCTGTTGAAGGATTCAGCCAAATAGGTGCTCCAGACTAATATAACTTGAGTAACATTGTCTGACCAGCCTTAGCTATGGCTTTTCATGCTATTTTTTTCTTTCTACTAAAGGTTAAGCTCAATATTAATGACTGATTGCAGGAATAGAACAATGTAGCAAATGAACCAGCTGGAAAGATAAACTGGTAAACTTTCAGTGAATTGAGAGTCTTTATGTGAGGTGTAATGCTGACCCCAAACATGAAATACTGTAGCCTAAATGGAGTCATTTAAGGAAGAAACATATGCTCAGTTATCATTCAGACATTCAGGCATCTCATTACATTGCAGCAATTTTTCCTTTGTCATAATTCAGCAGAAAATTCTATTTGCAATAGAAAATTAATTTTCCTACTTATGGTCTGCTACAGACATTATCATGATTTGTTGTCAACATAAATTATCAAGAGGTGTTACATTGTGCAAAATTATTTAACATGTAATAATACTTTAGAGAAAATACAGGATCTTCTCATATCCTTTACCTATGTGTCCCTCTAAGGGAATTTCATTTGGTTGATTTATAGTGGCAGAGGGAAGACGCTAACTTCTGTTGTTTTACCTTCAGGTTCATTAATTTGTGCCAGTTAACTCCTTGAATGAAATTCTAATGCTCTTTCTCATTTATTTATGCCTTGCCACATCATGCCAACTCCTGACCATCTTTAGCTCTCACCTATTTAAGGATTTAATCTGCTGACAATTTTATCTGGCAATACATTCCATTTGCTTTTCTGCCAGTAGATAATCTAAAAAAATATAATCCAAATACAATTAAGGATAATAAAATATAATCCAAATATAATTAATGATTAAGGTTGTCATTTGAAAGGCAAAAACTTTTGGTTTTAAGAAAGGTGACTATGCCAGCAATACAGCCAATATTTGAGTAGGTATTTAAGTACCATGAGGGGCAGCCCAGGAATGTGATGGATTTCCCCTTAGTGAGGGCTTTAAAGATTGATGGTTGAATAACCATGTGGGAATGATGACATTGAAGGAGCTGATTCAAGCTGAAGGCAGAGAGCTTAACTAGATGATCATTTTGTCCAGCTGACATTCTCTACCATTCAGTTTTCTGTGTGAGTAAATTCCAGTGCAGAAAAAACAACCAGGCAGTGTCTCAAGGAATTTGAATTAAATCTGGGTTAGGAAAGCAAAGTGAAAAGTGTGATGCACCCAGTACTGACTATGACCTCAAAAGAAGGTAACACCTGAAACTTTCAATCCAACAAGTGAGATAAAAGGATATTCTGAGTACCTTGAATTGTTTATATTAACTAAAAAATGGGGAGAGGGAAAGTGTGTTTCAGTCTTGTGAGTAGGGTGTTTATTGGTTCGCTAGTGTATGAAAAGCAGCAAGTCCTGGACAAATGAATGAGTGAAGAGTTCTTGTATAAAAAGGTTATAAATCATATGAATTCTAATTTAATAGCAAAATAATAGGAAGCTTTAATAAGGACTGATTCTTTTTTGTTATAGCTGTTAGGACTGATTCTTGTTTGTTATAGCTGTTATCCAAACATAAGAGTAAGATACCATCCTCAAGGAGACATCTGGAAAATAGTATGCACCACAATGGAATATTCATGGATCATGATAACATACAGTTCTGTTTGCTATTTTTTTATAATGGAAGCAGTAAAGCTATTTAAAAAAACAAAGTCACAGCTGATGAGTTTCAATCCTTAATTCAGTTTCTTTTAATTAAAAGCTCAATAGACAAAATCTTACAATAAGTTTATCTTCTAGACTAACACAGCCCAGACTTTAATTTGTTAGAAGTAACTCAGAGGACTGTAAAATAATAATAATTTAAAAGTTAAAAAATTAAACTAGTTTGTTTGGAGATGTTTGCATTCACATCAATCCAAAATGATGAATTATTTTGTATGTTTTTCATAGACCTTGAACCAAATCCCTAATCACTGCTTAAACTTAGCATCAATTTTGTTTTCATGATTTGCAGCTGATTTTGCACTCCCTGCCCTGATCATGAAAAGTTGTGTGGCATAAATCAGTATGTCCTCTCTACTGCTGAAGAATATCAACCCAAAGCTGCACAACCTTGACCGAGTGAAAATATGGGCCAGTGAAGAATTTCCAACCTCCCGGGCAGAGAGCTTTTTTGTCTGTCATTTTTTGCTGTCTTGTCCAGAAGGTGAGACTCACGTGGCAGTAAAGAGTCACCATAAAGGACAACGGCTCAAATCTGTTAGTGACTACACAGACTTCAAACACAAAAATTAATCAAAGCTCAACTGAAAATTAGTGGATTGAGATAGAATCAGACTGAGGATTGAAAGGAATCTGGGGCCTTTTTGATTGAGTAGCTACATACACTGTATAACATTTGTTGTCCTCATCACACATCATTTCCTTCCTCCTCAGTCTCATAGTAATACTTGTCTGGAGTTCAATAAAGTTAGAAGTAAACTACAATAAATGTACATGTCCACAGTAGTATAAAGATTTTTTCAACATTAATTCTCTCTCCGTTTATCTTTATGCCTCCTTTACATGCTGAAAATCCTTTATCAAGCGATAGCAGGCTTCAGAAAGGTCACAGGGCACACAGTGTGGCAATTTTCATTGTAAAATCAAATGTTCCAGAAGCTTATTTCTAGGCTCATGAACATTTTTCATAACATCGTGGTGATTTGTGCTGACATCAACATCCATATTCAAAAGAAATACAAAAACGCTGCTTTCAGGTAGAATTTTGGTCACTTTGCAAACAGATTATATAACTATACAAGGTAGGATTCATGGTAGGACAGTGTCCCAGCTGCATCCACACTGCCTGTGGTAGATTCCCAAGTGTTATAGGCAGGAATTGGGAAACTATTTTTGGATATTTTTCACCAAAAAAATACCAATTTTCAGGATGATCTACACAGTTCACAGATAATTTTGGGAAATGCTAGAATGAGGTGACGAAGAGACAGAGAGGTAGAGAGTATAGGTATATATATTCACACAAACTGTTCCAAGGGAACTGTGATTGTCAATAAAAATACATTTTTCCTCTCCAAAACAAGGGGAGATTGCACTTAATTACTGAGAAAGGAAATTAACTAAGTCTTAGCTGTGTACCTATTTTTCTGCCTTATGGAATACATGGGGAAACCTAAATTTATTAATTGTGTAAAGTTAAGTGGTAAATTTTGAAGATGATTCTTTTTTTATGGGCCAGTCATGAAGACCTCACTGTAAATATTTGCACCATGCAAAATGCTTGCAGCTAGGGCTGAGGAACAAACCTGTGTTGCATTTCAGACCCTGAACTGATTCTGTTCAGGACCATCTACACCTCTATCCCAGTGATAATTTAATATCCTCCAGCAGACCTTTTTTCCTGTTGCCTGTGGAGCCATCAGTACTTGCCTTGTTAATTATTTTTCTGCCTTTAAACAGTGAAGGGAAGAAAAATGCCCAAATGAGCTGATGCTGGTGAAATTGTCTTACCTGCTGCAGACACAGTTGCTGGAATGTTTACTGAGAGCCTCCAACCTTTCATGCCTGACAGGCTTAATGAGCCCAACGGGTACAGCTCTCACTGTGGCTTGAAAGTCTCAGTGGCTTTTCAGGTAATGCTGCCTCCCTCTGAGTTTCAAGGCATGAAAATATTAATTACTCATTCACAACGTGAACAACCTGTTTTTATTTTATTGGTTGCAAATTTACCACCAAATAGTTCTATTTTTGTTGTCTTTTAATTTGTTGGTTTTTATTCTGGCATAGGAAATAGTGGGTAAGCTGGCAGATTTAAAGATGACTCACAAAAACCAAGGATTGTTTTCATTTTGTTTTTTTCTCCCCAACATAAATATTTTCACCCTTTTCAGAAATCTGCTTCCTGGAAACACCTCCTCAGTTTCTCAGTCAGTACTGAAGGCACATACAACACATTCCACATTACAGATAATAATAGTAGAAAGAAGTTTGTGACATTTCATCTACTTATTTTAGTGTCTGTGATGTAAAGCTCACTGATGACATCCAAGGTGTCTTGCAGAGATAAGGTGATACTGTTTGCTCATATTTTGCAGGAAAATTTTTCTGTTTTCCATTTAAATATTTACAGTGAGTGCATTCTTCAGGACAGCTGCTTTCAATACAGAAGCACAGCTGGAACTATGCTTCTGTGTTGGATAATTTATTTTACATTCTACAGGCCATAATTTAGGAACAGAATGCTAATTTCAGTCCAAATTTTCTGGAGATTATAGGCTTGCAGGGCACATGGTGTCCTTTATCAGCATTAGGCATATAGTAAGTGGATCACTTAGTCAGAAATGTGGTTTTAGGATTTCAAACTAAAAAGAGGAAGATTTTTACCCCTCAAGCTTCCTTGAGAGAAAGTTAACTCAAGGTACCTCTATAACTTCTCTTCAAAGAATAAAGTTATATTCCTGTTCCAGACCATACCTGCCAAAATTAACCCATTAGACCAGGGAGAAAGATTGGGTTAATCCCTTTCACTTTATTGCTAATTAGAAAATTATTTCTGGGCTTTAAATGAACTGAGCCTCTCCTCCTCCTGACCTTGGTTCATCCTGAATGAAAGGATGTCTTTCCCCTCCTTCTGTCTGCAGACCTGAGCCTCCAACCATGATGAAATGTTCTCAGAAGCTCAGTGGTTCTGAGGTTCAAACCTCAGAAGCTCTGTGGTTCCTCTTGCAAACTTTTGGGCTGCCACAGAAAGGTTGGGATGCTCCTTTAAGCAAATGGTACATGCTGGGTATCGAGTCTGAGCTTATCAGAGAAGCTGTACAATAAAGCAGAAGTGCAGGAGTGGAAGACTTGATGTTGATATCTTCAATCCATCCAGTCCAACCAGCAGACATGGACAAGACACAAATATGTCCTAGATTTAAATACATGGCCTGCTGGAAGGGTCCTGCCAGCAGGACCTTTGTTTTCTTTACTAAAGGGTGGTGGTCTAAGGAGAAAGTATGCAAAAGGAAATTGGGAGAAAGTTCCCTTTGTTACAGACTTCTTAGTCAGAAATTATATAAATGAGGCTGACATTGTTATAGGCCTGAAGTGTGACTCAGATGTTGATAATTAGAAAAAGGTTAAAGGAGGAAGAAAAATAATGAGTCAGTCTGGTGAACCACTGCAAGAAGCATGAGGAAAAAACAGGAGAATCTGAGAATCTTAATTGTAATATACTGAACTCAACTGGCAAACCAGAAAGCTGGAGGATGCAAGTGCAAATAACTGGAAGCATAACATCATCTGCAGATGGTCAGTGCCTTTTTCTGTAGTGAAATTACCATTTCCAATGTATTGCAAGTTTACAGTTTCCCCTCAACCAAAAGGGATCCTTTCACCAAATCAGGTGCTATAGAAGAGGCTTTGCACTGGGCAATACCTCTCAGGCATTTTTCTTTGAGAAACAGCACTTATAACACAGTACCTACAGAGCAGGTTCTAGGCTCTGCTATGTGTAATGCAGAACCACTGCACCTTGAGGCCCACTCAAGTAAGAATTCCTAGCAACCTGTTTTCTTTATTTATGATTTTCCTTCTTTCAGAAGGAATTTTGTAGCATCCTTTGTTGGGTTTTATAGAAATTAAACAAATATCAATTTGATAGTTGAATTATCTTCATTAGATTTCAGGGTGAACAGGCTCCTGAGGTGAAGAAAAGCAGCTCAGATCTCAGAGAATGCCTCTTACCTGTCCATAAACTCAGACAGAACAGCTTTCAGAGGTTGCACTGATATACATTTAGAAAATCACCTTTTCAACTATGAATATTAGAGATTGGTATGCAAATTTCCAAACACTGGTCTTTAAGCACTTAAATCCAAAAAGAGAGGCTGAGCATTTGAAGTTTGCACTGCTCCTACCTATTTGTGTTAAATGAGTTTCCACTTCTGAAAATATGCCTTTTGTGACATGTAGACTCTAGAGTACAAAATACTGCCAGAAAAAGACATTCTATTATTTTCCCAGTGTGATACAGTCTTGCTTTAGCAAGTCTATCAGCTGTGAATCAGCTCATTTCTTTAAAAACCTGGGAGTGGTATATAAAAGGTAGGCACTGTTTGTAGACTGACTACTTGAGCTAGCCTGGTGATGCTGTAGTTCATGTGAGTGCAACATCACTGGAATTCAGAAATAAGAATGGCATTTATGTAAACTTGACGCAACAATCTCTAGTCTGCAGCAATCTGGAGCAGATAGCAGAAGAATAATGCTAATGGAGGAGTGTTCTGTAAGACAACTGATAAAACACTCATTGAAGCATATATTTTTATCTGCATCACTCTTATCCTTGAAAAGGTATTTCCAGACGATTCTCAGAGAATTTTTAGATGGTATCTTTTTAAAGAAAATGTTAGCTATTTTTCTCTTTCCATATCTAAGCACTTTCGCAGTTGTGTTTCTTCTTTCCCTCTTTATTGTTGCCACTAAGTTGACATGTGAGACACCAATCATATGTGATTGAAATATCTATCTCTATGCCACATTATTGTGTCCTATCAATAAAGCCATATTTTGTCAGAGAAATTAGTCATTCCTCCCTTTTAGCTCTTTATCAACAGACAAAGCTTCCTTTTGAATTGCTTGTGTGACAGCTCTGTCTGTAGCACAACATCCAACTGCAGCACATTTTTTAGTCTGGCAGATTAATAAATTAATAAATGTCTAGATGAAATGAAGTCCAGAACTCATCTTGGGAATAGTCTCTGAATTTTTCAGCTTCAAAGAGCTCACTTGGTTGTCACATGATGTGAGGTTCACATTAAACAAACCTAATCACTCACCATTGACCTTGCTTGCAATAATACATAATATCTCAGATACCAATTTTACAAAGATTTTCTAAAATCTGCCTTGGTTTTGGGCCTTCAGAATAAAATATTTTTCAGTGATATGGATACACATAGGAGCATGTGAGTCAGGACTACAGAAAATGTTTGCTCTTTTTAGAGTTTGGTCTTGGTAAGGACTGGGGTGGAATCTGGTTTCATTATTAATCAACATTATAATCAACATTCCCTTTAGGCAGACCTGCCTCAAACTCTGGTTGTCATTCAGCCAGAAATTAAAAGTTCTGTGAAATCTTATTATGTCTTCTGAAGGAGGCATACAGTATCTTAAATACATGCCTATATAATACATACCTTATTACTCTTATTTCATTTGTTGAAGTTACTATTATATTTTTAGGTCACTCACAAGCATATTCTCTCAAATCTGGTGTTCATTTGTTTTTCATTTTTGTGCACAATAGCCAGATAAAATATCAAATGGCTGTTTTCTATTACACAGGGCTTCAATCCGTAGGATTTTTCCCATGCGTAAAATATTCATTGTCAGAGCAGGAACAAAACAGTGTGATGAAACAATTAATAACTGTTAATTCAACTCATTATTGACCTAACCCAAATCCTATTTATGGTAATGAAAAGATTTCCAGGGATTTGGGGTACATTAGATATGAAACTAAGGGTTATGCAAAGTCTTTCACTGTCTGTCTACAATAAATGCCAAAGACTTACTTGTGCTGATGTTTAAATCTCAGTGGTGAGGGGTAGGAGAGGAGGCAGAGAGAGCTTTTAAGATAGAAAAATTTCCTATGTGTCTTCAAAGCTGTCAGGACTGTCCTACTCTGTCAATTCAATTTTAGACATGAAACTTTTTGCTCAGATCACTGAATAAAATTTTACCTCACAGTAGAATCTCCCTATATACAAATGCTTAGACACATTCAGTTTTGCATTGGAAAGACTCAAGGGAAAATACTTCTACCCCTAGGAAGGATCAGCAGAGCTTCAGGTTGAGCACAAGATTGTGGTAGGAGGAGATGCCAAAAAAAAAGGTCAACTGTTAAGTGACATGGTAACATCTAAAATCAGACTTAAGACGGGTTTCTGGAGCACACAAAGCAAATCACTCTTTCAGACTGTCTCAACTATTTGTGGGAGGGCAAAACCAAGAAAAATTTTCCAAATGGAAATACAAGTT
This sequence comes from Vireo altiloquus, assembly GCA_013396875.1. NCBI lineage: Eukaryota > Metazoa > Chordata > Aves > Passeriformes > Vireonidae > Vireo > Vireo altiloquus. The sequence continues at coordinate 69,400 of VZRF01011328.1, forward strand.
AATCAGAATGCACATATTTATCATGAGAAGTACATGTCTGCAGCACTGACAAACACTTGTGTAGCCCCAAGTGTTTCCACTTTTACCTGTGCATAAAACTCCTTTGTGATGGGTGAACTTGATCAACAAAGGTATATGGCTTTGTTTTGGGTTACTCACAGAGGAGGCACTGTTCACAGATAGAGAGACTGACTACCAGTGTGCATCTCTTAACCCAGCTCCTCTCTGCACATCTTCCAACAATAAGGGTGTGAAAATCTTGCCCTGGAAGCCACATGTCCCTCAGGGTGGGGGGTAAAACACTGAACCAATGTTACCTTCCTTCTCCGTTGCTGAGGATATAGTGAATCCTTTGAGGCTGGAGCTGAATGTTTTGTTTGGAGTACAGTAACTTATGCTTTTCAGTCTGGCTTAGCCTGCATTGGCTCAGAACAACATGCATTGCCACAGGGTGGGCATCTGAACTGCTGGGGGCTTCCAGGTCACAGGGTGACTACTCTTTGATCAGAGGAAATCTCCAGTGACCATAGAAACTGCTATTTGATTTTATGGGCTTTTTTGTCATTGAAGCAAGGAATATGTACTCACCTCAGTTTGTAAAGCTTCAATAATTATCACGAGAATTAATTTCTGTGTGCATTGAAGCATAGTGTGTAATACCTTTTTTAAGAAGTAGTACTCAGAACAAAGCCCCATTTATTTGGGTCTGAAAGTAATAACACAGAACGTCCAAACAGAAAGTTTTGTTTCTTTTTTGAGAAATAGTAAATGTTACATAAAATAATTTCATAATATTTATGATTTTCATTACATTCAAAACTGGGCATCACAAATCTTCTTTCAAATTGGAATTTCCCTTTTTGTCACAAGAAAATCAGCAAGATAATGCTGAAACCATTAATTCAAACACCTATAAAAGCCAAATTTTTGTATCTATTTTTCCCTCAAAGATGAAATGCATTATTTGACTCTGTGGCAAAATAAGTGTTGAGATTGAATACTTGCAGTGGATGATATCCATCTGGCCCAGGAGAAGTGCATGCCCTCAGCTGTGGGGCTCACACATCTCTCTAGGTGGCTTCATCTGGAGTGTGGTGCAGGTCTGTGAGGGTGCTGATGGATCTCCAGTACTGCACTGCAGCCTCCATGCCTGCCCCAATGTCATGGCAGGACATACATCTTCCTAACAGAAGCCAAAAAGGAAGATGTCTGCAGACTTCTAGGTTTAACAAAGCACCCTAAATTAGGTCATCAGTTTGTACCATGGAACTGTGGCAGTTCAGATTCCATCTATGGCCTTAACATTTAACAAAAATATTATTGAGTTTCATGTTATAATTGGCAATGATTATGAGTTTTCTCAAGGTTGGCCATGGCAGCTCAACTGGTCAGGACATAGAACTTCATTTAAGAATTGTCTTGGTAGAATTTTCTGGTTTTATTAAAAAGAAAGGTTTGAGTGTTTTGCTTGAAATAACTCAATTTCTTAAGCAAATTCTCCTTGCTAACTACACCTGAGAAGCTGAACTCTTACAAAATTCTTTGAGAAAGTTTGAACTGCTTTACAGTTTGAATACACAAGGCAGACCCCCTACCTGAGATCTTATATGTATATGTATATGTATATGTATATGTATATGTATATGTATATGTATTTCCACTGGCTTGAAGTGGTCTCCATGTGATTGCAAGAACCTGAATCATTGATATAACCATACGACTGAAACTAAATTTTATACACAGTATTTCACTGCTTTTAGAAGTTCATCAAAAAGTCTACTATTAATTCTTATTTGAAATATTAAAAATGTGAATATCAAGAAGTGTGGAAGTTCTAATCAGATAAGCTTCTTGCTCTCTCCTCCCAGTTTTATACATATATCAAGGTAAAAATCCCATGTCTGTCTTGTCTTTGGAAGTTCCTGATCATATAGCCTGGCGTTGAATAATGTAGAAACCTCAGGGCCGTTCAGGTCAGATGTTCAGGGTCATGTTCAAAGTCCATCTAGCATAGTTTTGGATATTTTTGCTACATATGCTGTAGCTCTCGATGTTTTAACAAATCTCGTTGAGAACACCTTTCTTTAGCTCAGCTGCCTCATGTAGAAGTTGTTATCACTGCCACATGTTCTGTAGGTGGGATCATATCCACTTCAGACCCTTAGGCTCTCCACCAAATTCACTGCAGATTTATTTTGACTGTTGTGATGGGCTTTCAGGGAGAATTATGTTCTAAGTAAATCCATATTCTATCAAAAAAGATAAAAGACATAGAATACAGTGGATTCTCAGGTACATATTGTTTCTTAGTAAGAAATAGGTCTGATCAACCTGAGATGTTTTTCTCTCCTTTCCCTATAACCTTCCCAGTACAGGTGTTCCAACCCACCTTCCTAGAAGGAATTCTGATGTCACCTGTGGGATTGCATTACCTTCCTAGATGCTAAGTGGAGGGTGGTGTTTGGTTGACCACAGAATTTCTGAAGTGGGAGGGACTTCTGAAGCTTTAGTTCAATCCTTTCTCAAAAGAGAGCAAGGCCCAGGTACCCCAGGGCATGAATGGTGGTGTTTTTCAAGCAAATAAAGGACATTGTGCTGTGCAGAGTCCTTCACTGTGGATGTGACAAGACAGGGTGGGATAAATTGCTTCAGACTTTCTTCAAAAGCAATATCCAAATTGCAGAGAGGTTTGGGGTGGCCACAGAGATCATATCCAGAGATCTATTTCCAGGGAGCTGCTTACTACGTCCCAATGTTTCCTGACCTATATGTATATACACGTGCATAAGCAAATGTGTGTCTGAAGTATACACGTGTGTACATGTAGATGCATTTATGTACATATGTGCATTTATGATTGGGTAACTGAGGCCCTACACAAAAAGGTAAAATGCAAGAGCTGACCTTGCCTCTGTCTCCTTACTTCATTGCTTGCACAGCCTCACTCTCAAAGACCACTGAAACGTCAACAATTTGCAAAGAATTTTTAATGCAGCACTAAATACAATAAAATAAGGTGAACAGTAAATGACAGTACTGTTTCTCAAAAAACATATCTCAGTTTAGTCATGGTTATTTCTGCTCTGTTAGAATGAAAAATGCTAAGCAGTGAACAAAAAATATGTTGTTTGATAAAGGAGAAAAAAAAATTTGTTAAACTCTCATTTTTGAATTCCCACTCATGCAGATATCTTTATAGTAGATATAGATACACCAGTTTGATCTATAGTGTAGCTGCAATAAGAAAATGTAATCTAGAACTAGAAGTCCAAATTGGCTTCCCACTGTTGAACTGGCCTTATTCGAATTTAATTTACATATGTTATATTAAAGTAAAAAGTAGAATTGTATATTAGCACAGGATTACTTCTGACTCATAATTTTTATAACTATTGAAGGATTTAGCAGTCAAAATCCCCTTTGAGGAACTCAAGTGTTCCTCAATAAGTGCCTACAGTTGGCTGACACCAATTCCACTTAATACCAAGCAGGCAAAGAAAGTAATCTGCTTTATTTCATGCTATCTGGTCTCTATTGTGCCTTGCTTTCAGGGCTCGTATTGCTTTCACAGTGCCATTAAATGTGACTATTGTGCCACTCACTGTGCTGAGCTATGTCTGCCAAAAGGACTGGGTGACATATAAGAGAGGTATACACAAGGATGGCAACCACCCTAATGAGGACAGACAGCACAAAGCTTAATTCCTTAGGAGGGTGGCACATTGAGCATTCTAACCATCATTTTAGATCCTGATTAAGGTGAACTTTAAGTTAGATTTCATTTAAGTGGTAGCTAATGGGGTGGTTTAGTCTTTCTCATCTGTTCTCACAAACACAAATTGGTGTTTAAGTCCTATTTGTTTCAAAATCGCCTCATTTTCTTGCCGTGGTGATCCACTCTTCATTAGTGAAAGGAAACAGTTCTTCGAAGATCTTGAAGAACCTTAGGACACTTTCAGTACAAAAAATATGCGATGCCTGTGGCCTGTGAGAAGTTCAGAGGGTAGCAGAGAGGGAGAAAGTTATTATAAAACATTCTGACTGGAAGAAGAAAAGCTGCTTCCTCAGTGTTTAATCACACTTTCGTGGCACAGCCCTTCCATCTTTCATCCAGAGCAATGAAAATGTGGAGATACTCTCAGCCAGCTATGTTATAGTGATGATGAATTTTCAGCTCATCTTTCCTCACTGTGTGGCAGATGTGCCTATTGTTCTTTCCATTCCATTTTACTTGCCTTCTTCCATTTCTTTACCAGCTTCTCTCCCTTTGTGTGTCAGACTGAACTCCTAATTGTCTATTCCCACTTTTCATGTAGCCCTGAACTGCTTTTGACCTCCTAGCTCTCTATTCTTTTTCCTTAGTCCACGAATGACTGCTTTGTGCCATACCTGATTTTGTTTTCTACTATGCTTTTTCCTATGTGTCACACCATTTCCCTTCCCATCTTATATTTTTTAAAGTACTCCCTAAAACAAATACCTATGTCCAAACTCACAGATGTTAGGAAATCTTAGGAGTAAAAATCCCATCATTGATTTTTATTTTTTTTTTGTCACTGACAAATTCCTGGGGGAAAAATTACAGGTTTGGGTATTGTTTTTGCAATAAGAAAATCACTGATACAGACATAATACTCTCTTCAGTATCTTTCATCTGCTGAAGGAAGGAATGATGGAATGACTTCAATCATTCCAGCAGCAATTAAAAGTGACATACTTTGTATCTTTATGATGATATCCGGAAAATGTTTGCTCTCCTTTTTTTATATTATCTCCACAGAATGGTCTGCTCTGTTGTGCTGATGTATCATCTTGGACTGATGACAGCTGAAAACCTGCACCACACTTCACCACATAATGTATTCATACTGCATAATTACTATGAAGCTAGAGCTGGACACAAAACCAAAAGAAAGGTTCATGTGGCTGCCAGCAGGGAAACAGGTGAGGGAAATTGGGCTTATTACAGAAGTGAAGCCTGAGGATACAGCACTGGCATCTGAACACAGGGTCCATGACAATTAAACTCAGAGTTTTGATTTTTCTCTTTAAAGTTACACAAACATACACACATAGAAGGAGTTTGGTTTTGTGATGGATTGACCTTAGCTGGCTGCAATGTGGCAACCATACTGCTCTGTCACTCCCCATCCTCAAAAGGACAGGGTGTGGGGCGGAAATATGATGAAAAAACTCATGCCTTGAGATAAGGACAGGGAGATCACTTACCACTTAGTGTCACAGGCAAAACAGATCTTACCTGAGGAATATTACTATTAATTATTGTCAATTAATAACATAATAGGACAGCAGGAAAAAAACAAAACAAAACAAAACACAAAGCTAAAAATATCTTCCCTCCACATGCCTCTTCTTCCGAGGCTCAGATTCATTCATGACAATTCTTCCCTCCATGCAGCACAGGGGATGGGGAATTGGGGTCTCAGTCATAGATGATACTTCATCTCTGCTACTTCTTCCTTCCCTGCTCCAGCGTGAGATCCCTCCCACAGGGCATACTCCTTCATGAGCTGGGTTCTTCCCTAGACTGCAGTTTTTCAATAACTGCTCCACTGTGGGTTCCTTCCATGAGGGAAAACAGAAAATTAGGCATTCTTAACCTAAATGCTCTTTTGGAAATACTGGCCCAGTGGTTGGTAACAAATTTTGGAAAATCAGACCCAAATTACTCTGTCAATATTTATCTTAAAGTGACTACAATATTTAAATTGATCAGATATCTACATGTACTATTTCTTTGATTTCTGAATATTCCTCATATTATCAGCAGACTGTGGCCCAAGAAAGAAAGTGATTATGCACATTTGCCTTTCTTGTAGCTGTTTCCTCTTTTCTTCCCCCAAGAGCAAAGGTCTTCAGTGGGTATGTAAGGAAGATAAAATTTCTTCCTGAGCAATTAAGTCTTTCAAGAGATGAATCTGTAAGTGGAAAAGGTGCTGTAGATCCTTCAGTTCTGCCATGATGAGCTCTATAACCTGCTCATCGCCCCTGGTTCTGCCAGAAGCGCTTGCTGGGAGCTGCCCAAGAGCTTGGCTGATACCAAGCCTGTGGTGTGTTTGCCCTCATGTCTGGAGAAAGAGATTGAAAGAGATTTCTGGACATGGTCATTGGTGCCAAGGAATTTCTCTGACCTTCAAAAAGGGCATTATCTATAATCTGTGATTCTTTTTGTCTTCAGCACAGGGAAGCTGGAGAATGCTAGTGGGGAACTGTGGGCAAAGTGTCAACACCCTTCAGAAGCTGGGCATTACTGTGGCGATGGTTTAATTCCATAGACAGATCAGAAAGTTTTGTGAAAAGCTGGTATAAATGCAGAGCTGGTACATGAAATGCTGCAGTGCTGATTTTTGCTCTCCTTGTTGATCCTAGAGAACAAGGGGATTAAGGCATATTGTAGTGAAAACCTTTCCTGAGATCTATCTTTCTTGGCCTAATCTGAAGGATTTTTCCTGTTATGTCATTTTTCCTTTGAAAAATAAAAGCACAGTTGTTTCAGTCATAGGTAGACTATTTTAAAAATGTGTTTTTAAACTGCTGAATCTGGCTCCTATGCTAGTGTTGATGAGATAGTGTATTTTGCATATCACAAAACTGTGTCTTATATTTTCTTTGGTTAAGAAAAATTGATATTTTCTAGTGTGGGATGGGAGAAACAGCCTGCTAGATCCTCATGTAATTCCCATTAAGTTAGAAAGACTCGTACTGCACAGTTCAGTAAGAGTATAGGCCAGGTCTTACAGGATATATTGTGTCACTCTTTAGCAGATGATGTAGCAATTTCATTTGCTGAAGTGTTACAACACACTACAATTATTTAATCCTTCTTAAACTGTAGAGAGTTCATTACATATAAATCTGATACTCGTTTCTTGTTTTCCACTCTATGACAGTAATAGTGCTGCAGTACTATAATATTTGAAGTTTTTCTCTGTGGCTTATGTAAGAAGTGTGTTCTTTGAAGTACTGGAACTCAGTATTTAAGTTTCACCAACAAAAGAAGTAGAACCAGACTAAATAAAGCAGTTTCACCAACACTATCTTTAGCAGAAAAGAATTTTTAAATATAAAACAATTGCTTGTGTGTTATACCCATGAGACAAGATTAATTCATCATTCTAAGGACCAAATTATGACAATATAATGAACTTTCTTCTCCCGAGAGATCAGATCTGGAGACTATTCAAGTCAAACAAGCTCTACTGAGGACAGTAAACTTGATTTTATTTAAACTAGAAGCAACGTAACTGTGAATCTCTTCATGTGTATGTGAAGAGTGAATGGGAATGTCCAGATGGCTCATTCATCACAATTTATGTAAAAAATAATCTGTGTGAACTCCTTTATGGAAGGAGATTTATCTTCTATCTCAATTCCTTCACTTTCTCCAGTCCTTGGCAGCAATGGCTCTTAGCTTTAAACAAACAAACAAACCAAGTCTCTTGTTTTCTTGATCACCTGGAGATACAAGCTTGATAAAAAAAGTAAAACCAGCAGCAATTTCAGATGAAACTACTTGTTTGGGACCTGTTAAAAATTCAAAGTTGTTAAATGAAGACACAGAAGAGGCCCTTTGATATACACCATGCTTCAGGTCAGAGCATTCACAAATTTGTGCTGATTTACCTCAGCTCAGGCTCTGACATGTGATGAATACATATCCATGATACTCAATTAATTCAAATAAATGTTGGTACCTAATTTCCACAAGTTTCTTCTGTAAGAAGAGGATTTGGGACTCTTTACCTTCACTGAAAAAATGGTGAGGAAACTGGTACTTGAAAAAATGGGGAAAAAAATTTACTTGAGGAAAATGTACTTGAAATGACAGAAATATGTATTATTCCAAAAATATATCAGAAAACTTATTCTTTTGCTTATCATTTTTAAATAAAGTTCTTTACAATATATTCTGCATTTTCAGAGTGTTAGTTAGCATCTATTGCTATTGGAAAATCTGATTTTCTAACGACAAAATGAATCAATTGGGAAGTAGAGTGAATGCGATTAGCAAGGCAAAGCAGATTCTAGAGACATCTCTTATAAGCTGTTCTGCAGCATTAATTAAGAAAAGAACCATGGATTGTTTTCCTGTAGAGGGAAGTGCTCTTTCATTCCTCATGTGCGTCCACTGTCCACAACACCAGCAAAAGCTCCTTGTGTGACTGTGCAGGGGTTTCTTTGTAATTAAAACACTCAGGGAAACTGTTCCTGAATGCCAATCTAACCTATTGGGTAAACAAGAAAGAACAGCCGAAATTAAGAAGAAGGAAAGCAAAAAAAAAAGCTATAATTATAGAATTGTGTAAGGCAGAAAGGTTCTGCATTTCTTTGTCAACTCAATGTCATTATTTTTCATAGAGTTTTTTGAAAAAGATTTACCACAGGGTAGAATTGGGAATAAGCTCTGTGTGATTGTGGCAATTATACACCTGACAGCTTTGGGCAGAGAGCAGCTCTTTGTGTTGTTTTTTTTTTAGGGGGGAGACAGATCACTTCAACTCATCTCCTGATTTCAGTAGTGATGTGGGTTGTTTTGTTTTGTTTCAGTCTTCATTTTTTTAACGCAGCACACTACTTTCTAAGGACTGTTTTCTTCAGCCATCAGTTCCTATCAAATGTAGTGAGCTGAGTTATAACAGCGGTGCATGAGTGAAATTCTGCCACCATTTTGTGCATATGCAGGGAGCTCCCCATCTCTGCTGCAAGGGTGGTGATAGTGACCTGAACTTTTCCCTCTAGCCAAGGGAGGATCCCTGTCTTGGCCGATCTACCAGGTATCTTTTCTGCTAAAAACTAATTCACTAATTAGGCTTGCAGTAAAGGTAAATTACTGAAGGTCCAGTTTTCTGATGCTCCCCTTCCTTTGTGAGTCCAGCTCTCCCCATCTAAATCCTTGTCCACCTTCAGCAGTCCTTTACAGGCTCTTTTAGAGTATCTTCTGTGAAAGCAACACACCCTCTCTTACCTCAGTTGCTAACTGGAAAATCCTTTTTTATTTTCTGTCGCTCTTTTCTTCAAGCTGCAGAAAAGCGATAGCTCAGTGCTCAGAACCTGTCCTTTATTAACAAGTGTATTTATTGTAAACCTGCAGTGTATGTTACCTTGTGGTAAATTCACTTCCCAAGGTCTGGAAGTCACCAGGCACCTCTGGCAGCACTCAGAAGCAGCCTGCATCTGTAGCAAAGGGAGGGGGGAAAAGTCCCATTTAAAGAAACTGCGAAAGAGTCAAAGTCATTAAAGTAAAGCTGAGAAGTGTTTAAGAAGGTGACATGTCAATGCAAAATGTCTGCTATATAAATTGTCTTTCTCTGATGTGTCTTCAGTCATTTAGCATTGAGTGGGAAAGACATATCTTGTTATTCAGGCAAACCTCGACGCAAATTAATTCTAATAATAATTTATGGTATAAGACAGTGCTTGTTATGGAAAATAGACTGATGGTTTAATTTAAGGCAAGAGTAATCAAATGGATCTGGCTGAATTTATTTTAGAAAATACAATAAATGGAATGTAGGGTAGGTAATGCTGAAAATGTTGACAATATGCTTATTTTTTGAAGTGCATTATTAACCAACCAAACAAAAGTAGCACTAAAGGCCAGTATTTTCAAGGAACCTGACCATAAATGTTTAATGATGAGACAGAGGTTTTATCTTTCTTTTCCCACCTCATCTGAAATTGATGTTCTAAGTGTTATGGCTGTGACTGCAAACTTGGCAGTGTTGGGGACAAGTCTCTATTTCTGTTTCAAGTTTCAAACAATATAGCCATGGGATACTGAGGAAAAGAAGGAGGTTATAATGTTTTAAGGCAAAATGCTGTTTTCATGCTTGTTGCCTGCTAAGCAGACTGCAGTGTCGAGTCTCCTCTTCTACTGAAGTCTCTTTAAGATAATTTTTTTTAGGTGTCAAAACCTAATCAGAGCAATTTGGATTGCTCCCCAACCCAACTTTCTTTTCAAAGCCCCATTTCATCCAAATTTCTCCTACTTTGGATGAAATCTGAACAAATGGTTGGTCTACAGCTCATTACATCGTGGATGTTTGAAATGGAAGGGTCTTGCAGAGGTGTCCTGTCCAGCAGGTAGGTACCAGATGCTGTATCCATCACCAATGACTGTAGCAGAGACAGTGTGGTGGAGGAACTGAAAAAGGAGATTAATAAAAGTCAGCAGATGAATGGTGTGACATGTCATCCACAGCTTCATAATCAAACCTTGTAGGGGCTGAGAGGATGACAAGAAATACTTCTTGATTTCGTGTGGAGCTGATGGACTACTGTTTCTGATGGTTTGTCTCCTGTCTGTGTGGTGTTTTTCCCCAGATTTTGTGATTTACTGGATCCAGTGTCAGATCCTGAAACCTCTATTTTCTAGGCATAGGCACACTAGAATAGCAGATTTCCTTCAGATCCTTTAGGCATGAGGTCATTCCATGTATCTTTGGAGTTTATTTGCTGGTGTTTTGCCATTGCTTTCCCCTACATGTAATCAGTATTTTGTATGTTTAGCTTACTCAGCACTGCTGCTGCTACAAAGTTGACTTGAATGGCTGGCGCTTGTGCTGAAAAACTCAGCTCCTCATCTGTCTGCTGAACAGGCTGTCGTGTTTTGTTTGCTGGACACAGCTGTGTAAAATACATGATCTGTATTGATTGATCTTCCACAGGTTCTTATCTCAGCCTTGACACTCCCTTACCTGCTTTCCACTATTTGCCCAAAGCAAGTGGCTAATCTGAAACCTCTACATGAGGCTCAGGCATCCTTTTCATTTATGTGCAGCACAGGGCTTTGTTCCAGGAAAAGCACCATTAAATTTGCATGTTAGGAGCACGAGTGTGTGTGTGTGTGTGTGTGTGATGTGCTTTCACATTCTACCGCAGTTTTGACTAATGAGTGTTTTGCTTTTCCTTCAAAGCCCTGTCTGTGTCACAGAGTGCAGTGCATGGGGCAGGTTAGGAGGATGGAGAAGGTCAGTGCAAATCCCCAAGGAATAACATTTTCCCTGTAATGAAACAGCTTTATTTCAGAAGACTGTGAAGAAATTCACACACCAAACACGATCAGCCAGATGGGTAACACAGGGAGCACTAAAAGTTGTAATGAATGAGTGTTTGAGATTGCTTAAAGAATCACTAGCAGAGATATCAGTAAAAAACAGACCTAATATAAAACGGCAGCATGACAAAGTTCATTGGCAAGGTTCACTCTACCATTTACTAGATGGTTAAGGCACCCTTAGGAAAAAAGCAACAAACAAAATCCACTCAATCTATCCAAACCAAAATAAACAGAAAAGTGTTTACGTGTGTACATGTGTGTGACAAAAAGAGAGAAAGGGCAATGATGAAAAGGAATGGGGCCTAAAGCGCTTAACAGCCCTCAAACTTAATAGTACTTAACTTACTATTTAAATTAAATTTAGCAATTTAGCAAAGGAACAACATTTAACAGCATTTAACTTAACTTAAACTTTCCGCTTTAGCAAAGCTGTCATATAGGATTTACTATATCACAACAGTAACTTGCCTATAAGTCTAATTTACCTAGCACTTAAACATTTAAGAGAGCAGCATTTCTCCCATATTTGATGTAACATATGTGCATAGTATGCACACAGACATAAAGAATCAGTGAGAGGTACCTGTGAAAAATTCCCCTTGAAAGTCAGTGAAATACTCACTTCAGGTGGCTTTGTATCTTCCCAACAGGGGAAGGGTTGAGCTCTGAGGAGTGGAGGCATCAGCCCAGGATCTGTCATTGTCCAGTGATACCCTGAGTACAGCAAACTTGAGAGTTCACTGGCCCTGAGAAGCCCCACTCAGAGGGAGTTTGCTGGTCACAAAATCCAGAAGAGCACAAGAGAGCTGGCTTTAGTCATAACAGTGTTTCATCCTGGCTGCACTTTGGATTGTCCACTTTCTTTGAAAGTGTGAAAAAGAGGATGTTATGCCATTCAAGAGAAAAATCAAAAGTTTTCAAGGCTGTTCTTCAAAAAAAAGCTGGAGGTCATTAGACAGCACAAGTTCCTGGGAGCAGGCAGTGTTCCTGACAAGCTCAAGAGGAGCTGAGCTTGCTGCTCATCAAGGCCGAGGCCTAACGAGCATTTCTTGGATCACAGAGTGGCCTAAAAGAGGAAGGGGGTTGGAGGGTGTTGCTGCACCACCACAAAAGTGCACAAAAGCAACCAGTCATTTGCCACCAGTTAATAAATAGGGACAAACCCCTGCTTTGGGGATGTGTGTGGCAGCAGAAGCACACATTAATCTCTCTCAGGAGGCAGCAGGAGTGTCAGGCTGTTACAAGGCCTGCAGAGCTCTTTCCCAAATGCTTCAGGATGTGGATCCATGAGTCAGCTCTCTGCTGGTGAATTTTAGGGGAGGTTGTCTGCAAATTGGTGAAGACGGTGAGAAAGAGGAAAAGCAAGGGCTGTGAAGCATGTGGACAACACTGGAGAACTCTTAATGGAGAGCTGTCATAGCCACATCCTGGCTGCAAAATGAGAGGTTATTAGCATGAGTGACTCTTGAACTCGAGTTCAGTATTACTGCACTCGGACTACTCAGTTTCATGCTAAAAAGATGGAAACAAAGAACAAAGTAGGAACCTGCATTAGTGGTTGCTGAAGTGGGATAGCCTCCAAACAAAAGTTTGTGGAGAGCTGGGATATACTACAGCCAAAATGAAAATAGAAGGCACAAACAGGCCAAACAAACCTAGAAGTTTTGACAACAATTAGGGTTAAGTTGAAATGGTTTATTTGTGCCAAAGGAAATCTTCATTTTCAGGCTATTTAACCTGCTTTTATTTTCCAATGCCTTTTCAATTTTTTAACTGTGGGTTACCCAAATTAAAAAGATTTTCAATACAAAATCTCGTTATGTTTAAACTGAAAAAATATCGAAGCAAAATATGTAATTTTTTCAGAAATGAAATAGTTCATTTTGAAAATTATTAATTGAGAATAATACTTCTTAGAAGCATCTTTTGACTCCATCTGCTGTGAGAGTCAGTGCATGGGACTGAAAATCTGTTTAGCGATGCTGTTGAAAGGCATGTGTCTCTAATCTCCTTTCCTTTGGCTTGATTAGTATTGCTACACTAATGTGCTGTGTCTTGGGCAGCTGTCTAGCATCTCTGATGGCTCTGAGTCTGGAGATAATGTCTCTTCCAGATGTCATTTTTGGGATAGATGATCTTACAAGGAAGCTATTAATCAGGAAACTTGTGTTTCATGAGATGATAGTGTCAGACAAAACTGCTTCATGGAAACTCTTCAACAGAGAAAAAAGCCCCATTAAAAATAGAAATAAAAATGTCAGAAGGTTTCAAGGGCATGAATCCAAGGACTAAGAAATGCCAGATTTTAATTTTGTTTTAGAATCCTTAATTTACTCCCCTTGTGCAAACAGTAAAATCTTTACTAATGTATTTTAGACATTTTCCACAGAATTTAAGCTGCATAGGACAGGGTGTGCTCTGTAAATTATCAGCTAATCAATATTTTGTATGATCCTCCACACTCAGTGGGAAACCTTTTTTGCACTATTCTTTGCTGTTTAGAAATAATCCAGAGCCAAGATGCCTGCCAGAGGACCAAATTCCAGCTGATCAGTACAATGTAAGCTTCTGCATAAGACCACAGGTTCCCACTGACTCTGGGACAGCTGCTTGAATATACATTTCGCTTCTCCTTGGCACTTGCTGAATGTGAGTCAGACCTCCATCTGAGGATGGAACTACCAGTTAATCTCTGCTTCAATGTAGTATGTGAATACTGCACAAACATTAATTACTCAGATCATTAATTTCTACAAAACACCTGCAATGTGAAGACAGGTTGTTACCCTAGATTTAGAGATACAAGATAACTTGGAAAAAATTTTCATGCAATAGTATGATATGTTCTGTGTTAGTGTTTGTCACATGCAAGCCCCCTCAGGGAGCTGGATCTCATAACCACCCTCATAATTTAGGGTGTCTGCATGAATGCTGACACCTCCCACCCCTCATTTACATATCCCTCTTCCTCTGACTCTTCTTCCCCAACCCTTTTCTTTGCCTTTGCACTTCATTCTCCACTCTCTGATTTCCCGTCCCCGAGCCCAGTTTGTCTTAGACTTTTCTGAAGACCACAGTGTCTCCAAGAAACAGTCTGAGACTGGAACAGATGGGACCAAAATGTATTGGATGTGGCTAAATCTATAAATCCATTTATATCAGTGCTGCGTGCACTAGGGTTTTCCAGGGTAAATGAAATACTGTCCTTCTCTTCAAAGAGGAGGATACAACTCAGAGGAAATAGCACAATGAGCGCAGAACAGAACAGCCTGGGTAGTAGACACTAATACTTAACATATAGTAGCAGTTTCCCGGAGAAAGGAGGGATGAGGTGTTTCCATGTGTAGGTGTGAGCAGCTTTCAGAGGATACAAAAAATAACAGTGGAAATTTTTTTTTATTGAAGATTTTGTAAGTCAAATTCTGAATAAGAGTTCTGTCATCAGGGCTGGAGATAAGCTTATGAAGATGTTTATGTGCGGAAAATAGAAGTGAGGTCTTCCTGTAAGGCAGTAGAGAGGACTCTTGACAAGGATGGTCATCACTGCAGGAATAAAATTGTACTGAGCCTACTGCTGCTGTGATAGGAAGGAAATGGGGATGACAGGACTTTCTCCAATGTACCTGTAAGTGGTGTTTTATTCTGTCTTGGACAGAATCTTTTCTTCAGCATATTTGGGTTAAATGCCATAATTTCTCTTTGTTTTGCACCGTGCAAATATTTTTCTTCATAATTCTGCACACACAAGCAGCATTTTTTAAAAATGCTGTGTGGTAAAAATTGGTTGATTCAGAGTTAAAGATGACAGCTTATCTGTCTGCCTGGAAATGCAGGGTATGGTCCTGCAAATATTTCCATTCCAGTTTGACACTTGTGAGTCAGCCTTGAATAACTTGCCCAGGGTCACTCAATAACAATACTGCCAGACCATAAGGAATTTTTTCATGTGTATTTGTAGGATTCTGTCTGTCTAGAGTTAGCTGAATTCCACAGGAAATAACTTTCTAAACAACATGCAGGAAAATATTCACCATGAAAGATTTACTGTGCATCTTTAGCCTTTTTTTCCTCAGGGCAAATTTCTGTTTATGTAGGAATTAGACTTAGGAAGCAGCAGTCATGGTAGCAGTTTTGGTAGCGAATGGCCAGAAGCAGACTGCTATTGCTGTAACTCTGCCTGAGCTTTAAATGCACTTGAAATATTCAAAATTTTTCATAAATTTTATTTGATCATCTCTTCAAACCAGTAGTACATAGTGTGCAATGCTTGTTATTAAATCACAGACCTTTCCCTGAGCATGGGTTTCCTCCTACAGAAACATACAGCTTTTTGGATTTGTAAATGATCTAAGACACATGGGAGTGGAATAAAGGAAGTCCTATTTTCTCATAAAGAAGAAGATAGAGATTGCTATACCTGAGCAAAACGTAACCTGAATCACTGGTCAATGTTCAGATGTTTTAATTAGGAAGATTAATTATCTTGAAAAGTAATGTAAATTCTTCATGCAATCTTCCAAACTCTGTAGAAATGAACAAGAACACAAAATCCTGGCTCACAAATCCACAGGTCTGTGTATTTTAAGGGAATTCTTGGCTTAAGAAACACTGTCTTGCTTCTCATTCCAGCTCTGGTGCTAAGGCTTTCCTTCTCTAGTGCACACATCTTTCAAATCAGTATCTCATGCTCTTGCAGCCAAGGGAATTGCTCTGGTTTGGGCTCCTCAAGCTCTGTCTGCAGCTAAATGTGTCAGGGAGCAGATTCTTTGTCTGTGTCAATTTCACTTCAGGAAAGAGTTTAATTGCTTGAATCTGAAGGATGTGCATGGCAAATTCATGAATTCCACCGAGGTCTGTGTTTGTCTGTGGGTCAGCACCCTCGAGAACAGCCATTAGAATCTTGCTGCATAACTATATGGCCAGAAACAAATTTCAGCAATTGAATGAAGATAAATGACCTCATCCATCTGAACTTCTGCAGTCAGCAAACCAGAACTGGGAAAACCGTCACACTGTCAATTTCTGGTTGTTACATCTACTTAGGGCAAAAAAAGTACCATGAGGACGACCCTTCACATTTTCACACTTCAGAACACGGCAAACTTTAGGAAAACAGAGGCAAAGGGATAAAAACTCCCAAATAGTAAAAGACCAAATGTATATTTTCTCTTCTATAGGCAATGTCAAGATTTAAAGAATGGTTATCATTCTGTAACTTATGAACATTGTTATCTCATTTCCTGTCATCCCATCAGCTGAGACACCATATGAACTCTGTGGTGCTGTGAAGGTTTAATTGAACCTCTTTCACTTTGCACCATTATCCTCACAGTGTCACTCAGGCTGTGATGTGGTGATGAATTTTGTCTCTCCACAAGGTGTCCTCCATTTAGGAGGATTAGAAAGTGTGGCCAAATATAACTAAGTTCTCCTAGAGGACAAACTCCCGTTGGCTCAAATTTGTGCAAATAGATGTAATTGGGTTATTTTTTTCATCATATTTTAGGCTGCAACAATTTTTTTGTCCGAACCATTCCCACTTATATCTGTGGCTGTCTGTACCATGCTGGATTCTGTGTTATGTCTGCTTCCACAGTTTGCATGGTTGCATGGCAATGGCTGATTCAGATTAAATAAGTCTGATATTAATTATCATTATCAAAGTATTAGCTTTTATTTTACAGACCATGAAATAAATTATATAGAGAGTGAAAACCTGTGCTTTGTGATTCTGTGGTTGAAGAGCACTGGAGAGAATTCAAGCATCTCCCTGAGTATTCTTCTCGAGTTATAATGCTTGGGAACTAGGATTATGGATATGAGCAAATATAGGTGATAAGTGTAATTAAGATAACTTCCTAATCAGTGCAGGCCACATTCAATAAATAGACACCTTACTGGGAATACTGAGAGTTAAGGACACTGTTCCCAATTTGTGGCTTCAAGCCATATTTTCTCATTCAATTACAAATATGGCATTCCCTTTACCTGTGTATCTCAGGTGCAGTATGATTACTGGTGTAACTTTTGGCCTAGCAGCAAAAGAAATATTCTTGGCTCTGTTAAGAGTCTTCTACTTTCAATACAATACTCTCTAAAAGTTGCTCATATGGGGATGTTCATTTGTGCTGGCCCAGCACAGCTGTAACACACAGCACATCAGAATAATTGTCTTGGCTGCTTTAAAAAAACAATTTTATATTTCCATCTAGAAAAGGTCTCCTTTAAAATGTTTGTATGTTTGGCTTTGATAGCAGATATATTCACGGTTATATCTTCTCTATCCCTGCCTGAGATATGTGACATTTCAGTCATTCAGCTTCTTTGACAGAGGTGAAAAATGACACTTAACATGCTCTGCTGCAATGTATCCTTCTGTCTTTTGCAGAAGGAGCTGGTTGACTCTGTGTTACCGGTACTGCCACACAGCTGCTTTAATTCAACAGCAGAATTGACTAGATACTGAATGTATCATATTATGGGGATGGTTTGTCACCAAGAAGAGCATCTGCTGATTGACAGTTTATTTTCTTTAGAAATAAGATTGACTGTTTGACAGAGAGACACTGAGCTGCCAACTTAGAGTCTCCATTACTTAGTGTGATGTAGCCCTACTATTTTAGAGGGAATGAGATTAGAGGATTACCCTGTATTTGCATTGTCTCTGATGTCCATAGAAAGTTTGGGGGGTAGTGTTTGGGGCAGAACCTGTGGCTTCCATTTCTGTTTTCCTATTCCATCTGGGAGATATACATAAAGGTACCTGAATACCCTACCTTTTTGCATCTTTCAATCTGCTAATGTCCATTTGTGCGTTCAAATGGGGAAAATCAAGAGAAAGAGTGCTGCCAGAGTTGTGGAGGTTTAAAGGCACAAAGGAATCCAAATTTTTCTGTTAGAGACTTTAATATAATTTGAACACATAACATAGCTTTGAGGGGCAGACTCCCTTCAGGAGAGGAAAGTTTGGTCTGTAAGACAAGATCCATATCAGTGGGATATGCTACAGAGAGTAAATGAACTTTATCAGCCTCTTTGGTTCTTTTCAGGCTTTTAAACACCTTTCTAAACCAAAGGTGGTAAGGGGATCTTTCCTTCAAAATCAGAGTGTATGGGCACACTGTGGATTCCCAAATCAAATCCCAGTTTGTGGGATTCCCAAACCAAAATCCCTCCTTTATCTGAAAAAGTATTAGCATATCCCCTTCCTTTATGGATACCTAAACACTTCAGCTGCTTGGAGTTTGTTATGCAATGGGACTTTTATCAGTTTCTTCTCTGTATGCTTTTCCACTTCCCATAAGACAGCAAGCTCATATTGTGAAGCAGGTTTTCTCTACTCACCAGTGAATATTCAGACTGCTAGATGATAGAAATTATTTTCCTGGCTCTTGATTTAGGAAACCCCCTTAAATGGAGGCATCAATCCTGGCTGTAATTGCTGCAGTATCTGTAGCCAGCGTACCAGAGATTTGGCCGAGTGATGGTATGGATATTCTGCCACTTCACATGTTTGAACTAAAGACATATTTCTTAATACGTGGATGACACCTGAAGAAATACAGTATGTAGAGCTCCACCAGAAAACACAAACCCTTGGTGAAGAGCTACAATTTGCTAAAGCCCAAAAAAACCTTTCTGTTCTCAGCCAAGACAGTCTTCTTGTCCTTGATGCCTGTAGCTCTCTCAGTACATCTAAGAGCCGATCCTGAGAAGTGAGGAATGTAAATTATCTCACACTCAATTCCCTTCTAGCTCTTTGTCATCAAGAGGGGTGGGCAGATTTGACAGAGCAATTTTTGGCCCTCCTTAATAGAGAAAGAGAATGTTGTGAAGCCAATAGTCCTGAGAACTCATGAAAATCTACTGGTTGAGTGTGTGTAGGGAATTTAAAGTACAAGCAACATGGATTTTTTCCAGAGTTTTTCTAATTTAGGACTACATTATGGAGTGCAATGCTCAGCATCCAGTTGTGGTTACAGAGCTGGAGGTAAATTGGAGCCTTGACAGAAAGGGATGGGAATGGCTAATACAATTTTCAAACTGCTTACTCAGAAATGGATATTTGTTTCCTTGTCCGTTCCCTGCTGCTATTACCAAATCTCAGAAAGGTGCTTTTTAACAAGAACTGCAATGCATTTCCTGTATGTTAATAGTATCCTGGAGGGTAGTGAGATGTTGCTGTGGTCCAAGTAATAAGACCCATATTGGACTGAAAAGAAGAGAGATGTAATTATTTAAGCAAAGAGTCTAGTAGCTGGAAAATTTGTCTGTCATCTAGTCCATCACTGAGCCTTATCCCCAGCTCAGGTAACATTGAATATTCCTGTTTATTGCAATGCAATAATTCTGGTTCCAACTGTTGACATGGCCTTTTACCCAAAGAATTTGTCTGTCAGATGTTAGTAGAAACAAGTATTCTATGGGAGGAAGAGCATGCCAAGTTAACAGGGACAAGTTTTACAAAATATGTTTAGAATGAAAAATCGTATTTTTACTAAGTTAAGCACACAATGGTGCATGGATGTTGCAGCAGCTCCTAGGAATAGAGCTGTAAATCTCCTTCTCTCTGAGTTTCAAGTAATGCAGTAGCTGATCAATAGACGGACCAAACACTGATTATTTGTAGTGGAAAATTGCCTCCCTGGCTACTAAAATTGTGGAGCAAAGGTTGTTTCTAATTTGAGAAGGCACTTCATTGTAAGATTAGTCCAAAGAAACAGATCAATCTCCTTATCCCTAAAGTCAAGGAGCCTCATCTGGCCTGAAAACAGTGAGACATGCAACTAGGTTTGTCCTCACAAGACCTACATGTATTTGGTCACAATAAGATGCATTCCTTAGAGCTTGATAATCAGTTGCCTGCCCAGCAATAGACCACAGTTGAGTTCTATATGTAGGCAGAATATTTTAATTCAATGCACAAATTCCTCTAATGATTCCATGTAAAAAAAAAAAAAAAAAGGCACTATATAAAGTATTATAGGTTTCTTAAATATGGTTCTTTATTATTTTGATGGTCATGATGATGGTAACCTTGGTGATGGTAGATTCTTGAAGTTCATTTGCCCAGTTTCAAAGAGGAAATTGGATCTAGGATCATTCAAACCTTCATCGAGTGGAGAAGCTGTAAAATAAAATTACTTCCTGCCACAGTTCTAATAAACCTCCCCTTCCTGCATCTCCTTCCCTCCATGTATAACATTCCCCCCTTAGGTTCATAATGATGATTTAATCTCCTTTGCTCTTGCTTTATGGGAGCCAGTAGCTGGAACTCTATTTAGATTGATTGTTCTTCACTTGTTATTAACAAGTGGCAAATTAATGGAGATGAACAAAAATGAAAGAGGAGATTTAAATTCAGCCTCCACTGCACCACAGGGTTTTGATTTCAGACAGCTTATTCCTAATTTGAAGACAATGACAGTGAATTGATAACATTCTGGGGTGTGTTAAGATTCAGTGTGAAAACTGATAAAGTATTTCATGGCCTTTTTTGTTCAGATTTAATTATCACCCAAAACAGGTCCTAATTTTTCCCTGCTGGTGCTCTACCTGGTGTCTTTTCCCTTCAATTGGAAAACTTCACAGAGGCTGACTAGATTGCAATGAATAGAACTATAATATTCCTTATATGCCCCTTGTAACTTATGTATGTTTCATAACTGGTGCTCCAGACAATTTCTCTGCTGTTCTCAGTATAAAAGATTGAGCATATCAGTTTATACAAAATTTTAAAATGTTTTTTCACCTCCAGATGAAAATTACCTCTAGCAGGTTTCTGTTGTAGAGCAGGGTCTTAAGGGAGCTCTGTTCTCAACCCATATTATTGATGCAATGGAAAGAAGACAAGAAACCTGCCTATCAGTATAATTATTGTTATTATGATTATCATCATCATCATTATCATTACTGTTTTTAATGTTTTTGCTACTGTTATTGTTATTTAAAAATAATTATGATAAAAATAATAATAATAATGCTGCTGTAACCAAAATACTAAGCTGTTTGTACTGCATTTTAAAATGTGATTTCTGTCCAAAGCAGCACTATTTCAATTTTCTGGCTTGACAGCCTGCTTAGAAAAAAGCTCAGTGAACAGCTGCAGGTTTCCAATTCCAAATTGTTCATGAAAGGAATACTACCATTTTGAACATAAGGAGTTAGCAAAGTACTGCACCTTCCAAGGTGGTGGTGTGCTTCAATTTGGATGGATTTCAGCCTCTCTTTAGGATTCACATGACTTTTCAGTGGTAATTTTCCCACTGTTTCAGTCACTTCTTTAACTCCTTGTTTTCTATGGGGAAATAATGTTTGTGGACACTTTTGCAATGCACACTCCACATGTAAGTCAGCCTCTCTTGCTAAGTGTTTGATGTCTGGTGCAGGCAAAGAGGAAAAACAGCTCTTGAAAGAAGGCTTATTCAGATCTATGAAAAGAATATGAAAGTGATCAGAAGCAGCTCATTCCTCTCCCAGCTCACTTTAAACATAAAGTCTTAAGGAGTCTATAATGATGTCATGGACCCTGTTATACTATCTGTAAATCTACAAAAGTCTTCCAATCTGACTGGCCATTTCCACGGTCTTTACAATCCAGTAGCCATTAAATCATTTATCAAATCATGGATCAAAACCATGGCAGAAAGCTTTAGATGAGGAAGACAAGATGTAATTCAAGTAGAAAGCAAATATGGCTATGCTGCAAGCAAACAAAAGTGGGTGCACAGTAGGCAAAATGTTGGAGAAAACTGAAAACTTTGGCAAACCGACTATTCAATCGCTGTAGTGGGAGCAAGACATTAAGAGAGAAGCTTCAAGCCAAAAATGTTCTCTGATATTTTGCAGGAGAGATTGAAATGAGTGTCAGCCCCTATTTCGCTTTTCTACCTCTCACAGCTGTGAGATTATAATGGATCATATAAGTACTCTTTAACTGGAAAGTAAGAAAACTAAATTGTTTATTGATGGAATGGAATTAACAGCAATAACTGAAACTGAAGATGAGTGCAAGGAGTTCATTAGATCCCCAAGATGCTGTCTGTGCTGTAAAAGGCAGATGCAATTCAGTGCTGATAGATAAGGCACACGGGAATACACACTTATACCATCATGAGCTCTAAATCAGCTATTACTATCAAAGAGACCTTGGAGTCACTCTGTATAGTTTCCTGGTAGTCAACATGCAAGCAGAAAGTTAGGAATTTTTGGGAAGGAAATAGAGAATAAAGCAGGAAACTTATGTCACTTCCCATCTAATCATATCACAAGTGCTATATGACACAAAGAAAAATTATAAGGTGGTTTTATAGAATAAACAAAGTACATATGAGAGGAAGGATCACTCTGGGTATGCACTTGTCTTAATCTAATACTAAGTGTCAGCTCCTGGCTATTTCCAAAGGAAGGCTGGATGAGGGAGTGGATCTTAGATTAGAGACCATAATAGACCATTCTTATATTCATTCATTTCTTGTAAATGCTGTTTACAAGAATAATTACATTTATTCTTCTTATATTCATTCATGTTTTTCAAGTCGGTGAATCTCTCAATGTATCTAACAGGTATTTAACATATGATTTTAGGGTACTTTAGCAGTTACATTCCTGTAGGACTTTTGGCTGCCACCTAAATATAGTACCAGGTCCTGACTAGTCTTGAAACATATTGTCTAATCACAATCTGGTTTAGCTTGATTTATTGAAAAGACACATAATGCCAGATGAGATTACTGCTCACACATTGTATGATGCACCTGGTAAGGAGCAATGCCAGATATATGTCTCAACAGACTTCATGTTGAAATTCAATGAAAGAATGAAGCATTAAATGTACCAAATTCAGTCTAACATGAATCCTTCTGGAAAAAAAAAAAAGTTAAGAGATTTTTTTATACCATGAAAGAATATGTAAACTGGGTCTTTCTTCCCATGAGAGATGCTGGAGGCATTATGTATATTACATAAAATGTATACATCTATTATATATTATATGTATTATATAGACCTTTGTTCTGAACGATGAAATTATCTGCTTGAATTCTTTGAGAATGCCATTGTTCAGATTCATTATTTCCTTTCTTTTTTCTTTTCTTTTTTTTTCTTTTATTTTAATCCTGATTCTTTTGGTTCTGCTTAGTGGTTAGTGTCTCTTGTGCCCTTGGCATGATACTTCAAGAACAATGTCTGGACTAGAAAAATACGCTGTAATTGAGTGTTAATGGGAAAAATACACATGGCCTTTACGACAGACCCTTCCATGAAGTTGTGACAAGATTTCCTGTCTTGCCATCTTGATATCAGATTTTTAACGCTTAATTCATTTTCCTTTTCTTAACAGGAAACTAAATTTTATGTATGATCAATTTAGTTCCTCTGCCAACACTGCTCTGGATGACACGCACACGGCAGCAGGTAGATCATATGCTCTGTACTTACTTGAAGCAATGAGCACATTGTGCTGGGGGCAGGAAAATCCTCAGCATCAGGGACCAAGTGGTCCTTGGCTGGATTTGCTTGGAGCAGAGACTCAACCTTTGCAGGGGTCCTTCTGTGGGCAGAACCTGAGAGGCTTCAGCAGAAGGGCAATTTCTAAAGCTCAGTGAAGCTGTGCCCCCACCCAGCACAGCTGTTTGGAAAGGGACTCTCTATCAATATCTTTCACATCATTACCCCTTAAAAAGCACCCACTTTGCATGAGCTTACACAAAAGAGCTTACCAAAGCCATGTTCTCGCAGGATACCCACTCTGGAGCCAAAGCCAGATGAAGGACCTGCCTTCCCCTTCTCAGCTCTCTCCTCTGCCTGCTTATTCCTGTCCCTGGTTCCTGTCTCAGCTGAGCTAGCTCAAGTTCTTTCAGGGCTGCTCTGAAGCCGAGATAACAAAACCAGCTCAGTTTAGAATAAATCCTTTCCAGATTTAGTTCTGGAAAGCACCGAATGCAGCCTGTAAGGAATTGTCGGAGCACAGCTGAGGAGCCAGCCAACAGGGAGCAGGGGGAAGGCATGGATGGCTGGGGATAGCAAGGGGAAAGACAGAAAAACTTTTAAAGCTGGTCCACAACTAGTTCAAACTAGTCTAAAACTAGCATCTGTCTGAATTGCATTTGACTGTTGCAGGAATAATCCAGCAACAAATTACTGTCCTCTGAAGCCAGGGAGAGTCACAAAGATAATTATACTTCAAAAAAGTAATCTTTCCTTGAACCTGGTTTGGCTGCTGCCATTTGTGCCAGGATCTGTTGGAGGCCATGGCCATGCCTCACGTTTCCCAGTGCCCCACATGCAGGTAGAAATTGAGTGTAGGGCTAATTTTTCTGTGGGAGCACCCTGGTAGGTTTGGTGTGTGGCCAGGCAGAGCATCACAGTGTTGCTGCCTGCACTGCCATTACCCGTGCCAGTGGCTGAGGGGACTGGCTGCTGGGACTGCTGCCCCTGAGGCAACTGAGGCACAGGTCAGGATGAGTTCTGGCACATCCCCTTCTGTGGCACCTCAGGTCCTCCACGCCACCCCAGGAAGGCAAATTTCGCCTAGACATACACTCCTCCATGCATTCCCACTCTCCTCCTAGCTCTTCCTCCTCATTCTCTCTATTCCTCTTTCTCTATTTATTCTCTTCTCCCCACCTTTCCTGTAAGACCTGGTACATGATTGTCCCACCTGGTGCAGCACTGATAGCTCCTCAGCCAGAGTGCCAGGTCAGTTATTTGGCATCTCTGCCTGGATGTTACATGGGTTTCATTTAAATCCAGACCAGCAGTTACATTGTGGGGTCCTAGTCCCATTCAGTGATCCTCTTCTACCCTCTCTGTGTGGGAGTTTAAGACAGGCACTCCTGGCCAGCCTGTGCAGGCCAAATTTAATGACAAGGGAGAAATCACCCTGACAAAATGCATACAGAGCTCCCTACACTAAAGCACAGATGCTAAATCACACACTACCAGTCATGCTGAGGATGAGAATTCACTTCATGAACACTCCCCGTGATTTAAATAGAGGGCTATGCCAGCTATTTTTAATTTATGAGTCCACCACACTGCTGCTGGTGGCCACTGTTTGTGGTATATTGCTGTGGAGCACTAAGCATATACTAAAATTTCCCAGCACATCCTGTCACATAAATTCTCTGTGTCTCTACTGTGTTACTTTGACAGTCATCACTTGTGTGGGGTCTGGAACTTGTCATTCTTCATCTTTTCACTAGATGAAACTTCTGAAAATTTAAATTTGTCTAGGAGGTTGTAATCTTCATTTATTTTTGCAGGATATACCAATGGCATAAACAGCATTTACAACAGACTAACAACACTAACAATATAATCATGTCCTGTACTAAGAAAGATAGAAGGTGAGTTTACATCTCAGACAAATATGGTGAGTTTTTTGCCACTTCAGCTGTGTCTATGTAACGGTCGCTTGTTAAGGACTGCATCTCAATTAACCCAAATGGTTTTCAAATTGAAACAGAAAAAAGAAATGCATGAAAAGGCCACTTATAAGCAATTTGGAATGAATTGCTGCAATTTATTGCCAGCTTGAAACTCTGAGATGGACCAAAGGTAAATCACTGCATTCCGAAACTAAGCAAAATGATCCACAATTTTTCCCTCTCTGTTGAATTTGAAGAGAAAACAAACTGGCTCCTGAATACATAGGAGTGTGTTGTTCTATCGCCACAGGACATTTTTAGCTTTTTAAAGACCTGATTTTGTCCTTATGCTGATAGGCCTTCCCATCTTGAATCAAGGGCTGAGTCTCTTCAGAGACTCTTTATGGCATCTTATCCATTGCCGAGCTGAAGACCCAGTATGTTCCCTCATCAAAGCAGCAGGAACTCCTTCTGCCAGGGCTTTTTCACAGCTGCCTGGCTGCAGCACTAGGTAAAATTCACTCCAGCAGAAGAGACCAATGCTCCTCTTGTGAGAGGAGTCTAGCCACTGGAAGCTGACACTCAAAAGAATGGTGCAAGGGGCATTAAACTGAAATAATTTGGTCCCCGTAGGACAGTCTTACACCCAGGAAGATCTCATATTCACCCCTAATATTAAGAAACACCCTTCAACCATAACACCGAGTTTCTTCTTAGAGTCTTACTGTATATTCAGCTCTCGCCATTTGCTCTGACCAGCAGTCTCCTGTCTGTACAAAAGGCACAACTGCAGGGCAATCAGGATCATCAACACAGGACAGCCCCTACAGAAGGGAAACTGGGGGGAGAAACTGACTCAGTAGCTCCATTCCAATAAGCAGTGTGATCAAAACAAGCAAAAATCTTTTCTTTTTTCATTTTGAAGAACGGCATAATATTAATGCTGTGTTAATGTAACTGTTGTTCAGCTCTCATTATTGATAAATTAGGAGAAGCAAGGCACCTTGGAATCATAAATGTAAAGCTATGATGTCTGTAGCATCCAAAACTGCACAACATATGTTAAAGATCTCAAAAGAAAACCTTTAATCTAAAAATCTTCTCATCTGGAAGACAATGAATTTAAGTTTTTGCCTACATCTTAAACATGGGAGAACTAGATGATAATCAAACACTAAAAAAATGTGTATAACTTATTCAGTGTACAGCACACTACCTTGCCTGCATGCAGTGGAGTCCTCCTAGGCAGAGTCAAACTGGAATTTCCTGGCTTTGTTCAGAAATAAGTGCTAACCCATGGAACTTTGTTAATAACTTCTGTGCTTTCAAGAACAATTTGCTGCAAAGGGAAAAAAAAAACTTTTCCCTAATGATAAGACAGCTTTTCTTGAACCGTAGCAGCACATTTTCTCCCTAAGTTTTTCTTAGTCATAGAATCCTGCTCACTAAAGACTTCCAGTTATCAGTTGGTTAAAATCCAACTTTGGGATCCTACAGAAAATCAAATTTTTTGTATGTCAGTTCACTGCTGTTTATTATAAGTTATTTCCAGGCTTCCTTCTTCAGTTCCAGTGAACAGGAGCTACCCTGTGTGACTACACTGCAGTCTACTCTGTGTTTACTCCACTGGTGCAGGCACAGGAGACTGTGAGGCACCACAAGCAGGAAATGAGACAATAACAAAGATGGAATATGACTTGAGGAAATTCCAGAAGTCCTCAAGGAAACAATGGGAAATATGCTAATTCAGGAATGTCTGTTTGTCTGGCTCCAGTCAGATTAGCAAATAAACCCCAAACCTTGATATTCTGATTTAGAGAGGAGAAAAGAGAGAGTGCAGATGGCCATAGCTAGAAATGAATGTCTGGTAATGAGAGAAACATAGGTGGAATTGGGTGGGATGGGATTTCAAGAGAACTCAGAGTGAGAGAATTTACCTAAGGTCATGAGCTACTGTGTACTAAGAATATACAGTTTTTGCTGCTGGGATTTTTTTTTTTTTAATGTATTTAAAGAAGTAGACAAGGACTTCATAAGGGGTTCCTAGCCCTAATCTCATCCACTGTTCAGACACTCTTGAGAACAAGTGTTTAGCAGTGATGGGAGCTGAAGAAACAAGTATGCTCCCACTGCTGGAACTGTCTGCTGGGGGGCACTGAGGGCATTTGAACCTTGGAATTGCAATTGAGCACAGACACAGTGATGAATGAGGCTGTATTTTACACTAGAGAAATGCACTTGAATCATCCTCAAAGCTAATCCTCAGTGCTGGTCCTGAAGACCCTCCAATCATACTTCTTCCTTTGTAACTATCATGCCCTACTTTAATTTCTGTCCTCACCATCTTTCTCTCTGAGTTTAACTGGAATAAAGGCCATCCGTGGGATTTAGTGCATAGCAGTTTCTGCACAAAAAGAAAATAACTTCAACTCAAGTTTTATATTTGCTAGAGCTGATCACACTGGAAATTTCTAGCCCCAGAGCAGTACAGGTAGCTCTTTAACCAGAGAGGTATCTGTTTGTATTGTTTTCAGGTTTGGCCACATGATTTACTGTGTTTTGTGTTCCTTATGGAATTCTCTATCTGTATTTCTTCCCATGAAACTTATTTTAAAAGACATTGGCAAAAGTGGACACAACTGTGCCTTCTGCTATGTGATGGTACATAATGACATGTAGCCACTTTTAATTTTTATCAAAACTCAGTACACTGAAAAACACATAAAAGGCACTACCAAACAAGACAGAGGGGAACAACAATCACGTTTTGGCTAAGCTTTTTTTTCATGCTCAGTGTTCTTTGCCTCTGTGTTGCACATTACTACTATTTCTAGCAGCAGTTGAAGAATGATTAGATTCCTCCTCCCACTTTGCTTCCCTCTCATCTTCTTAATTTTGTCCTCTCAAATAATGTATCCAATTCACCCTAAAAAACATAACTTCGTTCTATCAGTGTCTAAAGTCCAGAAACTGAGAGTTTTCTACCTTATTGCTGAAGCAAACTCTGTTACTATTAGTGAGTGAGGCTTTGCAGCAACTAGGCTCTGGAAAGCCACATCAGGGAGTGAATTCTTCCTTCTTTCTGGCTGTTACAAACTGGGGAGATCCTTAACTGATTGTGCTGAAGTGAGGGAAAAATCAACACCACATTCACTATTCTGCAAGGATCATCCACTGTCTATTATGAGCTGAAAATACCATCATAGGAAGCATTAAGAAGGCACAGCTAGTAGTAATGAGCATATGTGTATCTCTATTATACTGGTTTTAAGATAACAAGGTGTAGTGAATGCAAAGGGCCTCACCCAGCTTGCCAGAAAAAAAAAAAGAAGAGAAGTAGAGAAGAAAAAGAAAACCCTGCCCTAAGTAGTTCTTTTTCTTCCTGAAGTCTGTTAATGAAAAGGGGGAAAAAAACTACTTGAAATGAAAAACATTGAGGATCTGCTTGTCCTCACGTGTGCTGAAGCCTGTAACAATGAAGGGAAATGATAGCAGAGCAGCATTGCCCTCCCTCAGACTGAGAAACTTTCACTGCAAAAGCATTGTAAAAGAATAACCCAGAGTACAGTAATTAAAGCTGATTCGGCTTCTCAAAAGACAGCTTCAAGCTTTTGTGCTGAACCTTCACAAATTCCACAGGGCTTTATTATTAATTGTGCTCCCCCTGCACACTGCTCTCTTTGGGATGTTTCTGCTGTCACAGGCTCAGTATTTCTCACAGGCTTTCTGTACATAACTGAGACTTGTCAGGAGAGGGAAATGTTTTTCCAAGCATTTCCCCCTCTTTGTCCTGCCTTGTTCCCTTGGTAATTTTTTGTTTGCTTGCTTTTTAATTTTCTTCAACATTTCATTTCAGAAAGTCTCTGGTGGAAAGGAATGACATTGGGGCTGGATGCTTTTCTTTCACCACATTGAGATCATATGTCAAACCCACCTGGGATCATTGCTCCTGAATCTCTGAAAAACTGGTCCCTTGCAGGAGCTGCTTGACTCACTGACTCACATGAATGCAGCTATGGGTGCAACACACACCTGGCCTTGGATGCAGATTCCACCAGATATCGGGAGAGACACATACAGAATTTGAAGGAGGCTGCTAGGCAAGGGAATCTGGGTTGGGAAGCAATATGCGCTAGAGGGAAGAATTAACCCTTCAGGCTGTATTTCTCTCACAGCCATTTTTCCTATGTTTCTCTGTGATGTTTTTTGTTTGGTTTTGTGTTTTGTTCCATTTTTAACATGGAGAAGTGAAAGGCTAATTTTGTAGGAACTGGAAGATAGGCTATGTATCCTGGAATAAAAGTGAAAGGCAGCACTCTTTATTGTAGCCAAAGGGACAACAGCATGAAAGGTAGTGACCCACTGTCATTTAAGGAATACTCCTGTCTTGGAGTATCCAAAGACCCTGTTGCTACTTAGCACGTAAAATTCCACTGCTGATATTTCTTTCTTCTTTCTGTGATCATTCAGATAAAAAATGTGGGGAAAAAAAACCCCAGTTTACAATTCGACTGGGCTTGTGCTACTTTAACACATGACATTCATTGCTTGATGGTAGCCAGCAGATTACCTTGCAAGGCTAGGCTATCTGCCACAGCACTTCATGGATTTCAGAAAAACAGGGTGGATTAGAAGGAGACCTGAGTGTGGATTGCAGTTCTTTCCCTCTGAAGAAGAATTGTTCAAATAGAAAGAAATAGAAAGTCCCTTTGCCATCAAATATATTGTTTCATCCATCCAACTCTCCTGACCAGTGTATAACTCTGCTGCAGGGGAAGTTTTCCGTTTGTGGGGAAAAATGAACTTTATTATTATCACCTGCTTGTCCTTGATAGTAAAGTTGAGGGTTCTTTAAATTCTTTGGACTTATTGAACCAAATATAGGTGTGCACATATAGTCATCCACTTGTGACCTAGTCATCTGCCCTTCCTTTACAGTCAATAAAAGATATACAGAAGATATTTCTCTTGCACCTTTCTTCATTTTAGTGAAGAAAATATCGAATTAACTTGTGCTGTGTAATGCCCTAGAAGTGCCTGCTTGTTCCCATTAGCTCCTCAGAGAGGTAGAATGACTTTTAGATATACTAAAAAATAAATGTCACTCCCTATCTTCACTAGGGGCAAGAAGGAGGATCTGAGAAACTCTTGGCTGGTTAGCCTCACTGTGATCCCTGGGAAGGTATTGGAAGAAATAACCCTGGAGAGCATTCCCAAACCTATCAATGACAGGAGGGTTACTGAGAGTAGTCAGCATGAATTTATGAAGGGGAAATCAAGTCTGACCAACCTGATATCCTTCTACGATAAGAGGATAATGACTCCCATGATATACTCATAGATAAACTGGTGAAGTATGGACCAAATAACAAGGCAGTAAAGAAGACAGCTAGACTCTTCTCAGTTATGTGTATCAAAAGGGCAACAGGTAAAAGGCATGAGCTGATATGTGGGAAATTGCTTTTAAACATGATCATAACTTTTTTATTATGTTGTTGGTCAAACACTGAAACAGGTTGCCCAGAGAGGTTGTTGAGCTTCAGTCCTTGGAGATGCTCAAAACCTGGTTGGACACAGTCCTGGGCAACCTGTTGCAGTTGACTCCGAAATATATCAAACGTATTATAATATTGTTTGTTTACCCAAACCCAATATGCTACCAGAGGACAAAAAATTCTGAAGCAGGCTTCTGAGTCTTTTGCCAGGTTATTTGTTTCAGCTCCACTGTAGTGAAATCAAACTAATGCTAACATTGACTGAAAGCTCTGCACCCAGGAGTGCTTAAAAAAACCAAAGGATTAACAGTGCCTTGGATTTTTCTTGGTTGTGAACACAAGCAATAAAGTTTTGTTTCTTTTTTAAAGAGTAACTTCTGAAGTATAAGGCAAAGATCATGAGACCTGGAGAGTTTATCTGTGTAAGAAGTGCTGCCCAGGAAGACATAGAGACATATTAGCATCCTGTAGACATGACTGCATTTGCTCATAGCATCACTGATGGGGTTCAAGAGCAGTAAAAGTCAGAGATAAAGTGTGGGGTGAAAGAGAGTTTGTCCATGTCTGAAGTTAATATAAAATTTGCTCACTTCTCTCTAGAAGAGACCACTAAGCAGGAGAGTTGAACTAGTTTTTAATTTACCAAAGTGGTTTTTTTCTTCTCAAGACCCAGAGGAAAACCAGACTTCTGTAAAATGAAAGAAACTTGAAGAATTTCTTCTATTTCTTCTAGTCTCTAGGGAATCTGGCCTCATCTCTCACAGCCTACCTCATTTTGAGACTGGTGGTTATAGAACACTCAAGGAGACACACCAAGAAAAATATTAATTCCCATTGTGCTTGGGCAGAAAACACCATCCTGTGTTCTCAGTAGCAGACCCAGCCATGTGGTCCAACCTCTGCCACCTCTGGGCTTCACTACTGAGCATCCCAACAGAGATGAAATGCTGCCTGCCAGGGCTTCAGCTGGAGCTGCAGGAGCACATCTCGCTTTGTCTCATGGGTCACTTCCTCTACACAAGTTTCTGCCCCTTTCCCAGCTCCCCAGTGGCTGTGGAGCTCATTTCAGTGCCTCCAGAGAGGAGTTTGAGCCTGACATTCCAGTAGGGCTTGCTGCTTCTGAGCAGTCACTTAGGCTAAAGCAAAAAGGAATTACAAAGTGACAAGATAGCTCTAGACACACCAGTGAACTAGAAATAAGTGGAAAGGTCAGTAAAATATTCTTCTGCTGAATTAGAATGTCTGTTATTTAAGAATACGTGGAAATGGAGCAATAGTTAATGCTTTGCTATTTCACAACGTATTCTTTATATATTCCTTATCTCATTAGCACACTGAATAGACATTTGAGGTAGGGATGCACCCAAAAGCCCATTCTCTGCAAAATAAAGGAAAGGAAATATGCAAATAAAAATGCCACAAGACCCAGACACAGAATTTTCTTAAAAATCTCTTGATTTGTCTTTTATTTAAACTTCTGATCATAATCTTTAGGAGCAACATTTTGCAAATTTCCTGTGTCCTAGAAGCATTAGTAATGAAAAACTGAAATATTCTTTGAACATGCACCAAGTGCAAGACTTTTAAAATCATATCATTTCAATTACTACTGCATTTCCCCTTTTTCTTACTGTAGCATAGGCATCATTTCAACAGATGATATTTTGTGAACTGACCCACTTAGAGACAATGCCATGCAGTGTTTGAAGCTGGTATTCTGATCTGGCACATACTTGCAAGTGTTGGTAGCCCTCTCCATCTACTGAAATCTGATTGCAATGGAAATGGGTGGAAAAGGCAATGCTGAATATGATAAAATGCCTCTGAAAGAGCAATACATAGCTCAATGTACTATTGTGCTCCACCCCTTAACACAAAAGTTAATGACAATGGTTCCAGATGCTGCGAAAAGAATTGGGAACAACAGGACTAAAATGGTTTATTAGAAAAATCTACCTAATGAGAAGGTCACTAAACCAGGGCTTTCTTCAAACCTCCTTTCCTTGGTAGGTCTCAAGTTTTCCTAGAGGCACCCCTGCTTGTGTCCCACTTCCCCACATGGAACATGTGGATCTCAGTACAGTTCTACCCTCTGGAGTGATGACGGCAAAGTTTTCAAAAATGGTGGTAATGATAAGATTGGGAAAATACCTATAACAATTAGGAAGGGGTCAGGGAGGGGGAGGTAGGAGATATACAGTATTTCTTCATCAGATGTTTTCAACCTTGCAGGAAGCAAGGGGCTCTTCTAGGAAACCTTCGTCTGCCTGGTGGAAGCACAACTGCTCCAGTGTTCTGAGGGTGATACTCTGGATAGCTCCTGCCAGAAGCTCTGCTGGTGGCTTAGACAGCACTTGAGATATGGAAGATGCCCAAGCACAGAATCATGCTACAATTATAACAAGCTGCCGAACTGTTCCAGAAAACATCTCAGTTTCAAACCATCAGGTTTTACATATTTAGAGTAAATTTTACTCAACCAAGCTTGTCTGTCTAACATGCTGGAAAATCTGGTAGGAAATGCCAATTTGTACACATTTCCCACTAATAGGCTTCTCAAACACTGTGGAGATTTCCATAGCTGTGTAGCCATTCATGTGGCCTCACAGTCACTCTCTGGGGGTGGATGTTAGATCCATCACAGACAGCCTCGAAGCTATGATTTGTGTTATAGGTTGTAGTGGCTAGCAAAATTGTCAGTATCCAGAACTGCATTGTGCTTTCACTGTCCAAAACCAGCCAGAAAGTCGTCCCCTCTCCCAAAATACAGCACTCTTCCTGTACAGAATGAAAAGTCACCATCTGGTGTGCATCTGGCAGCAGACAGGAGGTGGACTAATGGAGTCAGAGCCAGGTCTTGGTGGATGAGTTTGCCAGTGAAAAAGCAGAATGGGCACAGGCTCCAAGGCACATCACACTGGGATGGATGAAAAGTGTCAGCAGACTTAGAGTATTAATTAATTAATAATCTTTGTTATAGGTTCCAAAGAAAGTGCAGCTCTCTTTGCACTCCCTATGCTTTTGTGGTGTGGTTGTGTCTGCAAATGAGAATCTGTCCAGTAGAGTGAGACCTCCTTTCAGGCTATAAGGTTGCTGCACAGCCCTGTGAGCTTCCCAAAATGGGTCCTGGTGGATTAGGGACAATGTTTCCTTCCTTGAACTCAGGGCAAGAGTGTTACAAGTTAGACAAAACCATCTTTTTTCTCTGTGCAGAGCGAGTTCCTCCTTTGCGGACAGAAGAGAACAATTTGCTCAGTGATTTGATGCTTCCTGACTGTTTAGTTACTTTGTACACTTAAATAGAAGGAAGTTTTAATCTGAATTATTCCACTTAGATGCTAGGAAAAACTCTGCAAAATAGGACTTTGAAAGGCAATATTCTCTCAGTTTTGGTCAGTTTCTATTCCAAGCCACTGGGGCCTCAGGAACTGATGCCATCTATCCCTGAAAAATAGTGTCCTCCCTCTACTGCAGATGGAAAGCAACACCAAAGAATGTTAATCCATCCTCATTTTTGGCAGGGTTATTTACCTCATTGAGCCTTCTCAGTTGCAGGAAAAAAGCCAGGAGGATGAGGGTCACAAGACCTTCATCATGGTAGAGCATGAATAGAAGCCCAAAGTTTAACAACATTAGAAGGTTAACCCAAGGCAGCAACCAGTTTATCAGTATGTAGTCACTTATTGAACATGGGATCAGTCTGATGATCCCAGAAATTTCTGCCCTGTGATCCAGTTTTGGTAGCTTGATTAAATTTACCTAAATATAACAAGAGTAGAAATTAATAAAGCTGGTGCTCCAGAGGGGTCTCTCTAATTCTGCATCATTTTTCATGCTTGTAAAAAAGTGTTTGTAATCTATCCTTAAAGTCAATTAAAGCAAAATGCAAGATGTTAAATTGTTTCTATGCAGTTTATTTCACTAAATTGTGTTTTGTTTGGGCTTTTTATTTTGTTTTGTTTGGGTTTTTGTTTGTTTATGTGTTTGGGTTTGGGTTTTTTTCACTTGTTTGCTTTTGGGTTTTTTGCTTTGTAACATCATGTTTTTTCTGAGTTTGTTAACCAATATGATCAAACCTCAAAGGCTAAATTGTTAATTTCCTCAGATGGATTAAAAATAATGAGAGTTTTAAATGTATATTCTTTTTAGTTGCTCTTTGAACTTTTAGATTTTAGAATTTTGATCCTTTTGGATTTAGCATTTCATTTTTCCCACTGCAAGCAAGGACTATTGTTTTCAAGAAATTACAGGACTCCAGGAGAGAGGGCTTCTGCTACCAAGTGCTATATAAGGTGAGAATACAAATGATACTCAGACTATGGTGAGGAAATCCTCCTACCAGTGGAGGATTCTTGCCTGTAACCTGAAAATTGCAGGCAAGAAATTTCTAGTGTCCCTTCATGCAGAAAAAGAGAATTTCACAGGATTCTGACCATTCAAAAAAGTCATTCACATATTCAGAAGTGGCCTTATTCACCTTCATCACCATTATTTGCTCCATTTCTGTATGAATATGACTGCACATAGTGAAGGCCTATGCCTTATGTTAAATCTGTGTGCTTCTATTTGAGGAGATTTAGAAATTTCAGTTGAGTGAATCTTACAAGCATTAGGCCTTAGCTCGAAAGAGATGCTCAGAAATAGCTTAAAGCCTTACTTTTATTAGGACTCTGTTCATTAGAGCCATGCATTAAAAGCCAGAGTTTAATGGAAACTTGAGAGTAAATTGCTGTGTTGCTTCAAAACTACTAAAGTGTATTCTCAGGTGGCTGCAAGGACTGCTTGTCCTGTCCAACAGCTCTGCTTCTCACACTGCTTTCAACTTGTCCATTTTGCTCCTGCTCATCATCATTACTCCCCTGACATTCACTTGGATGTGCATCTGCCATCACTCTGTCACTTCTCTAGACAGACAGCAAGAGGTAGCATCAGTCTCTACTGAAAGACTGATAATGTGGCATCTTATTTTAGCTCTGAGGAGAATACTGTGTAAAGGGCTGCCTTTCAGTATAATCTTGATGGTTTTATGAGTAATTTCTATAGTAGGAAAAGAGGTTTGATTCCCCTTTAGGATCTTCTAAGGTCTGATGGACTCCTGCAGCCTCTATTAAGACCATGTAACTCCACCTGGACTGGAGAATCATAGATTCATAGAATCTATTCATAGAATAATTTAGTTTGCAAAATTCCTTTAAGATCATTGCATCCAACCATTCACCCAGCACTGCCAACTCCACCACTGAACCATGTCCCCAGGTGCCGTATCCACAGGTCTTTTAAATACCTTCAGGGACAATTACTCCACCCCTTTCCTGGACAGCCTATTCCAAAGGTTGATAACCCTTTCCAAGAAGAAATTTTTCCTAATAACCAATCTAAGCCTCCCCTGGAGCAATTTGAGGCCTTTTCCTCTAATCTTGTCACTAATTACCTGGGAGATGAGACCAACCCTCACCTCAACCACAACCTCCTTTCAGGGAGTTGTAGAGAATGATAAGAGCCCCTCTGAGCCTCCTTTTCTCCAGGCTAAACACCCCCAGCTCCCTCAGCTGCTCCTCATCAGACTTGTGCTCCAGACCCCTTGACAGGTCTGGGGAAGCTTGGATCAGGAGAAGTGATGCAAGAAAATCCCCAATTCTTTCACTGTTCTCCTCTTGGAAAGAACACATTCTCCAACTTGTTAGCCCAGATGGAAACAACCATCTAATTTACATTACATCTAATTATATTCTTCATGTTTTCTATTCCTGATTTCAATGGTCAGTTGTCTAGAAATATTTTTCACTACTTTTTTCTGAGAGGGCTTCATTTGGAAATTTTCATATACATGTATTTTTTACCTTTGCCAAATTCCCATCACAGGCAAACATTGCATCCTGTAAAGTCATCCAAGTAGCAATTTTTTCAGTAAATCACTTTAAAGCAGTATATGCTTATAAATACTGTTGATTTAATTGCTGCTTTAAAGCACTTTAAAGTAGTATGTGCTTATAAATACTGTTGATTTAATTGCTGCTCTAACTGTTGTGACAGAATATTCTTACAAGACATTGGAAAAACACCCCTCTGACCCTCTTTCTTTAAATTATCTGAACAGGTCTAGTAAGAAGAGCAAAAGTTTGAAAACCTATGATTTTCAGATATGTTTTTGAACTAGATAGCTTTTTAGATGGTTAATGTATATTTAAAAGAGAATTTTTGGAGACATCCATTGGGCATAAGAGTCAGTGGGGGATATTTCTTGCCTCTCAGGAAGGTTTCCACACTGAGAGGAGCCATTCCTGGTTTGGTTCAAAAGGTTCTGGTTCAAAAGAACTAGCAAAAAATGGTGCCAAAAGATGGTCCTGTCCAGAATGAGACACTGTGTCTTGCTCCTTGGCAGGTCTTGCAAGGAGCTTTGAAGCAATATTAGCAAATTGGCTTAAATTTAAAGATTTTTTTTTGTTAGTTTACAATGTGTTTTCCAAAGAGAGTGTTTTTCCTCTAAACAGACAGCATGTTGCTTTGCTAAGCTGAGTTATCACATGTTCAGCCCTGCACTTTTTCTGAGAAGTGCTGTACCAGGGCTTGAAGTAAACCCAAGGAATGGGAATAAATCGTGAGACCTGGAATCAAGGGATTAATCCTGGAGGAAAATACCACATAGGAAAAATTCAGAAAAGGGTGTACAACCCCTGCATCCTGCAGGGGCTCTCACTGGGACCAGGCACTGGCACCCTGCCCAGTGTGATGGACACAGCAGAACTCTGGATGTACATCCAGCACCAGCCAGGGTTTCAGTGGAGCAATCTCTGCTCCAGGAAATCAGGTTTCACAAAATCAGGCCTGAAGTTTGTAAGAGAGCTATTACAGTCTTTATTCAAGCAAAAGATTTGAACATAAGCTGGACTGTAAGGGTACAGCTAGTCCACCACTTTCAGTGAACTGCATATACTTCAGCTTTACCTACTAAGGAAAAGAACTTATCAAGCAATTGTATTTTCACATTGTCATTCTGTTTTCCAGTTCAGTGAGAAGAAAACACCCTGAGTTAACAGAGACTTCCCCTGAACAGGCAACTCATCAAAGCAATACAAGGCTATATTATGCATGGAAAAATATATTCTTTCATGTTGCATCTTGGATTTCTCTCTAAAATGATGATTGGTGGAGGTTTTATTGATGTTCAGCAGCTTGATATCAAAGACAGCAGTTCATAAGATCAGAAAGAAATTATGATTGTGTTATTAGTGGCTGGTTATTATTTAAAAACAAAGCCTGTATTGGCTACCCCTCCATCAGACACACTCTTGTGGATATTCTTTTATGATTGTTCCATTTTCTGAGTCTAACAATTTAAAGCTAAGCATAGTAGAGCTTATTCTGCTTAAGATATCAAAGGAATTTACATAATGACGAATTTAAACGCAAATGCACAAATTAAATAAATTCACATGTAAAGGAATATGCTTCAAAAGTTGGCACATTTTTGCTGGCTGAGATTCAGAGGATAATTAAAACCCTCAACCCTCTTGCTGATCATCAATCCAGAAAACATGTAAGTAGGTTTTTAGAACAAAAAGCGAAGGCCCTGCTCTCAGTATCCTGTCTAGACAATGAGTTGACCTTATTTAAACTGGTGCACTGAGGGCCATCTCCTGGGACTTGAAATCCATGAAAGTGAAGGAGCTAATTGCTTGAGATCAAATCCTAGAGTCCAACAGAAAAAGTGTCCAAAATTTATATGTACTTTGGGAATATTTTCAAAGGGAAAATAACGCTGAAGAACATGGGAAGGAAGGCTGCTTAAACTGCCGTCTGCAATTGCTGTCTGTTGCTTGAGCCTCTTGTTCTGTGCTAAAGTGAATCTTTGCACAGTTGTGCTGTGATCCACTTTGGGGAACTAAGGCAGCTGAATGCAGAAACTAATTTTCCTTGGTTTGTTTTCCAGACAGATCAGTTCCTCAGTGTGATTCACTCTTGGACCAAAAGGTCTTGCATAGGCACAGCCTGAGGAATGATGCTAGGGCAGGAAGGAACAGCAAAGAAGCTGAAGCGTGATTATTCCTTTACTGACCATTGAATGCATTATTCATCTACTGCCATGCTGAGAAACATGTTTATTTAGCAATTTGATGTCCTCTTAACAAGGGCATTTAGTAACAGGACAAGGGAAAATGGCTTCAAACTAGGAGAGAGCAGGTTTCGATTTTATTAGAAAAAAATCTTTGCTGTAAGGGTGGTGAGACACAGGAAGTGGTTGCCCAGAGAAGTTGTAGCTGCCCCATCCCTGGAATTGTTCAAGCCCAGCCTGGATGGGGATCTGAGCAACCTTGTCTAGTGGAAGATGTCTGTAACCATGGCAGGGGGGAGGAACGAGATGATCTCTAAAGCCCCTTCCAGCCCAAACTGTTCTATGATTCTGTGATTCTTGATGTTCAGGCTGACAGGTAATTGTAATAAACTGTGATATGGTTTATTACCCCTCCTTTCTCTGTAGCCCAAACACTAGGACCAAGAGGTTCAGCATAGTGTCAGGAACAGCTGAGAGATTGAAAAATTCTGCAAAAGTTGCAGCATACCTCAATAGTTGCCTAATTAACCTGCTTAATTTGATGAGACTAAAACCATGTTCAAACTGACTGTCATCTAATTATGCTCTATTCACTAATATTTTTTTATGATATTTCTTATTTGCATGGCATAACTCATTTAGTGTGAATTATGGTGGGTTTTTTTAAAAAAGCTGCAATTTTGGGAATGTGTAAAATGATCATTTATTCATTTTCTCTGTATCTTACAGTCTACATTTCAAAATAAGCCATAGATTATGACTGTAAAAAATGAAATGTTTATTACAAGGACTTGGGTTTCTCATGATTATTCTCTTCTGGGTTTTGAGGTACAGTTAACACACTTGGTGAAAGCATGAGTCAGCGTGATCTATAGTGTTGCTGTGAAAATTAAATATCAATAGCAAAAGTCATGATCAAAATTTGACTTAGAAAAGGTTTGACTCAGCAGAAAGCTGCAGCACAGAGTTTGAAAATAAGATACATTTTAATATCCTGAAAAGTAATTTATTGTAATATGTGAGCACTAAAGAAGTATATGGGTAGATAAATGGATATAAAAGTACTCTGCTTATATCTGATGTCTTGTAGTTATTTCAGATTAAGTCTTGGAAAAATTTGTGTGATTATTTTAATTAGTGTTTCTTCAGACAAAATAGTTCTCTGTGGGTTAAGTAATAAAAGAAAAATTATGAAAACATGAAGATTTTTATTTTAGGCTACTGAGCCTTGAGTTTGTGCCATAAATTCCATTAGTGTGGGATAGTTGATAGATTTAAATTTGTGAGGAACTGCTTGTTCTAGATTTGTGAGTTTTAGATTCTTTTAGAGATGGCATCATCTGAGTTGGCATCCTCAATAATATTCTTTCTTTAAAATCACTTCTTTGAAAGCCTGATCTTCAGAATCATAGAATCATTTAGGGTGGAGAAAAACCTTTAAGATCATTAAGCCCAACTGTTATCTTAGCACTGCCAGGTCCATCACTCAACTGCCCTTAAGTGCCACATCTTCACATCTTGTTAACACTTCCAGGGATGGTGACTCAACCACTACCTCAGGCAGCCTCTTCCAATGCTTGATAACCTTTCCCACAAAGAATTTTTTCCTAATATCCAATCTAAGCCTTCCCTGGTGCAACTTGAGGCTGTTTCCTCTTGTCCTATCTGTTGTTACTTTGGAGAAAAGACAACCCCCCAGCTGGCTACAGCCTCCTTTCAGGCAGTTGCAGAGAGTGATAAGGTCCCCCTTATCTTTAAGATCTCTCTCTCTTAGGAGCCTCCTTTTCTCCAGGCTAAACACCCCCAGCTCCCTCAGATGCTCCTCACAGAACTTGGTGCTCCCTTCCCCAGCTCCACTGCCCTTCCCTGGACATGCTCCAGCACTTCCTTCTTGGAGTGAAGGGCCCAAAACTTTATCTTTGTGGTACTTTTTTCCAGTTATGTGGCTTCTTACAAAGGAGAGTGTTTCCTTCATAAGCAAAGAATATTAGGATTAATGCTCACACTCGAGAAGTGAAACAGATTTCTCCGATTTCAGAGAGTTCAGTTCAATTGTATGCTGTCACAGACAGTGGGACCTTTTTCCTCTGAGGTATTGAGGTACATCCCCAGCCACAGAAAGGGAAATATAATGGGATTAAAAAATCCACCCACTCCTCTGTTCAGGTTTTTGTTAGCTAATTGAATAGGAGGCGGAGTTCTTCGATGAGAAAACAGGAAATTCACCTTTGCTTGCTTTGACATACAAACAAAGACCTGTCAGGGACAAAACACCTTTAATCCAAGCAGTCTTTCTTGCAACAGAGCATGGAGCAACAGTGACTCATGAAACCATGCCAGTGCTGGGATCACTGCCTCTGCTCCCCCACCTCCATTATGTCCTTTTTCCTCTGCTCTGGCTGCTGTCTTGGCTGTACATGCCCTGGGGAAAAGTCGTTTCATACATCCTTGTATCATTTACACTCTTGCTGGACCCTTCCAGTAGTTCAGGTCCTTGGGGGATCTTTGCTGCATGACATGAAACAACCAGCTGAGATGTTTAAATCTGAAAGCTTTTTTCCCTTCACCAAGTGAGCAATCAGGGGAGGAAGAGGAGCTCTTGCCTTGCCTTTCCAGGCTTATTTAGGCAGGTAAATTGAGTACTTGACTGAATTGCTCTCTCTCTTCGATGACCACATGGGGAGCCTCCTGAGACTTATGTCCTGCCTTAGGCATCTAACATCAGATGACTACAAATTGGCTGTGTGTTATCATGATTACAATTTTTTTCCTCTCTAGCTTTATTTATAGCTTTAATAATTCCAGTTACTGTTTGTGTAATTTCTACGACCTCTTTTCTAATAGCAAGATGCAGTTTTTGCTTTTTTACCTTGACCATCTAGGCTAGTTTTCTTGTTCTAATAAAAATTCACTTCAGAGAGCCTTCACACAGTTTTCAATCCACTTTGCAAGCTGCTCTTATTTGCATCCTCCAAGGCCCATATGAATCACAGAATCACTGGGGCTGAAAAAATCCTTCAAGGTAATCTCATCCAACCATCTACCCAGCACCACCACAACCACCCTTAACCCCAAGTGTTATATCCAGACTCCTCTGAACACTTCCAGAGACAGGGACTCCAACCACCTTCTTGGGTAACTTATTCCAATGTCTGACCACTTTTTCAGTGAAAAGAAAAGTCTAATATCCAATCTGAACCTCCCCTGGTGCAAGGTAAGGCCTTAAGAGGCCTCTTCTAGACCCTTCGCCAGCATCATTGTTCCTCTTTGGACAATCTCCAGCTCCAATGAAGTAGGAAAGGAACCCATAAGACTGACACCAAGAAGATCCCACTGAAATTAACTACATCCAAGATGAAAAGCATTGTCTGTCAAATGAAAACACTGTGAATGTACAATTCACCTA
This sequence comes from Vireo altiloquus, assembly GCA_013396875.1. Taxonomy (NCBI): domain Eukaryota; kingdom Metazoa; phylum Chordata; class Aves; order Passeriformes; family Vireonidae; genus Vireo; species Vireo altiloquus. The sequence continues at coordinate 111,803 of VZRF01011328.1, forward strand.
AGTTCTGCCAATTTAAAAACATGAGTGAAATGAGAAGTGGATTTTAGCTGAAACTCTTAAGGAAGTGAAGTCAAAGTTAATTAAGGGGAGTAGAATTACCCATCTTTGCTCATAAAATGCTGTGGGAGTGTCACTGACTGGAGATATCCCAATTCTTGCTTGCTGGTTGTACACCAAATTTTCTGCAGACAGAATTTTATATGATTTGCTGAAGCTGTCCCCAGTTTTTGGTCTGCTTGACTTTTCAAACTGGTATAAAAATAAATCCCCTCAAGCTTTTTATCACAGTGGAAAATTATCTAGTTTTATACACTAGCCATTTTTTAAAAAGTTTTGTTTTCTGGACAAAAGCCTGTATTTACCTCCCTAGGCAAAGCAGGAAGGTTGCACATAGTGAAGCTACAATGTTGTCATGCATTAAGCACAGCTCCCAAGATCAGTGACTATTTATGGATAGAGTCCACTGCCAGAAAACCCGAGGAGTAGAAAATGCCTAAAATGCTTGACACCAAATGGTGCTTGTAGCTAGAGCAGTTGAGTGATTTCTTATTTTACTGGGGATTGTCCTTTCCAGGAGGAGCTACCTTCTGCCTAGTTATTTCCCTGGTAAATTAAAAGAAGTTAGTTTTGCTTGAACTTATTCATTTTGCCATCTGTGAGACTTGTGAGGAGATTTGATCTGCTAAAAGTGATATGTGATTCACATCATTACATTCTGGATAGAATGCATTCAGGTATTTTTATTTAAGCTCCAAGCAAATAATTAACTTCTTTTTTTGCACAATAAGATCCCACATTTGTGGGCTGACTTTCTAGTGGATCTTAGAGAGATCACAGCAATTGAGAAAAGCAATTTTTTTTTTAAGTTGTAACGCTTGTCTTGAATTGTCACACTAAACTCCATTTCTAAAGGAAACATTCACAGCTTCCCAGGAGAATTTTTGATGAGGAATGTAAACATGAAATGATGTTTTTAAGGTGTTTTCCTTGACCAATGAGGGAGCTTTGTCTTTGTTTTCATATTTGTGAGACTGTGCTGTACAGACAGACAGAGATGGACAGATGATCTCTTGGGGAGCAGACATCGCTTGCTAGAGAGAGAAAAAGCCTTTTGCTTTTTGCTTTGCATTTTTGTATCTTTACCTGCTTGTATGGAAAGAAATGAAATAATAAATACAGCCTTCTGAAAATCCTATGAACATGGAGCCAGTTTGTGGACAGGCCCTAGCATTAGGGCCTCATCATTTTCACACACATCCTTTACGTTTTTGCATTCTTTAAACTATGTTTGCAGAACATTTTAAAAAAGTACCCACAGCTTTCAGTTTATTTGAAAAAATATTATCATTTTCACATACATTCGATTAAAATTTGATGAAATTTAAATGGTGGCATGAAGCAGATTTCTGCTGGAACAGAATGTAAGAAAAAACACCCCCTTAGATGCAGCAGAAATTTTTTTTATGTTCCTACTGTTCATACTTTGTCATTCATTTTCTATTATTTTTAGAAAGCGTTCTCTGTCTGGCATGTATTTCTTATTCAATAATTATTAGAAGTACAGATCTGTTTATATAGAACTTCAAACAAAGATGTTAACTACCTTATTCTGATCACTGTCAGCTCTTGGGACAGCATAAATCCTCCACCACATATTGTTCTTTAGCTCCACAAACTCCCAAATTCTGAATATTTTTTAACCATTAATTTATCCTATTAAAATACGACAGCTTGACTTTGTTTCTGGTTTAAAAATTGTCTACACAGAAATAAGATTTATAAATGAAACCTAAGTGTGAGAGACCTGCTCTGTTTCTTCACCGTCAAATTTGCTGATTGCAATGATGACAGTGGATTTTATCTTCCTTCACATTTAGAGAATTAGTGTATCAACATGAATAAGTGATGGATCTTATTTTCTTTTTATTAATTTTATTCTTTGCTAAGTGTCAGTACCAGCATGGGGTAGTTTGTAATGACCACCAATTTCATGATCATCTGCAAAATCTGTTAATTTATGATAGCAATAGGATAGCTTTTAACAGCCAGATCTCATTGTGGGCCTCTTGAGAGATCTTCTTATGCCCATAAATCCCTGCATTTTTCAAGAGAGAGGGTCATTTTTAAATAGTGTTCTGCTTCAAAGATATAGTTCAAAAATGCCAAAATGATACTTAATATTTCAATATTTAGATTTTAATTTTTCTCTCTTTTTTTTTTAATGGTACAGCTAATGTTTTATTGTTTTAATATAATGAGGCTGAAGTTGAAGCAAAACATGTTTGATCGAGGCTTGTTGTTGATCTTTCTAACATTTTTAATTTGTAGAAGTTCTACTACCTTGAATTTTATCACCAACATTTGATAGGAAGAAATGCCAGAATTTCAACAATCAGTTCCAAGATAGGAAAAACATCTAGCCTGGCAGACTGTGCGTTGAGCTGACAAGGTTAAAAGCTAAGAAAACTTGGCTGAATGGGGGTTGCAGATTAAATATGAAAGGACAATAAATGTGTAATATTATCATGGTGGTTTTATATTCTCCATTTTAAAGGAGAACTGTGGTTTAATGAAACCTTAATTTAAACAACAAGGAATTAATTCCATGTCTTTCTGTTCCCTTCCTAAATGTACAGGAGCCAAATAAAACTGGAGCCTTTCTTTGAACGTTTTAAAGATTTTACTACTTTTGGACTGCCTGGATACTTGCTTTTATTAATATTTTATCCTCCCTCTTCCCTTGAATTACATTTTTCGTGGCAATGCTTTAATTAAAGGGAGCTGAGAAGTAGAAGAATTGTTCTTCAAATCTTCAATTGAAATAAAAAATGTTTTGCTGCTGTCAACTTGAGACCGAACAGTTTACTCTTAAGGTTTAATTTATATCAATTGTAATGACCATCCTGCAAGTATAATATGGATAAACGTTAAGGAGAATGTAACCACTATGATTTTTCATACCCAGGACTGTATAGTTTGCAGTCTTTAATGTTGTGTAGCTAAATAGGTATTAATATGGTGTGGTAACAGCCACCTATCCAACTCAGGTTGCAACATGCCATCCTCACTGACTCCTGTATGTCCTTCTTGCAGGAGAGGGAAATGAAGGGAACATAAATATATCTGACAATGTCATCAGGGATTAGAAAACAGAATCCAGCAATAAATATGGTAATTAGGCAATTTGAGACTTAAAGCACAGGGTTCTTTGAAAATGCAATTTTGGGACTGAGGACCAGCACTGAAATTTTTACCATTAAGGAGAATTATGATGGAACTGAAACTTTTTAATGACATTTAAACATTTTTTATTGGGAATTTAATAACTTTTCTGCTCATGCTAGGGAAATTTTAATGATGAAGCCACGTATAGAGAGCTTTCTGTGCACACCAGTCCTCCCTACTCTGTCTAATCTCCAGCAGCTGAATTTAGACTCCTCCAACATTCTTTCTATTGCAGTCTGACGATGGGGGACTACTTAGTTAGCAATGGGAATGTGGAGTTTCATGATTAACAGTAGTTCTGGACAGATAACACGAACTAATTTCATGTATTTGATAACCTTAAGTAAGATTTGCCATTTTTCAGTATTATATTCCTCATTAATATTTGAGGTCCTCTTACATTTTTGTGGTTGATGTTTTCCATTATGATAACATGGTAACAAAGCTAATAGCTTGAGGCTCCGTAAGTAGGTGATTCCTGTTGTGATATGAAGCGATGCAGATTCTTTAGGCAGGTGCAAAGGAGTCTTTTATTGCAAAAACCTGGCATTTTAAAGTAGTTAGTCAGTTAGCAGTTTACATAGTTTTAAAGCATAACAAACATAATTTAACTAACTACTATATACTATGATGTGTATATGTGATGGTCACGCAGTGTGTTTTTTACTTTTAATTTAGCTGTGTCTTTTTCTCACAGTCCTTCTCTGCTTAGTCGAAGTAACAGGCCTGAGCTATGATTTTACAAAAGCAACAAGGCCTTCATGCAACAGATTCCTATTAGAGAAGGCTTGATGACTTTTTAAAGTGGAGTTCGAATAACCAAAGATGTCAAGTCTAAATGCATGATAACAGCAAAAGTTTCTTTACATCCATGAGACTTTTCTGCCATGTCACTCTACTCCTCCCCACTCTCCAGTCTGCTGTCAGCTGCTTAACTGCTCCTCAGCCCATGGGGAAATCTCTTGGTCTTTCAAGCAATGGCAAAACTCAAATAAGAAAGCTGTGCATGGGACCTTCAGGGAATGTATGACTTTAATTCGGTCATGGTGATGAACGATAAATTCTGTGTCACACTTGTGGCGACCAAACCAAGAAAATTGCAGACTTGCACTCTTTCAATACTCCAGAGTATGAAGGGGTGGTAGAGCCTTTTTAAACTGTATCTGCAGCAGTGTAATGTTTAATTAAGGACCATTACAGATCACTTATAAAAGCATAACGAAGCAAGTCTCACTGTAACTTGCAAAATTATTAAAACAAGCCTTGAAAACTGAGGCAGATGGAGGCCTGGTGGATAATGATCTGAGCTGGGCATCAATTGCATTTCCCCCGGGCAATGATGCTTTCCCCTAAGCATAATGTGAGGTGCTCCAGCCTGGAGAGCCTCACTCTCAACTGTAGTGCCACACCACCACCTTATTTTTGCAGGAACACTAAATGCAGGTGTGATGGTGTAAAATCTGTATGTGCAGTTGAGGCATGCTTTGCTGCTTTTGAAACTGTGCAATTAAAGACGAACACTCTGAACTGCTTTCTAGACCCTAAATCTGACCACAGAAAGTACACAGGTACTCAAACAAAAAGGTCAGGAAGTTTTGAACCTTTTTGCCAGAGGCAGGATAACCAGTATATCTGTTGCCCCAAAATATCTTTTTTTCCTATTTGGTTGCAGAGCAGGAGACAGGATGGAGAGAATTATGTGCTGATAAAAGTTAATGAATACTTTGTGTATGCCTCAGAGAACAAGCTCCCTTAATTTTTAAATCTCTTCTGTGTCACTTCAGCTCCCCAGACTGATCAGTATCTCTCAGACAAGGCTTTGTCATTGGATTGCAGCCAAAGCATATTTTGGCATAGGCAATAATAACAATCTGCCACTCTGCAGATAAATAAACATTTGCATCATTGTGTGTTTAAAAACTAATCCTGAAAGGCATTAACTTGCATTTGCAAATGTCCTCAGTGTCAGTCTGGGTATTCCCAAAGTCCTCAAGAGAGTTATCCAACGAGCTCCCTTTCCTGCATTGTGCAATTTCTGTCTGAGCACAGAGGGATACTCACTCATTTTTAGCTGTTTTTGTTGGCTTTTTTAAATGTAAAAATTCCCAAACTGAGCCCACGTCAGTGTCACTCAGCTATCTTTGCTGTCACTGCTTTTGTGCAAAGTTCACACCAAGATAACAATCATCTTAACTGGATGGCAAATCTACAGCCCACCTGATATTTTTGGATTGCCCTTTTACATGCTCAGTGCAGTCCAAAGCAGATGGAACAATACAGCGATGAGAGAAATACTCTTGTTGTGTATATATTTATTGCACCATTACAGTGTCCAAAGGGGCAGGCCAGGCTTTTCCATTAAAAGGGACCATTGACCTTAACACTGCAAAACATTTCAAAGCCCTAAGTAAACTCACATCCATTTGTGTCCTGAGTTCATGTATTGCCTTGAAATCATGGTGCCTTTTTTGATGTTTCATGTTTATAGGTAAATGTTTTACAGAGAGGATAACAAACCCAGAAAGAAGTGAAACAACAATCCCAGAGCACATTTTGTTTCCTGGAATAAATCCTTGTAAGCTGGTACACTCTGATCTTGTGCTGTGTTTTGTCCCTCAGTTTTAGCAGCACTGCAGTTTGGATTGCCATATCCTACTGTCTCTCTGGGACACCAGGTTCATAAACCAGAGAATGAATTATATTCATCCATTTGTTTAGTTTTATCGTCTGTGGCAGATAGGATAAGGAAAATAACTTTGTCTAATAAGGAATCTGTGGCTGATGCTGTGTGAGTTGGAAATATTAAAGTCATGGCTGGCCCTGTGTTTGCAACTGAGCCCAGTTTGGTGTAAAAAAATCATAGAAATGCACTGATTTGTGGCATTTCAGCAGCCTGTAACTGCAGCCACACTTTATGACTCTTTCAGCCTTCTCAGTGCTTCCCTCTCTGATGTTGTTGGTTCCCACTCACCCTCCAGCCACACATCTGCACCTCCTTTCTGTCTGTAGGAGAGGGCAGGAGCTGCTGTGGGACCCAAGTACACATGTCTCCAGCCACGTGTCTCTTGTCCCAGCTTTCCTGTGGAGCTGGATCCAGGTGCAAAAGCCTTTTTCACGAGTGGCTGCACTCCTCCCCTGTCTGAGAAAAGGTCCTGCAGTTGTTGCAGCGGGCAGATGGTGAGGTGCCACAACCTTCTGGAAGCATCTCCAGAGGAGCTGCTTGGCGGTGCCACACACAGACACACACACACTGGACAGCTTCACAGAGAGGTCGACGGCAAAGAGAAGGGAAGGGTCTTCCTTCAGGGTTCCACAGGGATTTATTACAGCCACACATGTGGCAGGGTCCAGGGACAAAGAACAATGGAGGGTCTGGGTTTAAGCATGGGAGACGGTGGGGGTGGAGGGAGCATCAAGGCCAGTAGTCTGAGGGCATGAGGGCGATGAGCAGGTGGGACTAGAAACCAAAGGGATACAGTGAGGGAAATAGAGAGGGAGTGGCAAAGGAACAAGGGCCGGTGGGGGAGCAGGGAAGGGAGAACATTCTAGGGCAGGGACATATAGGGGAGAAAGGGGCAGGGAAATGGGCCAAGCGGGGAAGCAGGACTGGGGTACATTAATGTAGTGGAACAGGGTATCTTGGGAGAAGCCTTTCAAGTTGCCCTAACCTGGGGAGTGTTTCTCTAGTTTAGACTTCATCCTACCAAGGGGCTCTATCTGACCCCTGGTTTGTGGGCTTAGCAGTCTCCACGTGCAGTGGCTTTGGAGCACACAGGAACAGTCACAGCTGGTCCCTAGAGTGACCCTGCTGCCGGGGGAAGGCTCCACGCCACAGCAGGAGGATATTTCTTGCAGAAACTGTGGCCGTGGAGAGTCCTGGCAGGAGCAGCTGTCCCTGAAGGGCTGCAGCCCGGGGAAGGGCTTGCACTGGAGCTCTCTTCCCTGCTGCATGCCACAGATTAATGGTGTGTGTTCAGTGCCTTGACAATAATCAGTGGTGACAGGTTACTGGAGGGACTGTGATGTTTCCAGTGGGAACTCCAATGGCATTTGGGAAGAGTGTAAGGGATAGTTTGAAGTTTAAATTTGGAGCATTTTCATTCTACTTAATTAATTACCTAATAACAGGTTTTCCATCACAGAGACCAACTGAAGCAGAGCAATAGCAGAAAATGCACAAAGGTCTCAAAGTGAGGTTGGGGTTTGGCCATCTTGTATTGAGAATTGTAAGTGCATTGGGAGCATTTGGACTGGCTTGTTCACACAGTTTGATTTGCTGAATGAGGCTTAAAGAGAAAACAAGGTGAGATGTTCCCATTTGACTCTAAATACTGGACCTGACATGAAGTTATTTGATTTTGATTCTAATCCATAGCTCCATGATTCTGTGACATTGTGCCATGACTTTGCTATAGAAGTCTGGTTCAGTTCTGGAAAGTCGAACCTGAAACTCCAATTCTCTAGCTGTAAAGGAATGAAAAATGTATATGTTAATACAAGGTATTTTGTAGCAGTTCTTGGAATATGGAAGTTTGTAAGCATGGTAGCCTGCCTGGAGACCAATATCCCTTTCAGTTCATATAATATAATTAATCCTGTGCATTTTGCTTTATCTCCAGGCATTACTCCAGCCATTTATCATGAGGAGAGGAACACTGTCCCTTCTGACCAAGCCCAAATCATCCAAGATTTTGTAGGCTGAGACCAACACCTTGGTTGCTACCTGGAAGGTAAATGGTAAGCAGCAAAGACTGTGGATTCCTAACTTTACCACATCTCCAGTGAACCACTTCATTTAATAACCAAGCTGCATCCTGCCTTTGCTCCAGTGCCCAAGCAGTCCCAGAGCAGGGTCCCCTGTGGAGCAGATTCCAGCAGCCTCACTAATTTAGTTAAACTGGAGGAGGAGCTGGTCAGTTAAAATAAAAAAAGAAAAAAAACCAACACCCACATCACATATTGCTGTGTATGACTTAGATGTTAAGGATGGGATTAGAATTTCCAAGAGCTAAGACTCTTCAATACATTTGCATATATTATGTAAATGTCCTTGAAAATATATTGACATATATTAAACATGTGAACTCTGTAATTTGTGGTACAATCTCTTACACTGAGGGAGTTTCTGTATGGAAGCTGGTGGAGTTTAGCTTGAAAATATGCATGGTAAATGTTTATATAATTAGTCAGGCATACAAACTGTAAGGCTAATTATTTTAATTGATTAATTTCAGTTGTGTAGACCAATTCTTAGAGAAATTACCTGACAAATCTTAACTGATTAGTTTACCTTTTTTTCAGGCATTATTAAAGCTACCATTCCCTAGGGAGATCTTCATTTCCAAGAGAAATATATATCATATATAGCTAATGTCCTGGACACTGGCACAGCACTTGCTGTTCAGGGACAAAGCACTGCCAGCCCTAGAGGATTTCTCAGCAGCCAGTGTTAAAGGTGTTCAGACAAACAGTGTGGAAAACAGCTGCCCCTGCAGAGAGTAATTCTCTGACATCCAAATGCTTGTCTGAAGCCTGGAAATGGCTGAGCAGGAAAGAGCAGGAGCTGCTGCTGCACTGGCATGTGTGCAGAGGATGTGGAAGCATGGAAGGCAAAAGCTGTATTTTCTGCGTAGGAGCAGTTTGAGCTGCATAACTTTACTTAAAATGTAAGGTTTCAGGGAGCCTCACCAGGGAAACAACACTTTTTACAGCAAAGTCATCAGGAAAATATTCCAACTATTTTGGTGGTAGTAGCATTTCGCCTAAAATCTTTGGGTCCTGGCTGTATATCTTCAAAAAATAAGGCTGTGATCCGCTCCATGGATATTTGTGTGTGTGACTATATACTAGCTAAAGAAGCAGGATATTAAAGTTTCTGGTTTGCTTTTGCTGTGATTGTATTAGTTCCAAGGTTTTTATTATGTCTTTAAACTCATTTTTCTAAAAACACAGAGCTCAAAAGCCAGTTCTACACAGGAAGGTTCTACACAGGAAGGTTCGTACTTTGTTCACAGTGGTTTTATTGTTAGTGAGATTAGCTCATGGATTAGAAGTTGTGAATTTGCTAATTTAATTCCCCCCACCACAACGTTCCTACCAAAATGCAGCAATTTTGTCCCAAATGCAAAGAACTTACAAGAAAGAAATTAACATTAGGAAATGTATTTATTTCAGGGGATGGTAGGTTTTTTTGTTTTTTAAATTTTTTGTGTTTTTTTCATTCTCAGAAGTAATAGAATAATGTACTGAAAACCAGGGAGGAAAAATCAATCTGAGACAAGAAGCAAGCATGAAATGCTGTAGCCCAAGTGGATAAAATGAGATATAAGCAACTGAAAACAGAGACTTAGCATGGGAAACGTTAAGCAACCTTATCTCTCTGTGTTGCTAGCAGCTCCATCTGTTACACACAGTAAAAATACTGAAACCAGAAAAGCAAACACAGCAACGATCAACTTTATTTATTGAAATAAAGATGCATAAAACAACACTCCTATATCAAAATGTCCTAGAGGAAGAAAACCAATCTCACCAAGCATGGTTTCCCAGTACTGGAAGAACTATGAAGGAAATTGCTGGAGGCAGAGAGCTGCTTTTTTGTAGGTAGTGATACACCCTGAGCTACAGAGGACAGAAGGATTTCTAACACAACAGAGGCTTTCTATAAATTTTTCCAGTTTGCATTTTCTATAGTTGTATTAGAGACACTGGCTATTCTGTTCTCTTTCTTTGAAATGAGTTGTTCTGAAAGTACACTGGTCACAGTGATTTACCATTTCCCTAGGAGATTATAAAGAGGGAATCTATTTTGATGGTTAATCATTAAATTGAGTCCTTTCCATTTCCAGGGACAGAGCGTCTCCTAAAAGAAACAGTGACTGAAGTGCAGTGCTCTGTATTCATGCAACCTTGGCTTGCAAATAAGATGAAAGTTATGCAAGCAATGGCACGTGTGAGTCAGGTACTCTCGGAATGAGCAACTGGAACCATTCTGTTTGCAAACAGTGAATTGGCCCAAATGGCACCTTTGAGGAAACAGGATGTTATCATCTGAGTTATCGAAAATATGTTTTCTGCTATGCTTGCTGCAGATAACGTTTTTTTGTTCTGTGGATTCCTAGATAACTTACTCATGATGTCAATAACCATACAGAAGTATAATTTTTGTGGGTTTTCTTCTGTAAAGGAGTAGACACTGTAGTTAAACAGACTGATTCAGCTCCATTCTCCAGCAGTGTTGAAATGAGGCTGCATAAACTGTAATAAGCATTGATACTTCCCTTTGTAGCATCTATTGCAGATTCCCTCAATCAAGGATTTAAATCTTTGCCCGAAGCAAAAATCAGCCCTACAGAGACAAATATATCACTGTGTTTGATTCAGACAACTGCCCATCTTCTGACCAAACACAAAAATCATCTTCCTTTTAAACAGTTCCTTTCTCACTCAGATGTTGTCAGTGTTGTCAGTGTTCATTCAAAATTCTGCATATAGCTATGCTAGATTTTATCTGCTTCGCTGAAGCATATTTTGTAATTTTTTTGTCAATATATAAGTCAAAGAAATGTATGTGACTTAAATGTTTGCAGGACTGATGCTTGTGTGTCGATGTATGTATCCTTGCCCAGAGGGGTTTTTAAATAGAGCCTTGGAAAAAGTCTCTGAGTTCCAGTATAACACACCAGAATATGCTGAATTACTTAGCTGCATCACCAAACATGGCAAGTGTTTGTGGATATGTGTGTGTTTGTGTAATTTCTATCAAATTAAAAACAGGAAATGAAAGGGGCGAGGCTCTGCTACACCATACAGCTGCCTAACTCTGATAACCCTGCTGACCACTTTACTGAACTTTCAGTGTAGAACCCAGGTGCAGCCTTGCACTCGAGTGTCAGCTCTCCACACCTGTGGGGTGTTGCTCTGAAGGCACTCCATGCTTCTTTCAGTCTTCTGGCACAGGCTCGTGGTCATCCCGCAAGAGGCTCAGATACTCGGCTGCGAATGAACCCCAGCCTTATTTCCCTGGAATGTGTTCACAGCCTGAAGAGGCTCTAAAGCTGCCTGGGTGCTCACAGACAAGGCAGTGCCATGGCACAGGGCCATGCTCTGTCCCACAGAGGCCTGTTCTGCTCCAGGATGAGCACAATCCTTTGTGTGTGGTTGCCCACAGATTGCCCTGGCAATGATTCGGGGCCAGCACAGAGCAGCTGTTGTGGGCCTGAACATCTTATGCTGAGGGCAGGGGCTTGGAGGGGGGAATTAGGTGCATGGATATCAAATCCATATTGTCACTTACTCTGCTTGCTAGGACAAGTATAATGGTCTCTAGGAGGTTTTATCTAGAGACATGATCTGAAAGATATGAGGCCAGCTTTTCTTACATGCAGCTTCTGCATCATTAAACTAGAAAACCCACTTAAACAAGAAAAGTTGGGATTTTGCTTCCATAGTATTTTTCCTTTTCACTAGGATTAATAAATACAAATTAAGTTTTACTTTCTATTACATCATCAACACTTGGGCTGCGTTTGCTCCTGTTGAAATTCCTGTTCTGTATTTTGGAAGGAACACAGCTAATGAACGAACTTTGTTGCCAGGGTTTCACTAATCATTTTCAGCTCTAGGAAGCTACCAAGAAATGTGAATGTGCCGTGTTGCTCAGAAAGTCTTTATGCTCATAGACTGCTTGTGTCAAGTAGTACTGTGGTTGGTCTCCAGCAGCAAAGATCTGTCTGAGCTTTCATGGGTTGTGGAGGTTGCTAAAACTATCACATTTTCTCTCCATTTCAAATATGAAGCCATATTTTTCTCATGTCTGCCCATTGTGCCTGAGCTCTACAGATAACTCTGCTTCCCTGGCTTTAAGAGTTTGTGTTTTTGTTTGGTGGAATCTTGTTTTCTTTTCCCAGCTATCCATGATGTCTGGTCCCCATAAAAATGTGAATCTTTTTTTTCTGAGATTGGTGATCCTGTAATTCTTCCAGGTATTCATTTGATAGAATTATTTACATAATGTCCTGCACTCACCTATGTGAGGAAAGCCTGCCCCAGCTTTCTAGGAATTGGTTTAAACTTGCCTTGTGCATCCATATCAAAGAAGATATTCCTTCAGATGCTGATGAATGCGTGGTGATAATTTAATATAAGTAGCTTTGCTGTGACAGAAGTGAGGCAGAAAAGTGATGCTTGTGACTTTGACCCCTTGTTGAACCTGTGGTGCCCAAGGGGAGACATCTCCAGTGCCGAGGAGTGCAGAGGATCCTGTTTGTCTGAGGTGAGGTTAATCTCAACCCATGTAAAATTTTAATGAATCTTTCCTGGTTTACTGCAAAATTTCAGGGTATATGAACCCCACTTAGCATTTGCACAGACAGGCTCCTTCTCCTCAGTTATCACATACACCACATACACATACATTTACAGAACCTTTGGCATTTACCTTCCATTTCCAGGAAACCTTCAATCTTCAACCTTCTTCATGCTATCAGATTTATGGACTTCTACCTTTATAATTCTCAGAGAGGTGAAGGGTCTTGAGCTGCTCAGCTCCTGAACTTTTCAGGCTTAGTGCACAGAAAAGGCTTGTAAATTAGTTTCTTTCTTTTCTGCTGAGTTTAACCTTGTTTTCCTGAGGACACCATTAACAGATTTTGCCTTTTCTGTTGTGGAGTGGATACCAATGCATCCACATGGATAACATCCACCTGGGTAGTCACAAGCCCATCTATAGATGCCTGGTGCTGTTGGTACGAATGGTTACTGATGAGTAAAATGCAGGGCCTTTAGAGCCTCCATTAGAACTAATTAGTTTCACCACTACTTTGTGGATTGCGTTTGCTTTTATTTACAATATGGGGTACATTGACTCATCTGCCTTTCTTCCTCAAAACAAAAAATTACCTTTGCCCCTTCCTTGTGTTATCTGAAGGTAGGGACCACCCTCAGGGCAGATGCTAACTGACGTTCTGCCCTTAATGTTGATGTGATACTTGTAGATAATTCACAAATATAAGTTCATATAAAATGACCTCTTACACTAGAGATGGAAGAACCTGGGGCATGACTCATGATCTTCAGAGCTGGTTTTATGTTTTACTTTGTTTGTTGAGTCCCTTTGTGTGTCCCTGAATTCTGACTGCTGCTTCTGGCATTACTGATCCAGCACCTTTTGGTCAAGTTGTGTTTCCCTTTGTCACGTAAAACCTTTGAAGTCTTTCATCACTAACACAGTACAGCTGCACTGAAGCATGGTCTCCAAGTAATTTCAAAATACTTATTCATATTGGTTTTTAGCTGTGGTATTAATCTTCTGTTAAACTTCCTCATTCTATTACGAAATTTGGAGATATCCACAATGCCGCCCAGCTTTGGGCATACAGTGTTCTCCTAAGAACTTTTACAGGTCTTGTGGATGTATGTTCCTGGTTTCAGAAATTGCAACAAGACACTTCATAGGGCGTTAACATTTACTGCCACAGATAGTGAGAAAATTGCTTTCTGTTTATCTTTATCTATAATCTTATTTGTGAGAAAATAGTGGCTCAACCTTTTTAACCTTCTGAACTTTCGTATGCTTTCAGACAGCTGCTATGTTTCACTGTCTTTCTTATAATCAACCTGTTCATGAAGTGTTATCTTCTGTTTCCAAACAGAATTTCATTCCTCAAATTACCATGACTGAATTCAAAATAGATGATATTTAATCTCTGCCTACATGAGTAACAAACAGTATTCATCTATCACTGGTCACAGTGAGTGCTGAATAGACAACATGAAGGTTTCTTTTAAAAAATGGATCCAGTTTGAGGAATGTGAAATATATTTATTTTCCTTTTGCTCTGAAGTTCTACTTTGGATCAGGGTAAGTAAATCATCTCTAGATTGAACAATGGAAATATTAGTAAAATGAAAAATAAATTCAAAAAACAGAAAAGAAAAAGCACTCCTGCTCTTATACAGAATTTATAGTAGGCTAGACTTAGGCTAATCTTTTTTTAGTGTCCAGCATTTTTTATTCTGTTTTGCCACTCTGTCTGTTTATTAAATTATACCTAAAAGGTTAAGTAATGCTGCACCACAATATTGTGGCTTGTGTACATCCTAGTATATCACAGACCAGATGCTCTACAGATGTAAATCAAGAAAGATTCAGTGGCATCTGCAGAGCAGTATTGGTTTATTAATCAATATATCAACTGGAGATCTGTCACTTTATATGTAGAGGTACATTCATACGTAAAAGAACTATAGAAAACCCTACATCTATATATCTATGGTCATTGAGTTGTCAAGCTCCTGACACTTGAAAAGGAGAGCTGATAGACGAGATATGAGGGTCCAGGTGATTTCGTAGAACAGCACTTTTTATTTTACAGCACAGAGCAACAAATTCAGCAAAGACTCTGCTCCAGAAATTCAATCCTGACAAGAAATGTGTGAATAGATTATATTGTGTGTGTGAGTGTATGTGAATGTGTCTTTAGAGTGAGGATGTGCGTATGCATACATGTGTGCTATGCAATGCTTACATCATATCAATTACAGTATCAGCTTCTCCTACAGCTGAACTAGGAATATGAACAGGAGCAGAAAATGTGTGGAAACAGCTGTCTCCAAAGAATTCCTCGCCTCTCCTGACTGCAGGTTGCCACTGTTTCCTAGAGACTACACAAACTACAAAGTTGTGCATTATTTAAGAGAAAGGCACATAAATCCCTCATGAGGATTCGATCTGAATGTGTTCTTTAAAGAGAGGTTGATGATGCTGATATTGACTGTACTATAAAGCTGTGCACTTTTCCATGCCAGCAGAGCACATGCACTGAGCAGTCATTCAGTGCCTCAAAAACATCTGTGGCAAGATACCTGATTCAATTTAATCCCTTACCTTGCCAGGATTTTTGCAAGGCTTTTCATGTTGGATAAAATGCTCTTCAGCTTCCTTCCTGAGGCCCTTGGTAGTTCTACCAAATATTCCACTGCCCTTGTCTACTGGAGGATATCAGCTACAACATAGAATACATGACAGAATGTACTGTAGTATTGCTGATCATCCACACTAAGCAAACAGACTTGGTCTGTTAGGATTCTTTAGCATTTGCTGTATGCAAGGATGTTCATGGTACCTCCCAGGTGGCAAATGGAGGTGGAGGAGGTAAAATTGGGGTACCAAGTTTAAGGATACCCAGCACAGCACATTCACCACAGCCTGCTACAGATGCCCTCTTTTGTGTGGTGCTGTTTGATGTGCTGCTGAGAAAATTGCATAACCATTTTGAGGCTGCCAGAACCCAAACTTTACCTTGGGGGCCGAGAAGTCTCTTACCTTACAGGGTCTGTTTGAGGTGACTGTCACTGTCCTGTGACACCCTGTGTGGGTGCAGTGACAGAGGTGTGTTCTCCCTGGCTGTTACCAAGACAGTGGTTCTGCTGACTAATCAGTGAGTTTCTGAAATGGTTGTTTTTCTACATTTTCTGCTTGGAGATTAAGCTGAGCAGAATGACAGCCCTTGATCTGCTCTCTGTTCAACATGAGGGAGGCGAATTGACACAAGTGTGGGTGGAAGAATCAAGAACTGAAGTCTAAATCAAGAGGAAAGGCAAGTTTTGAGATGGGTTGATAAATGATACAGCAGGTTATGAGCAGCTAGGAAAGGAGGATGAAGGAGCACAAGAAAGGCCATCTCAGAACGATTGGTGAGTGCTCACTTTTTTTGGGGTGGGGTTTTGGCTTGTTATGACCTCCCCTCTCTGCTGCCTTGCTAGGACATCTCAGAACAGATGTCCAGTTCACTATGTCCACTACTATATTTGATGTACTAAAGGCACTGAGCACCAATGCATGCCATATCCTGTTTGTGTGCTGGACTAAATACACCCATGCTTCCTAGAAAATGATTCACCCACAGGGAGAGAAGAAGAAAAGTTCATCAACACTGTAAGGATTCTAATAGGCTAAAAAACTAAATTAATATCAATAGAGTGAAAGTGGCTCATGTTTGGACAAACTGAAATACTCCTACAATAGTTTGAAACATTAAGAAAGACAGAGGGAAACACTTGAAACTGTCTTTACGGAGTAAGGGAGTTAATAGAGAAGTAACTCACTAGTGGCACGGAGATAAGCCACTTGCCTATCAGTTCATGATGTATTCATCAAGCCATTTCAACTTAGATATGCTCAGTAAACCTTTACCTTTTTACAGCTTTACCACCTATGCAGTTTGTTTTGGCTGTTTTCTCAGCACCTCCTGATTTCTGAGGAGTTACAGAGAAGAATCTACTCCAGTGTGTGACCTGGTTGTTTATATTGTAGCTAGAGGTCACGTCTATGCCTGAACAGAATCCTTATTAAGCTAAATGTTCTTTTTTTCCACAGGCATAAAAGTTTTGGCATGATAAGATAACTTGAGTTGAAAGTTCATACTGAGGAGAATGACATAATAGGCAGCATACAAGCAGGAAAAATAAGTTGCATCTATTGTTTTCCCATGACTAGAATCCCATTTTGTTTATGGACACTGGAAGTAACCAGCTCCACTCAGTGGTAATAGTAGTGATGGCTCTTCTAACATTTAGCCATAGCTACTAGAGTGTAAATCCAAGTTATACACACCAGGGTGAAAATTGTTGTAATGTGTATAGATTTCCACAGCAGATACAGGCTTACCCTACAGTAAAACAAAGCAAATAATTAATAACCTAGAGCCATCTCCTTCTGGTGGAGTATATTAAAAGGATGGGGAGAACTGCAACTACCATTAGTGGAAATAGTATTTACCCACATTCTGATGGAAGGATAAGGAAATCGATTTTGGCCAGTGCTGCTTAAAAATCATGGTCTGCCACATGAAAGCTGGGGACTATGATCAGGATGTGGAGCTGACACTCCAGGGGTATGTGTGCCACCCCGATTTTGGTGCTCTCCTTTAGCCAACCTGCTTTGAATTTTTAGCTAGAAGGTGAGAAAAGACAGGAACTACTCTAATGTAATATTAATCACTTGTATAGGAATAACATGTGCAGCTACAGAGATTTTTACTCAAGACTCTCAACCATCACTATTTAAGGAATTCCCTTAAATCCTGTGAGCTGCATTAGGCAACTGGATAACTATCTGCAGTAAGATAAGCCTGGCACTCCTGATGTTTGAGGTATTTCTTAGGCAGGCAAAGACTGGAGACAGAGTGTTTACCTGTTTATCTCTGATTTTATTTAGTAATCTTAAAAGATGGTGAAACTCAATGATAACAGTCACACTGTGGTAACCATATTGTTACTAAAAGGCAAAATATTTTGTGTTTATCTGATTGAGATGGAGCAGCTCCAGCCCAAGCTTGTCTGTGACTGGAGTAGGATATATATTTGCTTTCTGCCATAAGCCTTGTAGTGACCTGCTAGCAAGAGTCAAAATCTTGTTTTCCTGCATGTGGGAGGTTAAGCCTTCTTCCCTGAGCACTGCACAGGGTGCATGTGGCTCAGTAATGCTCATGCATTTTACATTGGTTTCAGCAGAGGTTTTTTTCTCCACCATGCTCAAAACAGAGCTGAATGCCACCTCTGTGTTGGAGAGAACCAAGGGCACTGCTCAGTCTGGAAGGAAGGGATCTGCCTGGTCTAAGGGCATTGCAGAAGAAAACCTGAGGCAAAATGGTCCCACGGGGACATGTAGGGAAACCCAAATGCTGATCAAGGGAGGCTCTTACCAGTCCCTCAACTAGTCTGTGGAGGACTGAGGTCTTGGGCTCATTTCCATGAGCTTAAGATGTGACTACATATCTCCCAGGTGTGATACTTAGTTTGCTGAACTATGTGTTAACTACTTAATGACCTAGAGCCATCTCCTTCTGGTGGAGTATATTAAAAGAATAGGAAGAACTGCAACTACCATTAGTGGAAATAGTACCTACCCACATTCTGATATTTACTCCTTGTTCTTTAGATGATTTAACTACCAGCTTCTATTTAAAACCATATAAATATTATTCTAAGATGATCCTTTTGGGTCCCTTCCAACTCAGAATATTCTGTGATCCCATGATTCTGTGACATTATCTGATATGGTTTGTTTTCGAAGCCTTTTACTGATATGAAGTAAAAGTGTAAGTCAGATGAAACTCCTCTATGCAGCATAGTCATAAAAACAGTGAAAGAGCAGAATCATAATTTCCTCTGTCAAACTTCCACGACTGGATTTATCCAATGTAAGTGTGGGTCACAGTCTTGGATTCAGAGTGTAGCTTGCAGAGGACTGTTAGCACATGCACACAAAAATGTGTGTGCAATCTATATGCTCACACAGACGTGTATATACACATATAAATCTTTCCTTGTGTGTGTGTGTGTGTGTGTGTGTGTGTGTGTGACTGTGGGTCTGTGTGTACATATATGTCTATAGACACAAAAGGAAAGAGATTGAGTACATATGAGAAAATAATTCAGTTCTCCTAAGATCCAAAATGCCCTCTGGATGTGGTTGCTTCTCTTTGCTAAGTACTGAGAAAACCTAGGGAGGCTGAAAATGGCTATTTTTAGTAACACATTTCCTAGCTTGTGCTACTAATTCTGTAGTAATTTATTACACTGAAAGGTGTTTGGAATTTAATTAACTTGGCTTTTAATTCTGATTGTTTGCTTTGTGCTTTCTTCCACTGTGGGCCGGGAAAATGAACTGTGGACTTTCACCTTTATTACCAAAGAGTGCCCAATCGCTTTCACTTTTGCCTTCTCAGACAGTACACAGTGCTTCTGTGCAAGAATACAGACATTTCTCCTGAGCTCAAAACTCTTTTTGTTAGCAGAAAGAACTGAATAAATAAAAATTCAGGGAACCTTTTCTGCTTTGAAAGACAATATATTTCATACTGTCTCTGTTGCTTATGTTTCAAACCATTCCAGTTCAATTTTGCCTTTAAAACTTGTTGTTTAACATATTGCTGGTCTTAGTTTGGGGAATCTGCTAGTCTGAGGTCCATGCAGAACGCTTCATAATTTCTGCACTAAAATGGTTCTCAGTGCTGCAAGGCTGAGCCAAACGAGTGAATTCACACCACCCAAACCTCCTTTCAACTCCAGCCAGTCCAGACAAGTTTTTGCATACTTTGGCAAGCCCCAAATGCAGAAGATGGTTTGTCTTTCCACAACAGGCCCAGTGACACTGAGTACACAACAGGGCACCTTCTCAATCTTCTTTCTACTTCATGAACTGTTGACATTTTAACCTCTTAATTTAAAGCCTGCATCTGAGATGACTGCTTCTTCAAGAAGGAGGAACATTTGACCAGTTCTGCCAAAGGCTGTTGTTATTTAATACAGAAAAATTGTATTGATAAAACATTGCTTAAATCAGTGGGAGTGTCTATCTGTTGGTAAAGCTGTTGTAGCAGTACATTTCCTTGACAGAACAGGAAAAACATAATTGCATTTAGTGACTATTTAACATATGAAAACAAGGGTGTTTAGTTGCCCCCTTTCATAATCTCAGGGTGGAATCTCTCAGGGCTACCAACAGCCACAAGAGCTCAGTAAAAGAGGCTGAAGAAAGAATTTAGCACTCTTGGTCCTTATTCATAGCACTCAGCTTGTTATTCAGAACCCGGTATGTTTGTGAAAATACCTATTGATGAGTGTTTCAGTTTTGTGGAGGTCTAGCCAGGTAAATTGTGTTGAATTTTATAACTGTTAATGTTTAACTGAGAAGGTCAAATTTCTTCCAAATCTGAATATTGGAATTGCTCCTTGATCTCACATCAACTTTCTATGCATGAGTGGCACAATTCTGCTCACATTATCCATAGTAATATTTCTATGTAGCCACTGGACAAGACTGACCCTTCCTCAAGCCAAAATTTTAGTTCTGTGTACACATCTGCATCTTATTTGCTCCCCATCCCACTTTCCAATTTTCAGATGATCCTTCTGCGAGAAAATGGAAAGAAGGAAATCTTGATTTCAAGATTGCCCTGGATTTAGTTCACATCAATATAGGCTCTTTGGCTCAGAGAGATGAAATAGCATGCACTGCTATCAATATATAAACATATCTTCCACATGCCCTTTCCTTGTAGCAGTAGCTTCCATTTGGCCTCTATTAGAACATATCCCCTGTCTTTGGCTAGGCTGTATTTTTGTTTCTCCATCAGAGATACTGAAGTGTACATTAGTGCCTGAACGGAAATCCCTCTCAGCATAGCTTAAAACAGGCTCTGTTCACTAAGTAAACAGATTGTACTAGTTATCACACAGCCTAAAATGATAACAGACTTTTGAAAACTTATCTAAAGCAAAAATGGCTGCTTGAGATCAAAGTCCAGATCGCAAACTTCACTCATTTTGCTTTTATATACCAGGAATAATGACTCATATTCTCTATCTCTGTTTCTTTTCATGCACCACAGTAGGATGTCTCATTTGCAGCCAAAAGAGAATAAAGACCAATGAATGGCAAATTAAATTCCTGAAATTCAGTTTCTCTGTCCTTTTCTCAAATTTGCAAAACATTTTTGCTAACATAACACTTTAAAATCCACAATATATATTTTGCTCCATTTGTGGGTGGGCTTCTTTATTAAGTCACAAAACACTAACTGCAGTATCCTATAATAATGGTCTTAAGAGTGGCAGTAAATTGGCAGGAAATTGCTGTAATTTCCCTTCTTGAAAAAAACAGGCAAAACCATCCACAAATTCAAAACATGTTTGTGTGAAAATACCCAACTCTTTTTTTTTCCATTCAAGATCTCTATTTCACTTTCTAACATTATACCACTTATTTGCATTACACATCATGTTTTTCAGAAGCTACATATAATGTTATAGTTTAAAAATATGAACCAAAAGTTTTGTACAAATGTATGAAATTCTCTCTAGAATTACATTTCATGATACAATGTAAGCAATCACCCTATTTTCAGCTTTCAAAACAACATTCCAGCCTGCCACAACATTAGCCTGCAGAAAATATATAGGACATCAGCAGAGCTGTCAGGCTGTTGGGACCATGTTTCCTCAGTTTTCAATGTTCACATTGCTTTAACCTTCGTGCTTTTGCAAAAGTGCATGAGGGATTTGAAACCCCTCACACCCTCCACAACCACAATTGTCAATACAGGGAAGTCTTTGCCTCTCTGGTTACCAGCCCAACAGAAGAGGAAAGGTGGAACGAGAAGTGGGTGAGTGAGCCCTCTGCTCAGATTTGAACTACAGGGAAGAGGAAAATCCCTTGCCTTGGGAAGAGTTAATCCTGCCTAGCCCAGTCTAGCATGACTAGCTGCGTCATGGTGACTTCCCCTGCAGCACTGAAAGGTTTGACGCCACTGTTTGCCTAGGGCTGTGTCCCAAAGCACAGTCACACCCTGTCAGGAGCCATAAGTGTTGAAAACTTTCCTTCAGTGCCAGCTCTCTGCACAGTCTCCAGGGTCCAACAGGGAGAGAATCCCCTGGTGTGGCAGAGCTGGAGCAACAGCAAACACTGAGATGAAGCTTTATCACTTGATCGTTCATTTTCAGACTCTTAATTCAGAAGCAATTTTTTGGGTGTAGGCTTACAAAGAAGCAGGAACTTCCGCAGAGCGTCAGTGTTCTTTCAAGTGCACTTCCCTCCCTAACAGGCTTATGAGTTTCCTGTCAGCTTGAGGCTTACTTAGCTCTAAAACTTGTTTTGCTGTAACAAAGAGGAAAACATGAATTTGTCATAAACGAAGCACTTTGAGGCCTATCCACATTTTTAAGTAAGGCTTCTATGCTGTCATGGCTCTGCTATTGCAATTTATCTTTATGTGCACGTTTCAGTGTTTGCAGAGATGAATTCTCTGTCTACAAGTGGCCTGTTTTTCAAAGGCATGCTGTGGAGACAAAGGTTGAAGCCCAAATCACTTCACAGCAGTCGGCAAGTCTGCCTCTCTCTTCAGAAGCTGTAAATGTGTCTAAGCAAAAAGCAACAGTTCTCCCATCTGTAAATAATGGGCTTGGGTGAAATAGCTCAAATACCTGAAAAAATCCTTGTTTAAAACAGAGAAGGAAATTCTGGTTCTGGGCACTAGCCTGGAATACTTTGGGGCTGGATTAGTATGCAGGAGGTAAAGATATGAAAAGGCAAAGGGTGGCTTAAAAATGTCATTGCACAAATATGCATGCATATTCTCTCAGGCCCTGCCTGGCGGTTCAGTAATGCAGCAGGCAACGATAATGATACAATTTCATAGCTCCTCTAATCCCAGAGGATGCACAAAATGCTTGACAAACTGATGTTCTATATAAGCAATAGTCTGGGCCTTTCCTTCTCATCTGTAGAGGAGAGGAAAAGATTACAGTACAAATATAGAAAAATCTGGTAAGATCAGAACCAAGGGGAAGCAAAATGTATTCCATTCAATGAGCACACTAAAATTTGTATAATGAATACATTCAGGCAACACTTAATTAGTAGGCAAGCTAAAATTGTTCCATTTTGGTTTTGGGAAAGCATGGTGGTAGTAGAAAACTGAAATCACCTAAAAGACACATAGGCCATTCGTATGCATAAATCTCTGATTCAGAAGAGGTCTCTGGTCTCATCAATTAGCAGGGAGAGAAAGATCTAGCCCTGGTAAACTTTATGAACCTTGATGCCATTTCCTCCACTGTTGTCTTTGCTTTTTGCAGGTTGCTTATGATCTTCTAAGTAGATTTTTCTTGAATTAAATGACACCATATTAAAATCATGTAAAAATTCTCCCAAGGAAGCAGTCACCACATGTGAGTGACAGATGTTATTCAGGTGGGAAGTTAAGGTCCAGCAAACTAAGTGTTGTTCCTCATTGAAGCCTCTAAAGACAGGCTGCCTTTGAGGGTTTCTCATCTGGACGTTTGGATAAATTCTAAGAGCAGTCTGTCTTTTTTTATAGATAGGAAACCCTGTCAGACCAGGTGCATCATTTGCCTGTCTAACATCAGGCTCACAAAATGCCCTCCGGCAACACAAATGACCAAATTCAGTGAACTTCTTGATTTGTATGAGAAAAATCTTACTTCTTAGTGCAATGTAAAGTTACATGCTAGCAGGCCAAAAGTAGTGTTCATAAGCTTAATAAATTGATATACCCCAGCTACTGATAGTCAATAAATGGTTATTTATCAGGACATCAAACCTTTCAGAGAATTTCTTTCAACCCTTTACAATCTCTGGAGCAAAGCAGTCCAAAAGGCCAGGAAAGAACATCTTGTGCTTTGAAAATCTTGACACAGACAACACGTCTGCTGTGCAATGTTATCATCTGTTGTTTCTCTGTGGCATATTTAGGCAAGTATCTTCAAAAGGTGTTTGTAATCTCAGTGACAATTTCTTGTGAGAAAACAAAAAGAACCATTAAAGTGTTTTTATAGTCACCTTAGCCACAGCCTATTCCAGGAATGTGAAGCAGCAGCTAAAAAGCATCAGGTATTTCACACAGGAAGGGTGCAGGGGTGGGATGCTGGCACAGATCCCCACACCCAAGGAATGGTGTCTGTGCAGAGGAACCTGCAAGACAGTGAGGCTGAGAGTGCCCAGTTGAGCAGTGAGCAATGTTGGTGCCTGTGCTGGGTGGTGATTCCTCATCTAGCCCTCTCCCAAAAGGAGAGCTGCTATCCCAGGTAGAACACAACAGCACAGCTCATCAGTTGCTTAGGCTCACACCTCTAAGAAATCAGGATAAATATTCATCATGGGACCACCTGTGGCAGCTGCAACGTCATAATTCAAGATCTATCAGACGTTGAAGGGACAGATGCTGTGGGCATCTTCAGCATTGACAGACTGTTCATCAATGTTATGAATTTATTCATCTCCTACAGGTTCCACTATCAACTGTGTTCCTGGTAAAACTGTGTTCCTGTGTTCCTGGGTCAGGCAAGGAAGTACATTCCCTAAAGGAATTGCAGTCTCCTACACCTCAAAAACTTCAGTCACAGAGGAAATATCTTATTTTGATGTGTTTCAAGAAGGTGGCAGGGAGAGAAGTAGAAACTTTATAGCAAGACCAGCTTGACTCAGAAGAGGGACGGTGTGCTACAGATCCAAGACTCTTTGGGGTGAAAAAGCCTTACAGAAAAGTAAGAAAATGTTCTCAGTCTACATGTAGAAATTGTTAAAGGTATATAGAGACATTCTGATAATCTCTGCATTATTTGAAGAATGATTCTTTTTATAATGCCTTTATTCCCACAACAATGCGATTGTTCCAATAGCTGTCAGAGCTACTGAGTGGTGAGTTAACCCTGCTGCTGCCCTGAGAGAAGTGGAAGCTGCAAGCAAAGAGGGTGGATAGACCTTTTCAAGCTGCAGAAACCATCAGCTCAGTGGAGAGGAAGTGACTGAAAAAAGAGGGTAAGAGAGACCTGATAATTATTCCCTGAGGAAAACTGCTGGTCAGAACAATTAGCCATGAATCTAGGAAAAGTCATAACTGAACAGAGGGTTTATTTTAATTTGGTAGCCGGGAGCACTTTGGATGGGAACTAAAGGAATACTTTTCCTTTCTATGCAGATCCCTAAAAAGAGGTGGCCAGGGCTGCCTCCCAGCTCCAGATCTTCAACTCTTCATTATGGCACCTTATGGGACAACTGGAACATTAAGTATGCTGCAGTCACTATGCCAGTCACAGCTATGGTCTGCAAATGTGACTGCATGTAACATCTGGTTTCTAACATAGGCCGTGAAGGGATGTCCCTTCTCACCGTGATCATGGAGAAGCTGACAGGCTCACCAGAGACTTGAAAAAACCTCAGCCTTTCAGTCAGCAAGGAGCTCAGTGCTCTCATGTACTCAATTTGTCACAAGGGGAATGCATGCAATATTGCACAGAGTAGTTATAAAGCATTAGCTGTCATCTCATTTACAAAAAAAAATCACTCTTTTCTGTGCTGCAGTTCACCAGTGATTAGCTACACCCAATAAATCCTTGATCCTGTCTCAATGGAAAGTAATTTTTTTTATTTTGCTGGGCTATAGATATAGCCTGTGGGAGGCCAGGCCAGTTAACAGCGTAATGTACTTTAAAAAGGAATATGATTACTAGTAAATATTTTTCTCCATTAAAATCAGCAGAGAAGTTGACTTAATTCTTTGTCCTTTAATCAAAGCAGTAAAGCATTTCTGCACTTTGTAAATCTGGACGTATAGAGTTACAAAATAGGGAAAAGTCACAATTGTGCCTTTTTTTTTTTTGAACTCTTTTATCTCAGTGAAAGATATTTGAGCAAACCCATCACAACACACAAAGCTGTACAACTGACTGATGTTCCTGTTAGGAATTCTTGCCACAGATTTTGCAGCAGAGGGTAAGGGCAGAGCACAATCGTGTTGAAAAGCATTGGTGCTGGTGGTTAAAAAAATCACTGCTCTTTTTAAAAACTCCAACTTGAGTCTTTAGGCTGTACTGTGAGACACATACACGCTGTGTCACATTAAAATGCTTAATTAGAAATACTACTTATGCCTTGCATAGTAACAAGAAACCACCATAAAATAATGTATACTCTGATAGTCTCAGACTATCACAGCAGTCATGCATAAGTTCAAATCCTTTTCAGTGGGACATTGATTAATTCATTCTTTGATAAATCTAGGCCCAGGCATTCAGCTGCTTCTTCCCTTTCTCAGCATGGGTTTAGTTATGTGAAGCCAGAAATTGCCTTTATATATTTGGATTTTGAGAGCACATTCAGCTGGAATCCTGCCTCACACCTAGGGCTAGACCTCTGCAATAATGCAACTCTGCTAGTTCCAGCTCTGAACAAAGACAAGCGGGGCTACGGAGTTATGTTACTCACTACAAGCTGAGGAATCAGCTTTCCATGTGGCATTATCCTCCCACCCCTTTTCCCACAGGAATAACACAATGTAAGTTAAGCTTTTGCCTTTGCCATTATCTTGCTTTAGTGGCTCAGTTCCAACACGCAGCCATGTACCACCTCGTTATTTATATCCTGCTAGCATCTTATTTAGTACCTCAGCTTGGATCACAAATGTATTGGGATAACTGGATAAGAGACTCATTATAATTGCAGCTTCTCTGCAGGGGTCAGCACCTCCTCCCCATGAATATGATAAGGTGCTCCAAGTGCCACCTCACCTGCAAACGGTGTTTTTCCCTGAAGACTCACTTCCCACAGGCTACAAGCGCTATTGAATTTCTGAAGAAATATTTTAATAACTTAATTTAAGATTTAATGGCTTTCTTTCCTGAGCTTTGTCATATAATAAATCCATGTGATGGGAACTCATTAGACTCGGGGATCTGAGATGCATCTGGACATGCAATGGCTGTAAACAGCCCTAAAACCTGTGTTAGGGCCTATTTAGGGTGGACTAATTGAGAGCTGTGAATAGAAAGAATAAATTACTTTATCCTTGGGGATAATCAGAAACTACCTTTTTTGAAAGTCAGATGTGTCTTTCAATCATATCTGTAGTTTGTTATAATAATAGTAAAACCAATTAAGTTTTGTCCACTGACATTTAAGGTGGAACCCTTGACTTCCTGGGCTGAGAAGATCTGGCCCAACACCTCCAAACATCATCTTGCATGCCTATGTGCATGCCCATGAGCTGTGGGCACTCCTGCCTCCTGAAAACATACCTCAAGCAGATACTACAGAGACACTTTGAGCCTGACATTGAACAGTCCACCATGGGATTTGTCTCTTTCGCTTGCTTACTGCTGTGCTGCTGTGTTTATCACATCGAAGAGATGAGACCTGTTGCTGAATTGCTGAAAAAACTGATGCCTTGGTGTCCCACTTCTCCAGAGAACACTGTAGCTGCAAGACTTCCACGAGGTTTCTTGTTTCCTGCTGGTGGTGCTCTTCTGCTTTGATATAATCCAGAGAATGCAAATGGGTCTGGCCCTAAGCACTGCTTAGAGCATTCGCTCAAGTTCCAGATCATGCTCTGGATTAGGCAGAGCAGAGGTTTGAAACCACTTTCCAGGAAAACACAGCTGAGTGAGCTGCTCATTTATCTGTACATATGGGTATCTCATTTCTTCGGTTTGCAGTGAGAGCTGCAGGATCCAGCTCCAGGGGACAGGTTGCAGCAGAGAACACCATGGCTAAGTGCATACCAGTCTGCTCCACTACTGAATATTTCCCTCTTCTGCACATCCCTTTTAAGGGTGCATTGCTTTCTTGACAAGCTGAGGAACAAAAGCATAGAAAACACAAAGACAAAACAATGGCATGAAAGGAGTAACACCTTTGGGCATCAGGGATATGTTCCTCACTGTGTGTGCAGTGCTGAGGTTCCCAGCAGAGTACCTTTTCCCCACTGGACATGAGTAACAGCTCTAATGAAAGCTTTGTAAAGAGGAGTGCTGCCAGCTGCCTTCTGTGGGAGGTGGATGAGTTGTGTACAGAGACCTGTTTTCCACAGACACAATTTAGATAAGTACTGCACACATTTCTCTGTGTGCTGTCAGGGTGCCTCGATCCTTTTCTCTCTCGAGGGTTGTCTTCCTCTCTACAATTTCTGTGGCGAGCCAGGTACACTTGTGTACCTGTTTTGCTCAATTAAACCTTTTCCATGGATGTGAGTCATCTATTTCATGGTCCAGAACATACTCATTTCATTTCCTCTGCCCTCCGGTGACTGAGTTAATTAATACTTTGTAAACACCTTGAGACCTCAAGGCACTAACTACTGTACAAAGAACAGGGCCTGTCCCAGAATGATTCTTCTGAATAGGACAGGAGC
Source organism: Vireo altiloquus (assembly GCA_013396875.1). Taxonomy (NCBI): domain Eukaryota; kingdom Metazoa; phylum Chordata; class Aves; order Passeriformes; family Vireonidae; genus Vireo; species Vireo altiloquus. The sequence continues at coordinate 139,738 of VZRF01011328.1, forward strand.
AAAGTAGCTCAGGAGAAAGGAAAAATTAGAGAGCATAAATTTTAATATGGTCCTCAATTGTTAATATTCCCAGTTAATTTCTGCTGACTAACTTAATACAAGCAACAAATTCTGGTTTTGACATAGGGACTGACCACAGTTCTCAGTGACCCAGAGTGAGACAAATGAGCCTCATTGATCATTTGTCATAGGTTTCTAGCAAGCTCCAAACCCTTCCCACAAGCTTTGCCAGATCTTCCTGACCAAAGGGTGGTTCGAGTTCTTCATTTCCTCTGGACTTTGGATCCAGTGTTTGGGAGAGACCTACATGGTGGCTGGCCCTGGCACACAGCCAGCAGCATTTTGTGGCTGACAGGGGCAGTCACGTGCCCAGAAGGGGCCAGAAACTCCACTGAGAGCAACAGAGATGCTCAGCGATGGTGCTGCTGGCATCCAAGGAGGGAGCAGCAGAGGAGAGACCCTCAGGAGGCTGGAGGAGGAGGGCAGGAGGGGATGCAGGCCCAGAGCAGAGATCCCCCTCAGGCAGCATCAGAGAGACCTCGCTGGAGCAGAGACACTCCTGTAGCCCAGGGAAGGGCCTGTGCTGGGACAGGAGATGGGGAAAGGAGGGAGGAGCAGCCAGGAGGGACCAACCACAGCCCATCTCCACCCCTATGCCCCTTGGTGTCACAGGGGAAAGGGCAGAAAGGTTTAAGTTTTTTCTTTCTTTCTCACCATTTAAATCCATTTTAATTGACAATACATGTAATTTTCCCCACTGTGTGTCTGTTTTTCCTGTGACAGTCATGGGTCACTGATGTCCCTGTCTTTATCAAAACCTACAAGTTTTTCCATCTTCTTCCCTTGCTCAGTAAGAGTGAGAGAGCAACTGGAGGGTGGGGCCCTCGCCACAGGGAGCAGCTATGCAGTCTCAGGCTGCAGGTGCTCCTGGGGCTCCTTTTCTGCAGGTCTGTGCTGATGAAGCAGCTCTGTGACCAAGGGAAGGAACTGCAGCAGGAGGTCAGCATGCTGTGGAGCTACACAGATGATGAAAAGAAGGTTGATTGGATGCTCTCCACGTTACAAGGGGAGCCTGACCCTGCAGCTGAAGGAGGGACAGGCAGCCTGTGTTTATTGAATTGGAAAACAGAGAATGGTCAATTCCTGTGTACAAGAAGTCAAGCAGAGGTGTCATGGATGATCAAGGGGTCCTTGACAAAATTCAAACACAAAAAACCTTCACCACGAAAGTGGTGAAAGGTTGCTGGAAGAAGTCCTCAGTCTCCATAATTGGAGTTATGAAAAATAGGACTGGATTCAGCCCTGAGGAACCTGCTGCAGTTGCACATGCCCTGAGCAAAGGGGTAGATTAGGGGATCTCCAGAGGCCCCTTCCACCCCTACAGATTTGCCATAATTCTGCAAGTCTGCCGTTCCCTTCCTTTCCCCTCTAGTCCTTGGGCACCTTGCCCTTGGCCATGAGGCACTGCCTCCTGCCACAGTGCAGAGATCTTCGGAAAAAACACAAGGCAACCACTCAAATTGAAGCTTGGGCATCTTCCTTTACAATGACAATGGAGGTGTTAGTGCTGGGCGGTAAGACTTTATCCCAGAGATCTGAACAGAATTTCAGGATGGATGAAGACTGAAAACTGATTTCCTCTTCTGCCTGGGAATGATGGAGATTCAATCTTCCCATCACTTCCACATTTTTGTGGGGTGAGGACCTTCATGGGTGTTGTACTGAAGTGACCCATAGTGCATTGAAGAGGGAACTGAAGAGAAAACCTCTGTGTAGAAGTCCAGTAGCTCAGAGCAACCAGGCAGAAGTGCAGAGACCTCATCACAGTCCATGTTCCTGTACATGCGTTTTACACTATCCTATTTCTAGCTCAGGTGTGTTCTGACATAAAAGAGCAATGCAAATGTCATTTTCAAAATGCATTTTTTTGGTATCTGATGTTACATACATTCTGGAAGCCACCACTGGGTGTGAGATCCAGCTTGCTGGATCTCCCTCCCTATGGGCACAGGCTGTGAGAGAACTCATGGACTGCTTTACTTTGTGTTCCAGGAGAAACTTCAGGGTGAAAAAATAGGCCCAGAACATCAAGATTATGAAAACACTCTGGTGACTAAATAAACACACAAGCACAAAAAAACCAGGTCAAACTACGAAGCTTCAGAGTTCAGTGGCCCCCAGTGCTAGGTGATAACTAAGCAGGGATTTTCACATACTGATCCAGTCACTCAAATCACGTTTTTGGTTCTTCACGTTTTTGAATCTAGTATCAGACACCTGAAAATTCAGGCACTCTTGCAGTCACATAGAGCACGGCTGGGTGCCTCATACATTTTGTTCAAAGTCACCTAAGTCCATACCAGAGCTACAAATTCGATGTTATGGTAGATTCACACCTGCAGCCCTGAGACTTGAAAGCTGCTGTCTCTGATGTAAGAATTTGTCTCACTTTCTCACACCTATATGACAGCTGTCACAGACAGCCACCACCCACAGAAGAGCTAAATCTCCACCAATACTTTCAGCAGAAGTCTCATCTTATTACAAGTAGATTTCCTCAGGATGGTTTCATTCAAAGTTCTTGCCAGAGCTGACTCAGTCCTTTTGTGTGAGATTCAAAGAGCTCCTTGTGGTCAGGATCTTGAAGACAAGTACAGTTTGTTGGTAGTATCACCGTTTTTGCCATTGTGAATATGCACCCGGGGGAAGGCTTTAATGAATTAAGAAAGGTTACCCTATGGATATATCTTACCACAACACATGACCCTTGTCACCTTGATTAAGAAATGTCCCTAAGCCTGGTGTGGGTAGAACATGGATCCCACACCAGCCATGGACCTGCCACGAGACAAACCACCACACAAACTGAACAGTTGTACAGATTTCCCCAAAAACTCCGTGAGTTCTGCTCTCTCATTTCTCCCTCTAGCAGACACTACATCTGTTCTTTTAGCAGTTGCTGGCAGACAAGACAAGCCCCAGTGCCAGCTAATACTATATGATCTGCTGCTGAATTAATTTTCCACTTAAAAATTAAATTAAGAGCCAGATCCTCATTGGATTTAATATAGCTATCACCTATTAAGCATCTGATGGTCCGGCCTTGTATAGAGATTATTCTTCCTCTCTCTTTGAAGCAAGAACACAAACAACGTTAGATTTTGATCTGATGTGTGAATGCAGTGAAAATATTATTTTGTGTCTGATGCATCCATCATGAGAAATTATGACTTTTTCAAAAAGTTGGAGAAAAACATGCCATTCAAAAAAACAAAGAAAAGAAAGAAAGGTTGTAAAAGATACTATAAATCTTTTATTTCTTTTGAGTTACTATGCAATGCCCTTCATTTTGAAGGAAATGGTACAATCAATGATGTGTACTTCTTTCTCAGGAAAAGAAGATATTTGCACTAACAATTCAACATTTACTGACAAAAGACAGCTTACAGAAAATGCTCATGGTGGAAAAAAATCATATTTGTGATTACACTTCTTATTGTGGATGATTTCATGAAGTGTTACAATGTCAGGAATTTCAAGTGTGCACTTAAAGAAAGCTTCTAATCCAGTATTAATGCAAAGGAATTTGAACCATCTAAACCACTTGTGTTCAGCCCAATTTCTTCCTATTCGCAGTTAAAGAAAAAGCCTAATCTGAAAGTCTAAGCCCATGATACAATACTCCCGGCCTTAGCACTGCACACTGATTTTTAAGAATAGTCAAGCTTACCCAATTAACAGTAGATTTCTTACAAATAGAAACTGCTGTTGGAAACAATGTATTTCCTACCTCTACTTAGTTACTAGTCTCTGATCTCTTATACAAAATTAAAATTTTGCTTTCAAAAAATATTTGTTCCTACATGGCTGTTAGCTTTATGGTTGGTGCTGTTAATTGTCAGAAAAGCACAGGTGGGAAACCACTTGACAACACACTTCACATACCCAAGGACAGACCTTTGGTAAAACTTAACCAAAGGAGAAGGAAAAAAGAAAACCACCATTACATTCAAAATCTGAAACAGATTAATCACACAATATCACCTATTATAGTACTGAGTGGAATAATGAAATCAAATGAACAAAAGGAGTTTGCCTAAGGTTTCATTTATACAAAACAATTCAAAGTTTACTTCCATAGTCTAGGGTCCTTCAGTCTGAAGAATATATTTTTCCAAGTAAGAAAATACAGTTTTTGAAGTAGCTTTTGGGAATTTTCCCTGCCTACTCTACGACTGCCTACCATGCTGGCCAGAGGAGCTCTACAGTCGCTGTAATCAATACCTTGCATTCACACAGAATCAGGGATAACAAAATAATCTTCAGTTTATGTCTTTGTTCACTGCCATGGAAGGTGAATGTCTAAATTGTGTTTTTAAAACTACTCAGTTGACGGATAATTGTAGATTTTACTACAACACCTTTTCCAAGGCATTATTTGCATCAAACACACCAATACTCCAGGGAAATAAGACTGCTCATCTACATTTCCTAGCTGGAGCTACATTTACACATCTGGGGCTCAGCCTTGCCAGCCTTCATGTGTGTATATTGATATTCACAGCAGCAGGTATGCCCAAATGAGTAAATTCATATAGATGATTAAGTGTTTGTACAATCAAAGGGCTTTTAAAACAAATTATATTAACTTTAAATGTTAAAAACGCAAGGGAAAGTTCAAGCATGACAAGAAAAAGATATTGGATAAATCTGCAGCAGATCACCAGCTTAGCTTACAAGTGCTGTGTAACACACCTCTCACCAAATCAGTGCAGCTCCTGGATTTCCAGGGGGAAACTGAGGCCAAGGTTTGGGCTGGGTTCCACGAGCTCTGTTTGGACAAGAGGCCCTTTCAGAAACAGCTTTCACTGCATTACTTATTCTCCCCTGTTGATTATGCAACCTCAGATCCTCCACACTCCCACCAGAGACCTCACGTTGAAATTCCAGACCCTCATTCACAAAGAAATGTAAATATACACTTAATTTCAAGCACAGGAATAGGCTTACTGATTCTCACATTGTCTCAGGTAGGTAAGGTCTACTGAAAACTTTAAACTCAGCATAGGCTTCAGATCTCTGCTGAAGCACAAGCTCTGCAGAGGGATCACACCTGCATTTCTCTGTTAAAGCAGCTGCAGAGAAGAGCACTGTTATCTATTCCTTTGCCCTCTCTTTTGTGATCTATGCAAAAATTCTGAAGTAGACACATACACAAAAGAGTCAGTTTTCCTGGGAGATCTTTTTTTTTTTAAATCAAGCCCCAGAAATCCCAGCTTACTCTGCAGACAGTAACTGAGCAAAGTATAGCCAAAGACAATAAACCAAGCAGTTGTGATGTGCTTCTACAGCAATTCCTGTTCTCACATCCAGGTCATTACGGGTCTATGGCTTTAAAACCAGACTGCTTAGAAATGTGTGCAGTGGTGTTTAGTAGCACCTATTAAATAACACTGCCTGATCAACAGGTAGGGGAAAAGGACCTGGCTGTTAAAGATTCAACAGTTGCATCTTTATCTGCTGGAATAAGAAATCCCTGTATGGAGGTAGCCCTCTTTCAGAGAAAATAAAAACAATGCCAAGCTTCTCTCCCTCTTCTACTTTTTACACACAATGCAATGTCAGTAAATTCCAAAACATAGCTTGCACAGAAATTTTAAAATTCTAAATATCAAACACCTGTATCTCAGGTGCCAGAGGAGCACAGAAGTTTTATAACATAGCAAAATGCATCACAGACTCTGCTGTGAGGCAAGCTCCCCCTTCACTCTCTGTCCTAGCAAAGCACTGCAGGCTCTGGAATTCTTTGTTAAGGCCCTGTGCCTGTGGGGGAATTTATCCCAAAAGACATGACCAGTACAGAGAAGCACCAGGACCAGCACAAGACAAGATTTCAGTTGGTCAAAGAAGCTTTGCTCTCCATTCCCAAGCAGATTTGGCCCTTTTTTTTTATTAAAACAAAAAAAGTGGAAGAAAAAGAATAGAAAACAAAGCCAGACTATTCAGGCTATCTCGGAAGGAGAGAAATGGCTAAGTGTCATAGTTCTGATGTTTCTGACACAAGGGAAAAATATTTTCACAACTAGTTTACTGTTTAGTACCCTGTAGATACATAATATTTGACATTTATAGCAGTTTCTATACTTTATGACCTAGAATATACTTTAGATCATGAATGAAAAATAAACCCATTCAGAGGACTGGAAAATAACGTGCATAACAACTTACTTTCAAATGCAAGGTTATGAAGGGTTTTTTTAAACTTTCAAAAATATCTCTAGGAAAATATTATTTTACACAGCCATATTACACAGTGAAATAAACTTTGTTATGTACAAGGTTTCAGTATGAAAGAAACCACAGCTAGACATTTGCTCACAGTCTAGATAATCTGTTGTCTCTATCAGTGAGTAGTACAACAGAGAGGCTCTCCTTCACTCTTTTTCAGACTGTCTCAGTGATCATTTCAGCTTTTAGTAGTTACTAGTAGTTGTACAAAACCTGTGTGCAGACATCCACCTATTAACCCTATCCCAGTCAGACATGGGTAGATATGCTATCCAAACAAGTTTAGACATCTGCTCAACAACCACAGTAACCTGAGTATAAGTCAATTGCATATTGGTGATAAAAACAACACTTAGTGCAGGCACCTGAGCTATAGCATTCTAAGGGAGTTTGGTGTTAAAATCTCCCTGTCATTTGAGTGTTTCACAGGCCAAATCCTAGCTTGTATATTTTAGGCAGAAAACATGACACCATTATCTACTTGGCTCACATTGGCAAAGTTGCTTCATATAATCTAAACTAGTCAAAAGCTTGTATCTACCTATTCTTAAATGATAAACTTTGCTCCCTTCACAGGGGCGGAAAGGACATGGAGTACTTTGCTATTTGTGGTGTAACTGTAAATAACTGTGAGGAAGACCATAATAACTATGCTTCAAGTTGACATCACACTGTTAAGTTTCCATTATGTAAATGAACCCAAGCTTATCTTCAAGTTCACATCATCATATTGTGCTTTAAGGGAAAGGAATTTTGCATTAGAAACTGCCTCCAGATCAGTACTTGTTCACACACCCCAGATCCCAGGACAAAGATCTGACAGTGCTGCCTGTGTGGGAGACCAGTTCAACAGCTGAAAAAAAGTTCAGGGAATATTCAGGGCAGGCAGCACTGCACTCCCCCTCCTGAGGGACTTGCACAACTTTGGAGGCATGTCATCTCCTCTAATGCTATAGCTCAGCTGCATACTATAGATATTAGCTAAAAAAGGAAACGTGAAATCCCTAATGAAGAGGAAACTCCTTTAGAACACCCAAATGCTCCTGCCTGTAACATATTCCAGCCTGTGCTCCCTTCCATCACAGCTATGTTCACCGTGGTGCAGAACTTGTGCCATGCTCACAGCCATAAGCACCCAGCCAAGAGGTCACCCTCTCGAGGGACGGCTCACTCAAGACATACTCTTACACATAAGCAACCTGCTTCTACTGCCTCTGTGTGTACTACAGGCATGATCCGGAGCTCTGCCATTTGCTTCAGGAAAAGCCAAGGCAGCCTGTAATGAGCCCTGACACAGCCCAGCATCTGCCTGTAGGAGTCTCAGCACACACCAATGTGCAGAGCGTAACTAGGGTAGCAAACTTCCTTCCCTGGGACTGCCAGCAATAAATACATCCTCTGTCCCCAAAGCCACATGCTGACGGCAAAGGAGAAGGTCCACCAGCCCACTTGCAACTTCCTATCAGTTAAGAAGGCACCAGGCACATCAAACCAATTTTGTTAAAACTGATGGAGATTTCTGCCTTACACCTTCTAGGGGACTGGTTACTAACCCACGGAGCCTGGAACCAGACGAGAGGCAGCTCCTTGCAATACCAGCAGAAACCACAGCTGAAGAGAAACAGTAGCAGAGAAGGGAAAACAATATCCTCATGCTCAGAGCTACATGGTCATGTCTTGGAAGTTGTTGGCTACTTCTTACTGGTATTAAATACTACTAACTTCTGCTGGTAAGTAGATGTCAAAGGCATTTAGCATCTTGTAGGGTCAGGCCTACCAGCAGATGGTTGAGGAAAAGGCTACGTGCGAACACGGCAGAGAGGAAGGGAAAGAAGTGAGAGAGGAGAGGGGTAGAATTGCCCTGAGTTTTATCCTCTACAAATATGTCAGGGGTTTTATCATCAAGCACTGAAGGAGTTAAGCGCTAAAGCACAGACACTTAATCAGCTTTCCCCCTTCCTTTCACATGTGATTGGAATGAAGCTGCACTGAAGCAGCCCAAAGGGCTTATAACAGCTCAATTTCGCAGCCTTCAGTTTTAATCCCCATCACCCAGGCTAAGCAGTATGGTGGTGCTGAGGCTGCTACTCCACAGCAGTCTGAGCACCTGGATGATGATGGTCTTCCTCCTCCTCTTCCTCCTCTGCAGCCTGCAGGTGGCTGGAGAGCTCCTGGATCACAGCAGCCCTACCAATCTGGTCATTTCTCCTCTTCTCCATAATCAGGTCCTCCAGGCTCTGAAACTCCAGCGTGTGGCTGCGCTTGTCACCCAGCCGGATCTGCAGTCGGTAGGGCTGCTTGCCTATGCGCAGCTCCCCGCCGATTTTAAACTCTCGCTTGCCGTATCGGCACCAGGCAGCAAAACACTCAGAGTTTCTCCAGCTCAAGTCCCGATCCTTGCAACCCACCTGCTCCAGGGCGTTGCGCACCACCACGGCCGGGCTGAGGGGCTTGTAGCGGTACAGCTGGTTGGCAATGCGGCCCCGTCTGCCCTGACTGGCATCAGTGAGGAAGCTGTTCACCACCTCCAGCCGATGCAGGTGCACAACTTGAAAATCCCCGACATAGACCACCCAGTGCGGATACTGGGCTTGGCACACAAACTCCACCAGGTCACCTGGTTTACACCTATTCAGCAGGTTCTCCGGGGTGTAGGTGCTCAGATGCCCCCCACCTCCTTCATCACCCTCCTCTAGCTGCGTGTCCTCCTCTGAAAAGCTCTTCTGGTAAATACACTCATCCCGGTAATAGACTGAGCACTCCACCTCGTGTAGCTGGGGATCGTAGGGCTGCAGGGCAAGGTTCTCACCCCCAGGGTCATGCACCGAATCCTGCTGCTGCTCCAGCTCATCATCGTCATTCGAAAAGATGTACGAAACCCCGATCCTGGGCCCTTCATCTCTGTCCATACCTGTCGGGTCGGCCGTGGGAACTTCCTTGTAGTTGAGATGGGTCAGCTTCTCCACCTGGTTCCCCATGCCCGCTGCAACGACAGACACACGGCGGGGCCATGAGTGCGGGCGCGGGTGAGCGGCTCCCAAAGAAGCGGCGGGGACACCAGCGCGGCTCCCCCCTCCACACGCGCCCCGGCTCTCCCCGCTCAGCGCAGTCCCTGTCAGCGCCCCGGGGCTGCGGGAGCCCCTGGGGGACGGGGGGGAAGGGGGAACACGACACTTCCCTACCTGCACGGAGGAAGACGCGGCGGCACCACCTGTTAGGAGGCGGCGAGGAGGAGGAGAGAGGCGCAGGAGCCGCCGGAGAGCGGGCGGGCACCGAGCCACCTGTTAGAGGGGGGCTGCGAGCGCCTGGGGAGGTCGGGAAGTCCGAGCCGGGGACGGCCGAGAGCGCACCCGCCCGCCGCCCAGGTGAGCCGCGCCGGGCTGCCGGCCAGGTGCGCCTCCCCCGCCCTCCCCCGGCACCGGGCGGCCGCGAACTTACCCCGGGGGCCAGCGGCTGCGCGGCGCCG